>JAWWEE010000004.1:27283735-27305730 GCA_035221455.1 Xenops minutus | reverse complement strand
CCCTGTGAGGGTGGGCAGGCCCTGGCACAGGGTGCCCAGAGAAGCTGTGGCTGCCCCATCCCTGGAAGTGTCCAAGGGCAGATTGGACAGGACTTGGAGCAACCTGGGCTGTTGGAAGGTGTCCCTGCCCATGCCCAGGCACTTGGAAGCAGATGACCACTAAGGGTGCCTTCCACTCCAAACCGTTCCGTGATTCCCTGAAACTGCATGTACAGCTTTCTCATAGGTGGGGATGGAAAGGTATCCAAACCTCCTGCTGCTCCTTCCAGGTGTGATGCTGGACCAGTTTCTGGCCCTGCCACTGGGCAGTTGTCCTGGCTTTATTTCCATCACCAATTCTGCCTTCGAAGCTCTCATTTTTCACACAAGTTTAACCATACATGTGGTCCAGAACCCACAGTGTTGCCCTCTCCTCCTCAAATCATGTTGTGTTTTTTTTCAGGCAAGGATATGAAGACCCCCACTGGCAGTATCCAGGAGCCAGCTACAGGGATGACTATCCCTACCAAAGCCACCAGAGGCAACCTGTGGCCTGGCAGAGTGACAGAGGTAGGGGCTTATCCTTTGGATCTGGGGATGGAGGCAGCTTGCTTGCAAAATAAGTGATGTTTTCTTCAGGATGGGCTCTTCTCCCAGGGCTTTCTCCTGCCCACACTCCTGGGTGGTGTTCTACCTGTGCTGGACAGGCTGCCAGTTTGCATTTAGGAAACCTGAGCAGGATTTAGGTGACCCAGGGGTTGTTTGATCTGCATTTCCATGGCTAAAAACCTGTGTCATTCCTGGTTCCAGGCTGAGCTTGGTGGTGCTGTGTGTGATCATCGTGGACAGGGCCTCTTTTTTGCTGTTCCTGGAGTTTCTGGGCTGAACAGAAGGGGAGGGAGGAAAGGACACTAGTGCTGTGTTGACAAAGAGGTGCAGGGTGGTGTTATACCTCCAGTGTGTCAGGATAATGTGGAAGCAAATGGAGTGTGCATGGCAGATTGCCTGACTTGTGGCTTTTCTTTTGCAACTTCATTGTTGCTCTGGAGGGGTAATGCTGACTCTTGATTCCCTCCCTAGAGCTGAGGCAGGGAGAGCCTTATGGCAAGAGTACCAGTTACCGGGACCAGCAGTACTACAGGGGCTACCACCCCAACCTGGCCACGGGGCCCCCAGGGCAGGACAGGTAAGGGTGGGGAGTCTGGGCAACCTGGTGCAACCATCTGCTGCAAAATCAGCAGGTTTGTGGCTGGTTCCAAAATCTCTGACCCTTCGGGGTGTCTCCCTTTGCTCCCACCTGCAGGATGCAGACCTACGACTCCTATGGGGAGAGCTACACCTCGGCTGCCAGGAGGGAAGGGGCAGGGGGAGAAACCCTGGGCAGCAGTTCAGGGGAGGCTGGTGGCCAGCCCCAAGAGGTAACCTCAGCGTGGAAAGGAGTGGGGGATGAGAGGCTTGGGGATTTCCCAGAGATCTGGGGAGCAATCCATGGGTCCTTACTCTAGCTGAGGAGGAAAAGGCCACTTTGCTATGTTGCATTCAGTGCCTGACAGTCCCTGGGGATTATTATGGTGGGTTATTAGTGTTTATGTACTCCATCTGCTGGGCTGTCATTCCCCAAGGGAGGGGCTGGACACTTCTTTCTCCAGGTAACAAGTGATAGCACGTGAGGAAACAGCCTCAAGTTGTGCCAGGAGAGGTTCAGATTGGCTATTAGGAAAAATTTCTTCATCAAAGGGCTTGTCCAGCCCTGGCACAGACTGTCCAGGGAGGTGGTGGAGTCACCATCCCTTAATGAATTTAAAAGACTTACAATGTGGCCCTTGGGGGACAAGGTTTAGTGGTGAAAATGGCTGGGTTAATGGTTGAACTTAATCATCTTAGGGGTCTTTTCCAACCTAAAAATGTCAATGATCCCATGATTCTCTCCTCCCTGGGTAGCTGACAGCTTGTCCAACAAGTCCTGCTCCATCACACTTGTGTCCTGATTGCTGCATTTTGCCAAGGGAAATTTAAAAGATCTAATAAAAATATCAAAGCTGCTGGGGTGGTTTTGCTCCTGGGTGATGCTTTTTTGGGTTCCCAAGCCCCATCTCCTTGGCTGTGTTGAGGAGCTTATGTTAGGGCTGTCAGACTAGACTGGTGGCTGGTGCAAATTATTTTTCAAAGCCGTTGGGTATGACCAGGGTGTGTGCCAGGGTAACCCAAGGTGCTGCACGTCATGAGGTGGGAATTGGCTGTGCTGCTCCTGCTGGGTGCTCTCCTGGAGCAGCAGAGCTGTCCCACTGTTGTAGGGGAGGAAAGCAGAAGTGTCCTTGGTTTCTGAGCCAGGGTTGCGTTCTCCCTTCCTCGCAGCCCTCGGGCCAGCCCAGCCTGCTCCTGCAGTACCACGAGTCAGGGCTCAGCTCCAGCAGCCACGAGCTCAGCCAGTACATCCGTGATGGTGCTGACCAGTATGACCCTGTGCTTCCAGGGGCCTGGAACGTGGAACAAACAGGTGAGGAGTGAAGGGGTGCTCTGCCAAGGGGGGAGTGAGGGAATAAATGGCTGGTGGTAGGAGGTTGGCTGCCTCAAGGTTTGGTCTGCTCCTGGAGGAGGTTGTGCAGGCTTGAGGCATGACTGGGGGGCTGTGGGGTGGGGGTATGGTCTAGGGGTTCTGCTTGGGTTGATGCAAGATCTGTTGTTCATACCTGTTGCTTTTGGGGACAGCTCTGGCATAGGAGGGGCAGGGGAGGGCTGTTTAAGTTGTGGGACAAGGTGGGAGCTGGTCATGTCCTTCATAGTGGTTGTGGTGTGGGGTCATGTTTTTATCTGATTATTGAGACACACTTCTGCCTGAATTAAGGTGCAAAGGAGACCATATGCTGGAGTCAATGATATGGATTTTATTTAACAGTAAGTGTGAGGTAGAGAGAGAAGGAAATAGGAATGGGAGTGTGGTGGGGAAGAGAGAGAGATATCAAGCAGATGGTAGTCAGCACCTGTGGACCCAGTGGTGTCCTGTTGGTCATTCTTCACCCTGGGCTTCTTGGTGGTGGGGGTCCTGGGGTTCTTCTTCTGGGGATACCACCTTTATACAGTGCAAATTCTGGGTATCCACAAGGTGGTGGCAGGTGCTGTTCCCATAAGTTGAGGTGACATGTATTAGCAGTTGCTTCCTGTCCCACAGTTTGCCACAGTGGGAATTTTTCTCTGGGTGCATTAACCGGGATCATCTAACCAGATCTCACCTTGCCAGGCCTGGAATTAGCACCTTCCTGTTGCAAATTCCTCCCCTGTGCTTATCTCAAGTTCCTGCTGTGGTGCCTTATCTTTAGGGCAAGTTCTTTCTGTGGCCTTGACAGTGGTGGAGACAGGCAGCTGTGCTCTCCAAGTCCTTCCAGGTCAGTGTGAGGGGGCTCTCAGCGGCCTTTCTGTCATTGCAGGGGGTCCCTCGGTGCCCAGCCCGACCCCGGCGGTTCCCCTCAAGTTCCCACAGCCTCACACATCACTGTGCTTCGGAGCTGGAGGCCAGCTGGTGCTGGCATGTCCCCACTGCCCTGCTGAGGGGCAGCTAGCCCACGTCGAGCTGCACAGCCTGGAGGTATGACAGCCTGCACCCCCAGAACACCCTCAGTCCCCCCATTGGAGTGGCTTCTCTTGCCCCTGAGTGATGCAAACACTGTTCATCACCCAAACAGCCTCCTTAGCAGCCTTCCTGTGCCCTGCTCCCGTCTTCTCTCCATCCCCCATGGACTTCTGAGTCTGCATCTGGATGTTGCTTTCAGGCTTCATCCCTGTGACCTGCTCACAGTGATCCCTTCTGATGGGGACAGATGTGCTCTGTAAGTGAGGGACAACTCCCCTCACCTTCCTGAGGGGCTCCAATACAGAGGAACCCACATCCATCCCCTGAGTCTACTACAGCATTGCAGTCTCCTATTTTTCCTCCCAAAGGAGGCAGATGCCATTTCAGCAGGCATTTCTTCCCTCCATGTGACGGCTCAGGGTCTGTGCTCTGGGGTTACCTTAAGACAGCACAGAGAGTGGGTTCATTGGCACCATTGGGCCCTTGGCCAAGGCATTAGATTTCAGCTCACCTGGCTGCTGGAGTCCAGCTGCTGAATTTGCTTCTGTTTTTTAGGCAATCCTTCAAGGCACAAAAGAGCTGGAGGAGCTACAAGCCTTCCCAGGGCCCCTGGCCAGGTATGCTGCACCAGCAGGTCCAGGAGCTGCGTCCTCCTGGCTGTCTCCTTTGGGAGTAGACACTGAGCTCAAGGCAGACTCTCAGGTCCCTGTGGTTTTGTGTTATCTGCAAAGGCCACATCTCAGTACATGGTGGGATCCCAACCTCTTTGATGCAGTGTGGGTTGATTTGGATTATGGGAGATGTTTTTGGGGTCCTTTCTGAATATTCATAGTGTGTGGGTTCCATGTGGTTTGTATGTCTGACCTTATTTTGTACTGATATCCCAGAAAAATGATTTTTTTGCATCTCTTTTTCTGTTTAAAGCCCTGGGTCGACCTGTGGTTAAGCTTTCCCTAAGGTTTTTGTCCCCTGGGACTGTTGAACACAGCAGGGTCAGACCTTCATTCAATGTGGGCCACTGTGTGTAGCATCAAGTTGTGTCTGTATTGCATTGGTTACACCAATGTGTTTCTGGCCACTCACAGACAAAGCAGGGAGAGACAAGGAAAAACTATTTGCTGAGCAAAAGAGCTGGGTAGAAGCCCCGGAGGTCCCCCCTCCACCGTGCTCTCAGGAGACCCCACTTGGAATACTGAGTACAGTTGTGGTGTCCCCAACATAAGAAGGACATGGGAACTTTTGGAGCAAGTCCAGAGAAGGGCCATGAAGTTGATAAGGGAACTGGAGCAGTTCCCCTATGGAAACAGGCTGAGAAAGTTGGGGCTGTTCAGTCTGGAGAAGAGAGGGTTGTGTGGAGACCTCACAGCACCTTCCTGTGTGTCTGAAGGGGTCTACAAGGAAGTCAGAGAGAGAATCTTCATCAGGAACTGTACTGATAGGATGAGGGGGAAAGGCTTCAAACTGAGAGTAGGTTTGATTAGATATTAGGAAGAAAATCTTTCCTGTGAGGGTGGTGAAGCCCTGGCACAGGTTGCCCGTGGAAGTTGTGGCTACCCCATCCCTGGAAGTGTCCAAGGCCAGGTCGGACTGGGCTTGGAGCAACCTGGGCTGGTGGAAGGTGTCCCTGCCCATGCCAGGGGGTGGGATGGGATGATCTTTAAGGTCCTTTCCAACTCAAACCATTATGATTCTGGGTTACCACTTGTGCCAAAGGGTATCTTGGGAATCTCCACATAATATGTTGGATCAATATCTTTATCCCCAGCCTCATCCATGCTTTCTTTCCATCTGTCTGGTAAGTTTATTGTATGACAGCAGTTTTGCCTGGCTTGCACACAGCATAAAGGTTTCTGCTTCTGTTTCAGTCCCAAAGGGTTTCTGTGGTCACAAGTGTGACCCTCCATTCTGCCAGTTAAATAACAGACTGTGTCTGCTCCTGCAGCCTTGGGCATTCATGGATGTAATGGCAGCACAGCAAAACTTAGGTTCTTTGGAGATGGATGGAGCAAAATATTATCAGGAGGGCAGAGAGAGGGTTTGAAAGGCACTTTGCATCCCTGAAATGCAGAAACCTATGGAGTCACAATAATGATAAAATTTAAGTGGTTTTGAGCTTAAATGTGGTATGGGGTCATTGGCACTGGGGATCTTCTCTCCTCCAGCTCTCACCTGGAATCTTTGGCATTCCCACGAGTGGACCTGGGGACTCTTCAAGCCTGATTGCTGTCCTAGATTGCTTTGCTTTGGGTTTCTTTGATGCCTTTCTCTGCTGCTGTAGGGAAGACCTGCACAAGGTGGATGTGATGACATTTTGCCAGCAGAAGATAGCCACGGGCTGTGATCTCTCAACACAGAGGGGCAGGGATTCATCTCTTCTCTGGAAACTCCTGGTCCTCCTCTGCCGGCAGAATGGGGTAGGTATCCCATGGAAGGGGATGACTATTTTGATATTAGAAATGAGACAAGTTATGTGTCCTTTAGGTGCTTTTTGATCCAGTTGCCATTTTCATGGGAGGTGTACCCTAAGAGAATCCCAATCCCATTCCCATAGCAGTATCCATCAGTCTGATGCTGCCTGGATATTTGGAGCAAATCCTTCTCCATGATTGCTTTTCATCCATGGGAACTATAACAACCCGATGAAAGGGACTGGTGCCACCTTCACTGAGGAGCCAGCACTTGTGTGTAAAAGGAGGTTATGCTTTTAATCCATGGCAAAGCACCCAGTCTTGTTCTGTGGCTGCTTTCTGGAAGCAAACAAGGTGGATAAAGTCTTCAGAGAGTGCTCTGAAGGTCTTCCTAGTTGTGCTGAATCCTCTTCCCTCCAAACCTGTGTGCTGGTAGCCACTGCTGCTCTTACTGGGGAGATGTGCTGGGATGAGGATACAGGTCTGAGGGTGTCAGACTGGAAGTGCCATCGAGCTTTGCTCGTGGGGCAGCCTCCATGTGCCTCATTCCTTCCCTTCCCCAGTCCATGGTGGGCTCGGACACGGCTGAGCTGCTGATGCAGGACTGCAGGCGCCAGGACAAGTACAAGAGGCAAGAGCCTGCAGCCAACCTGCTGGGCTCGACAGATGATGAGTGGGTGTCACGGCAGCCGGGGACGCTGGACCTCATCACTGGGGAGGTCCCTCCCATCGTGGAGACACAGGCACAGATAGTGGAGAAGTTCACCAAACTCCTCTACTATGGCAGGAAGAAAGTAAGTGGTGAGTGGGACCCAGGATATGGGTCTGAGGGTTTTCTCTTGGCCCCTTTGGCCTCGAGGCAGGTTTTAAAGGGAAGGGTGGCCAAGAGGTCATTGTGGGATCAACCCTTCAAGCTGTGTTTGTACAAAAGGAATTGCAACAGTGATTTCTCACTATTGGGAACTGGGTTGGGGCACCCAAGTGAAGATGAGATGTAGAGGCTTTTACCAGCCCTGCATGTTAAGCTTCATAGAATCCTAGAATGGTTTGTGTCAGAAGGGACCTTACAGATCCTCTCATTCCAACCCCACTTGCAGCTGTGTGATTTTGAGGGATACCTAAGGCACAAGGAGGAGACAGAAAGGTTGGATGCAGAGAAATTTGAGTGCCCAGGCTGGGATCCCACAGTTGTGGCATTGAGAGCTAGCAGGTAGCACAGACTGCTGGAAAATCAGGACTCCTGGAAGTCCATGAGTGACAATATTGTCATGAAGGTCTAAGTTCTTGTAATTGTTCAAGTTAGAAAAATAAAGGGACCTTTGTTAACCTGGAAGAGATTTTGGAAGGGTACTGATTAAAGCCAGAGGAGTTATGGGCTCTTCCCTGAGCTGGGGGAGCAGAGGGTCCCCTGGCATTGGAGGGGAGGGCAGGGAAGCAGAGCTAATGCAAAGCCTTTCTCTCCTTCACCTTGGCTGCAGGAAGCTCTGGTCTGGGCCATGAGAAACCAGCTGTGGGGCCATGCCCTCTTCCTCTCCAGCAAGATGGACCCTCGGACCTACAGCTGGGTGCTCACAGGGTAAGTTGGAGAAGCCAGAGCAGGGTATGATGCTCCCTGGCTGGCTTTGCCAAGCCTGTTGTCCCTTCAGTGCCCTCAGCCCCAGCTGAAAACTGGAAAAAGAGCACTGATTTCAGATGGAGTCTTTCAGAGGGGGCAAAGAGGGGATGGGGCATCCATCCAGATGGCCCTGATCCTTTGGGCTTCCCCATAGACAGGAGGAACCAAGTGAAGGCTGGAAAGCAGGAGAAAAGCCATTCCCTGGAGATGTGGGGTTGATTTATTCTGAGTCTTTGGCTTCACCTTTGCTGCCCTAGCAAAGGCAACCATGGGGCAGGGGGAGCTGTGAGCCAGCCTGGTCCCAGCTGTTCATCCCACTCACATGAACATTTTCTGGTGGAATTAAAGTACTTAGTCTGGATTGGGCTGATCCCTTCAGGGAGAGTTAAGCAGAAATTTTCTGTCTTGTGGAACCCAAATCCTTTTAAGGAGGTTTTATCCTGTGTTGTCCTGGAGACCTGCCTGCTCTGGAGGTAATGCAGATCATCATCCCTGTGGGCTGATGATCCTCTCTGCCTTCTTTTTACAAGGGCATGGATTGATAGGACAAGAGGGAGTGGTTTAAGCTGAAGGAGGGTAGATTTAGATTGGATATTGGGAAGAAATTCTTCCCTGTGAGGGTGGGCAGGCCCTGGCACAGGGTGCCTGGAGAAGCCGTGGCCACCCCATCCCTGGAAGTGTCCAAGGCCAGGTTGGATGGGGCTTGGAGCAATCTGGGCTAGTGGAAGGTGTCCCTACCCATGGCAGGGGTTGGAACAAGATGAAGTTTAAAGTCCCTTCTAACTTAAACCATTCTAGGATTCTTTGGGAATTCCCTCAGGACACCTCTTTCCTGGGGTGTTTGGGATGTGCCCTTGGAGGTGAATTAGGGTTTGGGGTCCCAGCACTGCAGCCCTTCTCTGATGTCTCCTTGCAGGTTCACCAGCACACTGGCCACCAATGACCCGCTGCAGACGCTCTTCCAGCTCATGTCAGGAAGGATCCCTCAGGCAGCACTGGTCTGTGAGCAGGAGGCGTGTGTTCCCCTGTGCTGTCACCTGCCAGTGACACCCACCTGGTGGCAATGACCTCTGCTCACCTTTGCTCTCCTCTTGTCTCCCTCCAGTGCTGTGGTGATGCCACGTGGGGGGACTGGAGGCCCCATCTGGCTGTGATGTTGTCCAACAAGGTTGGAGACATGGAGCTGAACCACCGAGCCATTGTCACCATGGGAGACACTCTGGGTGAGCTGAGACCATTGGGAGCAACTGTAATGGGGGGTGGGCACCTGCAGTGTGTCAGAGCTGAAGCTGGACCCTGCTCAGGCTCCCCAAGTTCTACCAGTGAACCAAAACTGAGGTACAGAAAGCAGCAGTCAGGGAAAATGGACAAAAACAGGGAGAAGGAAGGGATCAGGGTCTGTGTAGTCAGGGAAGGAAGGTTGGGGCAGTTGGGTTTGGGTTTTTGTGTGAGCTTAGGGGCCTCCAAAGCCATACTGACCATGGTGGGTGGTGATGCCTCAGGACTAAAAGTTTGTCTTTTTCCTCCCATCCAGCCAGCAAGGGAGCAGTTGAAGCAGCTCATTTCTGCTACCTGATGGCAGACATTCCTTTTGGCTACTTTGGGAACAAGGCAGACCGCATGGCTCTGCTGGGCAGCAGCCACCGGTGAGTGACCCAGGGGGCTGGTCCTGCTGCCACAGGCACCTGTCCCACCTTCTCCCCATCCCTGGGATCTCATGTCTGTGCAAAAGCAAGCCCTGTTTGGGGTTGTTCTGCTGTGGGGGGCTTTTTGAGCATGGGCCTCTGCTCTTGCTTGCTGACCCTGCTGTTCTCTGCAGCCAGGCATTTGCCCAGTTTGCCAGGACAGAGGCCATCCAGAGGATGGAAATCTTCGAGTATTGCCAGCAGCTACGACAGCCTGAATCCTTCCTGCTCCCCTTCCAGGTAGTGGAGATGCTCAAGGACATCTTGTGCAGCAGCTCAGACATGCCCAAAAACCTGCACCAACCGCCCCCCCCTCCCTGAAGCCTGAGACTCAGACTGCTGCTGAGGCTTGTTCCCTTGCTGGGCTTTGGGAATGATGGGGATGCTGTCTTGGCCAAGGGCCTTGTCCAAGTCAGATTTTGAGGTGCACAGTGTGTGGGATCAGTGCTTGCTCAGGTCTGGTTTCCTTCCTGCTGGCTGTGTAGTGAATGGGCTTTTCCTATTGCACATCAGCACCTGGCTATTGCTGCCTTGGGCAATGCATGGATTGGTTGGGTATACCCCTGGAAGTGCTCAGGCCAGGTGGGATGAGGCTTGGAGCAACCTGGTCTAGTGGAAGGTGTCTGTGCCCATGGCAGGGAGTCTGGAATTATATGATCTTAAAGATTCCTGCCTCTCCAAACCATTCTGTGATTCTATGAAGCTGCTGTGCTCTCCTCACCATGTGCCTGGTTCACGGAGTGGTGCTGGATGCCCCTGTGGGAATGAGTGAAAGCACCCCCAAGTTGCAGGTTGTGATCCAGGGTGCTCTGAGTCACACTGGGATGATGTGCTGTGGCAGGGGGCACCCACAGGCATGTCCCTGTCCCTGCTCACCTGTGGCTGCTCTGCTTCCCTGTCCCAAGGTGTACAAGCTGCTCTACGCCTCCCGCTTGGCTGACCATGGGCTCCCAGCCCAGGCCCTGCAGTACTGTGAGCAGATCTCCACAGTGCTCCTGCACCAGGACCCGGCCACCCACCCTGTCCTGGCCCACCAGGTGATGAAGGTGAGTGTGGGACATCATCTTCCTCAGGGTGGAAGCATCCTTGGGTTTTCCCATGGCTGGAGGTGCTGGGCAGCTCTGAGCAGCCCCCCAGGGTTTCCTGCCTGGTGTGTGCCCGAGTATAGCAAAGCCAACACCTCTTTGGGGTCTCTAATTGCCATAGATTTAAGGTAGAAATCACAGGAATTACGTTGACTGCCAAGTAAGAGCAGTTATTTGGAAACAAAGGATGCTTTTAATTCTGGAGGGCTCTCTGAACTTGTAAAGGGCACAAACTTAAGAAGCTGAAGTGTGAGTGCTTCACATTTCCCCTCCAGCACATCACCCATGACTCCATTTACCTGCTGGGGGCATTTTTTGGGGTGAGAGTGAGTAGGAGCATGTCCCAGCTTGTAGCACCAAGAGCAGCCCCTCTGCTTCATGACTGGGGTGCTGGGGCAGGGAGGGGTGAAGCCAAGTGTCCCAGGTTTCCTGGGAACCTTGGGAGCTGTAGGAAGACCAGGTCTCCCCTCTCCATGCATGTCACCAGAGCAGTGCTGAGGCTACTTAAGCCTTCCTCCATCCTTCAAGGCCAGGTTGGATGGTGTTTGGAGCAGCCAAGTGCAGTGGAAAGTGTTCCTGCCCATGGCAGGAGGTTGGAATGAGATGAGCTTTAAGGTCCCTTCCAACCCCAAACCATTCTGTAATTCTATGAAAGGGGCAAAAGCCATGATGTTGTGAGATGAGGGGCAGCAAGGATGCTCATCTCAAGTGGGGGCTGCCAAAATCACACAAAACTTGGCTGGCACAGCCCGCCCCCCCCATCATTGCAGCCTATTTACTGTGTAACAGCCTCTCAGATCTGCTGTTCTGCTGGGGATAATGCTTCTCGTGGGAGAAAACACTTTCATCTGAAAAACTAGTGCATTCATAGACACTCTTGTCTTTGATGTTTTAGACTGTGTTACAAATTATGATACACATTAGTGTTTGATTAAGACTTCCCCTCTTTTGAAGCTGGGGACTATATACAACCAGGTGCTGGTTCATTAATATTGGATCAAAGTGCACATTAGCTTTTGGATTAAACATTCCTCCCGTTTAGGAGTAATCATGCTTATAATTTCCTTTTTCCTGCAATTGATTTAGGATGAACATAGGTGTGTCTGTAAAGAGATGGGACAGTAGGTCTCTAGGGAGTGCAAACTCCTGGCTGGGTGCTGGGTTACTCTGCTCTCCATGGCCAGTCCCGGGCTGGGCTCTGGCTGTGCAGGTTGTGTCTTACCATAACATTGGGAAGAGTTGGGGAGTGTGTTTTGTGCAGGTTTGGACTTGTTTTTCAAAAGTTCAGGAATAGAAAGAAATGTCTGAGGGGGACTAGTATGGGATCTATGTGGCTGTGGAGGGTGGCTGAGCTGCAAAGTCACCTCTGGATGGCTTTTGGTGGCCCTTGTTGCAGCAGCCTTATAGAAAAGCATCAAAGATAAATGAGCACGAAGGAGCTGGGGGATAACCTGATAAACCCCCAAGAAGTGGGTTGACATCAGTAAGAGAAAAATCCAGTAAAAATGTGGACAAGGAGCAGTGGTTTGAGTGTCATCTCCCACCATCCAGCTGTCTTAAAACTGGACTCTTGTCTAAGCAATTTCTCCATGCTAGGATTTATCTCTGCAGGGAGCCTTCCATCTCACCTTGGACTTTTGGGCTGCCCCAGAACAACCTCTTGCTCCATTGATGGTTGCTGGAGCCCCATGTCATTGAGATGGCTGCAGCCAGGGCAGCAGCACCCCTGTTCTGCAGGAGGAATTAAACACACAGCAGCAATACTGCAGAGAGGGACCTGGGGGAGATAGTGGAGCATGGAAAAAACACCAAGCAGCAGCACAACAGGATGCTGATACAAAAGAAAAAAAAGCCAACGTTACAGTGCTATTCAGGGTTTTAAGGGCAAAAACTGCATGTCTGAGACAAGGAGGTGATAATCCCCCTGTGTTGGGGTCTCAGGGGTCTTGGCTGGGGCACTCTGTCCTGTTTGGAATGTTGATTTGGAGACAGGGCCAAATTGGAGTGAGTGCAGGAGAGGAGAGTTGGGGTGATAAGAGATTGAGGGGGAAATGACCTCTGAAGAAGGCCTCGGGGTTATTTCTTCTAGGCAAGATATGCTGAGGGAGGAAGGGGCATGGGGGATGTGATAACAGCCCTGTGGTGTGCAGGAGGCTGCTCTTTGGGGATGCTGCCTGGCTGTCCCCTGCAGCTTCCACAGGAGCAGGGATAGAGAGGCTTAATTTGTAGCTGGGAAGATTTCACTAAGATATTAAGAAAAAACTCTTTAGCTCTAAGGATGTTAAGCACCAGGACAGGCCTGGGAGGCTGGGAAATCTTCTCCGAGATTTGTAAGTACAGATCAGACAAACACCAGCTCCTGTCCATCCTCGTGGGGAAAGTGAGGGGCTGATGCACAGCCTTGGAAGCTGGGCTTCTAGTGGGGCATCCTGCAAACCTGGCAGTGCCCCAGGCTGGCTGTTGGGTGGGATTAAAGGTACTTGTTTTCCTCAGAGCACAGGATGGTGATAGTTACCTGCCTCTTTGATGGGAGAAGCATCTTAGCTATAGGTATTTTGGCATCTCTGTGGATCTGCTGAGACTCTCTGTGGGATGCAGGGTGGGCCAGCACCTCTGTGACAGTGTGGCAGAGGGAATAAATCCTGCCCAAGAGCCTGGTGTTACTTTTACCCCCATATTATGAAGTGAAGCTATTTTTCCCCGAGCCTCTGTGCCCAGCCACGTGCCATTGAACCCTGTGGATCCCGTGATGATGCCCATTGTCCTCCTGACCCCTCAGCTGGCCGAGCGGCTGAAGCTCTCTGACCCTCTGCTCCTGGAGATGCCAGAGCAGGACCAGAGCCTGGAGCCTGACTGGCTGGAGCAGCTCCGAGCCTGCTGCAGGCAGTGGGAGGTAAGGAGGAGTGAGCATGTGGTGGGACAGCTGGTCTGTGTTGTGCTTTGTCTGCAGGAGCATCTTCCTCCTCTGTCCTCAATCCGAGGGGATGGAGGTTCAAAGGTTGTTGTTGCTCTGCTGTCTTCTCCCTTGGCTTGTGAGCTCTGAGGTGTGGTCTCTGCTGTGGGACCTGCAGCTTCAGTGTGAACAGTGCCTGAGGCTGCAGAGCTTCACAGGAGGAAAAACAGGCAGGGGCTGGTGGGGTGAGTGAAGAGCTCCTCTTGAAGGGAGGATGTTGCAGAGGACACTGGGGTTGTCACCTTATGGGTGTACTCCTGGGTCCTTTAACTGTGTCTGGTCCTTTGATGAATGCTCTTTGTTCATATTTCATGCCTGCTTTTGGTTTTGTGGCCTTTTCCATCTCATTTCCCCTCCTGACTGCTCTCAGTGGTGCTGCAGCCCCCTCACTTGCTGGGGTAGAGCTGTGTCCCTGCTGCTGTGGGTCTCCCCTGCAGCCTGGTGCAGGCTGTGAGCCCCAGACCCACAAGCAGTGTGCTTTCCTCACACTGGCTTTGTGGTTTCCTTAGCTTTTGCTCTGTGCCATCCTTTTTTCTATGTGTTTTATCATGTTTTCCTTCTGACTCCTTGCCAGGTGGAAGATGACCTTCCTCCAGGGGCGACATCCTCTCAGCCAGAGCTTTCTTGTGCTGTTCCTTCAATGGCAGGTAAAGACAATGAAGCAGGAAGTTGTGGTCATCACAGCAGGCTTCTGCCTCTGTAGAATGGTGCTGTCATGGGCTGGGAAGCAGCTCCCCACTCCCTGGGGTTTTCTCCAGCAGCTACTTCTTGCTCCTTGCATCCCCCCAGAGCTCAAAGGCTGCTCCTGCCTGGATGCATCCCTCAGGCATGGGCTGCAAAGTGAGGGGTTGATACTCATGTCCTCATGCAAAGTCTGAGTAATTTGGGCCTAATTACCACAGCTTCAGGGGGCCCTGTGGGTGCTGTGGGAGGAGAAGAGGAGCTGGGGGTGGGTGCTGGATGAGACATGTGCCTCCTGGCTGAGCCCCAGGAGGGATGGCCCCATTCCCAGGCAGTCCTGTGAGGGTGCAAACTGGAGCTGAACTAAGGGGATTTCACACTTAGAGAGTGAAGGACTTGGGAAGGAGCTCATCCTGCTGTGTGCAGAGCCCCAGAATGCCTGTTGGTGAAGCCCCAGCATTTCCCCCTCCCTGCTGCCTCTTTGATCCCTTTGCTTTGCCTCTCGGTGACCCCAGGAATCCCCTCCAGCATCAGTCCACCCAGAGGGCCAAGAGACACCAAGATGGGAGACAAGACCCTCCCCTGGTGTCAAGGGAAGAGCAGGTGAGCTTTCCCCTGCCAACTGGGCAGTGCATCCATTGGGATGTCCCACTGAGGAGAAGGCAGGGGCTGGTGACCCATCAGCATTGCTTCACATCCGTGTCCATCAGCTGGAAACCCCTGCACAGCCCACTGCTCCTTGCTCCTGCTTGGATCTGGCTTTCTGCTGGGAATGCTGGCACTGAAGGGTGGGGAATAGAGGCTGGTGCAGACAGGATGAAACACAGCTAATTCCTTCAAGACATTGCTTCCTATCAGCATCTCCTGCTGCTGCCAAATTCCTTTTCAAAGAGCTCTCCCAGGCAGTAAAAAGGATCATCAATCCTAATTGCCTTCTGCTGCTATCGGGGATGAGGCTATGATCTTCCTTCCCTGGAAGGAAGTCCCAGGTTTGATGATCCCGTTGTCTTGCCTCCTCCAAGCAGTCAGGTCTGCTCTGTGTGGTCTCCGCAGCTCACTTTGCCAATGCTTGGCCTGTTTGTTCATTGTGAAGGCCATCCAGAGTCACCCCCTGAGGGACCTGCATGCTGAGAAAGCTGGCTTGGTGCTGAATCCATCCATCTTGGAAAGGCAAAGCCTGAATCAGGTGCCAAGCTGGGATCCACATGGCCACAGCAACCTCCCTCTTCATCCTTACAGCCTGGGCTGTCCTTCCTGACTCTTTCCAGCTGAGCTTGCCAGGCAGCATCAAGTTGAGCATCCATCCTCCTCCCTGTGGATCTCAAGCATCTCCAGGCCGTGTGGGAGAAGTTCTTTGAAGCCAAGCCTGAGTGGGCTGGAGGCAATGCTGGCAGTGAAGCAAAGGGTTTGGTAGCACTGCATCCAAGAGGTGCCATAGTCTTTCCCTGTGGGATGTGGGTCCTGCTTGCCATGTCTCATGGCAATGGGGGAGAAACTTCCCAGTGCCCAGTGTGTTTCTGGCAGGAGGCTGCCAAGCTGGAATAAGCAAGCCTCCCACCTGGGACCAATGTGTGTGCTAAATAAAACAAGCCCCACTTGCTCAGCCAACCTTTGAAACAGAAACCCAGCCCTGAATAAATCTGCTTAAAGCAAGAAACTCATCCATGGGTGCTGCTGCTGAGCAGGAATAAAGCTTCCTGGTGAATTTTCTTTCCTGCTCAGGGTGTGCAGCAGGAATGGAGGAACAGGCTGGAGGCCCCAGGCTCCTTTGAACTGCTGGTGCATGCTGCTCGTGGGTTCTTTGGTTCCATGGCATTCCCCTTCTGAGCTCCTTTGCAACCTCAGGCATGTTCCCAGGAGGTTTTTCCCCTGTCTCTCCCAGCCCACCTTCCTTGAAGCCTCTGAAAGGTTCCTGCTGCTGTGCTCTGTCCTGCCTCCTCCCTCACCTTGTCCCTGGGGTCTTTCCTCATTCCCCCAGCTTCTGCTGATAGGTAAGGGAGAAGGGGAGAATTTTGTGCAACAGCCTGATGAAATTATCAACATTATAAAAATCGTAAATTCCTGAGGGTTTCTTTTTGCAGATGGAGAGCCTGGCAATGAACTTCCCCAGAGTGAAGGCTACCAGTATGACCAGTGGTCCCAGCCTGTGCCATCACAGGGACCCAGCCCTCAGGAGGATGTGTCCCTGTGGTCCCCAGCACCTGCTCAGGCCACAGCATCACCAGTGCTCGGCGTTGGGCAAGAGCTGCAGCCTCCCCCGACCCCCCAAGGCATGGCCACCCCTCCAGGAGGGGATTTTGCTGAGCCCCCTCCACAGCCAGTGCCACCAGCAGGTGAGTGCTGCTGCCTTATTTCCCTGGAAAACCACAGAATCCCAGAATGTTTGTGTTGGGAGGCACCTAAAGCTCAGCTTGTTCCACCCCCCTGCCATGGGCAGGGACACCTTCCACTAGCCCAGGTTGATCCAAGTCCCGTCCAACCTGGCCTTGGACACTTCCAGGGATGGGGCAGCCACAGCTTCTGTGCCCAACCTGTGCCAGGGCCTGCCCACCCTCACAGGGAAGGATTTCTTCTTTAGAAATTGCCTTTAAGATGCACCAGTTCAGCCTTCCCCTCCCTGGTGCTGGTAGGGACCAGGACCAGAATGGCCTTTTGCATCTTTTGGGGGATATCTGGACCACCACAAGGGTGTCCATGCTCTGGGATAGGATGATAAAAACACTGGAAATACCTGTGATGGATACCTAAGAGCTCCTTGGGTCCAACCCTGACTGTGTCCTTCCCTCTGTTCCACAGGAGAAGCTGGGGAGCCCTGGGGTGACCTGCTGTCCCCCAGGAGGGTGCAGCCAGCCCTCCCAGCAGAGCAGGTGAGTCAGAGGGGCCACTCAGTTAGGGGTTCTGGGGGGTATTTGGGACTCGCTGGCTTGTCATTCCACACACTGAACTCACACAGAATCCTCCCATCCATGGTGTTTGCTGTCCCCTTGAGGGACCTGAAGGATCAGGGGAGCCCTCTTTAGCCTCCCACCGCTGGAGTGCCTGGCTGCCACCCTGCTGCATGTGCTCCTGCTGCGTAAGGGATGTTCCCTAGGGATGCTCTCCACTAATCTGGGCATGGAGCAGTCCCAGGGGCACTGTGACCCTGCTCTGGGTGGCAGCTTCAATCTCTGATGCCAGGAGGAGCTGCAGACAAGGCCTCGGACTGTCTCAGACACCTCCACTGTCTCCCTGGATGACAGCCGTCCTTCCTCGGAGAGCGCAGCTGAGGACTCCTCTGGAGAGGGGGTGGAGAAGTCGGATGAGGACAAGGTGAGCATGCCAGAGCTGGTGTGAGCCTTGTGCTCTGAGCTTGCCTGTCCCTAGTGCCAGTCCTGCCCCTGGCAAAATGGTGCCTGCTCCCAGCAGGTGTCTGGGGGGCCATGGCATTCTCCCCTTCTCATCCTTTTCCTCTCTTTTCCTTTGTGACAAACTCTGTTTTCCAGAGCTCTGGATTCAGGTGGTTTGGCTGGTTTCGGTCGAAACCCATCAAGGAAACTTCTCCCAAAGCTGCACCTGAGACAGACTTGGATTCCCCTGCGTCAGAACCACAGGTAGGGAACAAAATGCTGTCCTGGCCCTGGTGACACCCTGGGTGACACAGCTCCCCATCACCTGCTGCTTCTCCCTCTGTACTCATTTTGAGGCTGCACCTTTGCCCAGCTCTTCATGGCCACGGCCCTTTCTGTGTGGGGACAGAGAGGGACCGGGAGCTCTTCTAGTCTGGAATTACTGTTAATCTTTGATGAATAGTAATTGTAAATTTATAAAGCCTCTTTGGTCTGGGAGGTCCTCTGAGCCCTTGGCAAACTCTGCAGGGATTGCTCACCCTCCACTGGAGCGGAACACGGCAGCTGTGAGTGGCACCACTCTGGCAGGTCTCAGGAGCTGAAAGGATGGGAAAACCTCTTTAACTGGAAGCACAACAGCAAGGGGGAAGCAGCCATGCGTGGTTATCCCAGTCCTGGCCAAGTCCTCAGGGTGTCACATCCCTGATGGTGGGCTTGCAGAGAGATCCCCCCTTGAGAGCTCTCTCCTGCTTGAGAAAGATCTACAGTCCCAGAGCAGGAAATTTTGGGATATTCTCCCAAAACTAGCAGGAGGTGAAGAACAGAGGGGGACCTATGGCCCCTCATGCCATACCCAGGCTCAATGCCCAGCCTTCTGTGTAGTTTTGAGCTTTGGGGTGGTTTACCTTTGTGGCAGGGTTGCTTGTCCTGATTGTGTAGCCCCTCCTTATGTGAATTCCATGCAGCTCCTGGGGCACCTCTCCAGCAGGATGGGTGCAGAGGGGGACCCCAAAAGTGTGGTGTGGTATCTGGTGCAGGGGTTTCCTCACCACACCAGAAGCTCCTGCTCTAAATGAGTGGATGTGGTTTCAGGAGCGGACGTCACCATCCCCACCCGATGCCCCTCTCACAGCTGGGACAAGTCCCTTGGCTCAGGCTCTCTCCAGAAATCCTGGTAAATGCTGCATGTATCCTCTCACTCCTCTGCCCAACAGCCTTTTAGAAGCTTCTCTTAATTTTAAGACTTGTTGTTCTTGTTGCTGCTTGCCCCAGGAGGAATGCAGGTTCAAAATACCTTTGGTTTTAGTCCAGTATCCTTGGAGGTGGCAGGCTCACAGGACAGGGATGGAGGGCAGTCAGCAGGGCAGCAGGTAAGGAGAGGAGGGAGGTGTGTCTGTGCATGATGAAGGGTGTCTGGGACACGTCTCTGCTTGGGGTGGCTCCAAAACTGGGGGGTGGCTATTAAATTTCTTTCTCTTTGGCCCTTCCAGATGGGCTATCCTGGACCTCTCCCACCTCTCCCACCCCTGGGGACAATCCCCCTCTACAACCCTGCCCAGGTCTCTCAGGTGAGAGCATCTTCCCAAAATGGGTGGTGCTGGGGTGGTTCTTGGCTTTGGGGGTGGGGCAGCTCCTGGGTTTGGAGCAGGGGTGTGTCCTGGCTTTTGGGGTGATGCCAGATTTCAGGCAATCTGCTGTGGGCAGGGAGGTTTAGGGGATACCTGCCCTGGGTATAACAGGTTTTATAAGAAAGTAAAATGGTGAAGGACGGTGATGGAACTGGGGGGGAATTATGTGTGGCTGAATCCTGATGACAGCAAATCCATACTATGGGGTACAACCCACCCTTACACAGTGCCTTTCTCTCTGTTTCCCAGCTCACTGCTGCTGCCAGACCCTCCCAGCCCAGGCTGCTTTCCCAGCGTCGCTACCCCAACCCACTGTGAGGTGGTGGGATGGGGGTGGCACACATCAATTGCAGGAAGTTTTTTAACCAAAATGGTGTTTGTGGTTATTTTGGGGGGTTGGCAGAGGTTGGCAGTGTCTGCCACCTGTTTGGTGGGGGGGGATATTGTAAAATAAGGGGGAGTTTTGTGGGTTTAAAGTCAATATGTGGTGGTGGGTGGCATGAACAGTTTGGTGACCCAGGTGGGACTCTACCTGCAAAGCCTCTCTTCCTCCAGTGATCCAGGCAGTGCTGGGTGAATTCACCTGGGGTCTTTGGAGCAGAAAGGAGCCAAAGGGTGAGTGTTCAAATTCCCTGAGCAGATTGTGTGTGAGTTACAAGGGTGGATTTGTGTCTCTGGTGGTGTAGCACGGCGTGCAGATCTGTGGGATTATTGATAGTGGGTTGAGAACGGGTGTGCAGCCTGATCAGAGGAGGTTTGGAGACCCTCATAAGGCACAGGGTGAGGGGGCCCAAGTCTCTTTTATGATGCAGAAGGTTTTAGAGACCCACACAACAAAAAAACCGACAAAGGTGTCTGGGGGCTGCTATCCATTTGGTGAGGGCAGTTCTGGAATATCCCCAGTGAAGGAGACTCCACACCCTCTCTGGTCTCTGTTCAGTGCTCGGCCACTGCACAGCAAAGAAATTATTCCTCATGTCCAAGTGGAACTTCCTGGGCATCAGTTC
The DNA here is from genome assembly GCA_035221455.1 of Xenops minutus. NCBI lineage: Eukaryota > Metazoa > Chordata > Aves > Passeriformes > Furnariidae > Xenops > Xenops minutus. Next base: position 27,285,795 of record JAWWEE010000004.1, on the reverse strand, counting down.
CTGCCTGTTGCCTCTTGTCCTATTGCTGGTGTGAGAAATGCTCACACTTACCAGTAAAACTTAGAAGGGGATGAAGTCTTTGAAGCAAAACTAAACTTTTTATTTAACAAACTCAGCTGAATTGGCTTGTCCCTCTGGCCTAGAAGGCAGACACAGGCCAGCAAGAAACCGAGCTTTTTATACCCTGTCCAGGCCGGGGATGCCTGTTTTGTCCCTATTTACTTAGTATTAGGAAGCTCACAGCCCAAGACCCCCATAACCCCAAAAAGGCGTAAAAACCAGGTTAAACCCACCCCAAATCCCAACTGCCAAAAACTCAACTATCCCCTCTTCTCCTCTTTTACCTATGCAGTTCCTCTGGCTTCAGTAAAACCCCAGTGGTACTTCTAGCACTGGGCACCCCATTAGAGCCTGGTGTATCCTCCAGCCCTGATGAGTCCCCCCCAGCCTCTGTCTGTGTCAGGCTGTGGGGTTGGGTCTGGCAGCCCTGGGCAGGGGGTGGCAGTGGGACAGCACGCAGGTGCTTTAAAACCCACCCCTGACCTGCAGTGCTGGGGCTGTTGGCTTTTAATGAGAACAGAGCATTGAGGTCTGTACAAACTCAGGGCACCTGCCTGGGTAGACACAGGTGCCCTCCCTTGGCTCTCCCTCCTCCCAGGTCACTTTGTGCCCAGGTTTGGCTCCCAGGACTGCAGAGCCTGGAACGCAGCCAGCCTGGCTCAGCCCAGCACACAATTCCAGCCCAGTGGGTTTCCTGAGCACACGGCTCTTCCGTCCAGGATGCTCCTGCCTCTGTGGAAAGCCCTTTCCTTGTTAGAGATGCTTCAGCCCCTTCATCGCTGCTGGGGTTTTTACAAACCCGAGGTTTACAAACCCCCAAGTGTGGGGGGGCCCAGAAAGGAAAGAAGCTCGGGGTAGACCCCTGGAGAAGAGAGGCTTTGCAGGTAGGGCTCCACCTGGGTCACCACAATGTTTATGCCACCCAACACCACGTGTTGACTTCAAGCCTAAAAGCCCTGCCGGGCGGCATAAAAGGTGTCCGGGGGAGAGGAGTGTGGAGCAAAAGGTGTCCGGGGGAGAGGAGTGTGGAGCAAAAGGTGTCCGGGGGAGAGGAGTGTGGAAAGAGTAGTGTGGAACAAAAGGTGTCCCGGGGAGAGTAGTGTGGAACAAAAGGTGTCCCGCGGAGGGTAGTGTGGAACAAAAAGCGTCCGGGGCGAATAGTGTTGAACAAAAGGTGTCCGGGGGAGAGTAGTCTGAATTGGGTTATGGGGCGCTGCCCCACCCCACCCATTGGACTCAGCGCTGCCGGCCGTGAGTCTGTCTCAGAGCTCCGCGGGGCTGGAGCATCGGCCGGGGCCGCCCGGCCCGCGGCGTCTCCTGCCCGTGCGGGCCCGCGCGGCGCCGCCCCTTGCTGGTGGCTCACCCGCCCGGCCGGGCGGGGCCCTGCTGGGGCCGCTCGCCGGCCCTTCCCTCAGACCTTCCCCGAGGCGGCCGAGGGTGACGCGCACCCCGTGCTGGCCTCGGCGGTGAGCTTCCCCCGGACGCCTGGTACCCCCTCCGGGATCCTATATAAGCCATGGGAGATTGGGGGCCTTCAAGGTGAGGGTGAGGTGCGGCAATACCCAGCGTGCACCGCGGTTTATGGTAATACGGGGCTGCCGATTGGTAGGGAAGGGAGGGGCGGGAACCCGCTGGCCGTGAGGGCCCGCCCTCTCCCGGGGCTGTGGGACACGGCGGGGCTGTGGCACCGTGTGGGCCGGGAGCGGCTGGAGTGGGGCTGGGCCACGGGCTGTGGGGGCCGTGAGGGGCTGTGGGGCTGAGACCCACTCGTGGGGGCTTGTGAGGGCCTGTGGGGCTGAGGCCTACTTGTGAGGGGCTGTGGGGCTGAGACCCACTCGTGAGGGCCTGTGAGGGGCTGTGGGGCTGAGACCTGCCTGTGAGGGGCTGTGGGGCCTGTGAGGGGCTGTGGGGCTGAGGCCTACTTGTGAGGGGCTGTGAGGCCTGTAAGGGGCTGTGGGGCCTGTGAGGGGCTGTGGGGCTGAGACCCACTCATGAGGGGC
>JAWWEE010000004.1:27155620-27283635 GCA_035221455.1 Xenops minutus | reverse complement strand
GGGGGTTGTGTGGGGCGGTGGGGCGGGTGCGGGGCTGTGGGGCGGAGACCCACTCGTGACGGCGTGGGAGGGGCTGTGGGGCTGAGACCCACTCGTGCGGGGCTATGAGGGGCTGTGGGGCCTGTGAGGGGCTGTGGGGCTGAAACCCACTCCTTATGGGCTGTGGGGCCAGAAACTGCTTGTGAGGGGCTGTGGGGCTGAGACTCACTTGTGAGGGGCTGTGGGACCTGTGATGGGCTGTGGGGTTAGGAGTAAACCTGCCTGTGACAGGCTGTGGGGCCAAAACCTGCCTGTGACAGGCTGTGGGGCTGAGACCCACTCGTGATGGGCTGTGGGGCCAAAACCTGCCTATGACAGGCAGTGTGGCTGAGACCCACTCAATGGGCTGTGGGGCCAGAACCTGCATGTGACGGGCTCTGTGTGGTTGACACTCACTTGTGATGGTCTGTGGGGCTGAGACCCACTTGTGAGGGGCAGTGGGGCCAAAACCCGCCTGTGACAGGCAGTATGGCTGAGACCCACTTACGACAGACTGGGGGGGTCATGACCAGCCTGTGATGGACTCTGAGTCCAAGCCCTGCTTTTGCAAAGGGCTGTGGGGCTGCAGAACCAAAACCTGCCTACACAGCCTGTGGGGTTGTAGATCCACTCATGACAGCCTGTGGGGTTGGGACCCACTGGTGACAGTGTGGGGCTGGAGCCCACTGGTGATGGGCTGTGGGGTTGGGTCTGGCAGCCCTGGGCAGGTGCTATGAGGGCAGGGGGTGGCAGTGGGTCAGCACGCAGGTGCTTTAAATCCCACCCCTGACCTGCCGTGCTGGGGCTGTTGGCTTTTAATGAGAACAGAGTACTGAGGTGTGTACAAACTCAGGGCACCTGCACCCTCCCTTGGCTCTCCCTCCTCTCAGGTCACTTTGTGCCCAGGTTTGGCTCCCAGGACTGCAGAGCCTGGAATGCAGCCAGCCTGGCTCAGCCCAGCACAGCAGCACACAATTCCAGTGGGTTTCCTGAGGACGTGGCTCTTCGTTCTGCGATGCTCCTGCCTCTGTGGGTGCGTTCTGTTCTTCTGAGACTGAACATTGTCTGCCCTGTTGTTCCTCAGGCAATCTCTTTTCTTGGAGGAAAATGATAAATGCAGGGGATTCTTGTTTGCAAAAGTTGCAGGTCTGACAAACAATTTTAGAAATAAATCCTGTGATTTTAGGATAGTTCCTCAGATCTTCTAACTCTACGCTTCATCCCCCTGAGGCTATAAGGAGTCAGATAGCAAAACTTTTCTGGAGTAGAGTGTGCTGCAAGTCCCCTTAGGGGGCAGCTCAGTGTTTGTGGGGTACAGGAGGTTCTTTGCTTGAACATGGCCTGTTGCATTCTCCATACCGGGGTGGCTGGAGATCAAGAGTCATAAAAAGGGGTTAGAGGCTGAATCAGCCTTACCTGGTGCCCCTGAGTTGGGGATCAACATCAATGAGGGAACTAAAAGAGAAAAGAGGCTGTGAGTGATGGTGATTTCTCATTTTTGGTGAGGGATGATCTTCCATTAGCTTCTTTCTGTACAAATGCGGAGTTTGCTGTCTGCTTTGACTAGGAGTGCTGGAGGAGCTGATTTTTCCTGGGGGGCTTTGGTTTATTTGGAGGAATACCCTGGGGGAACCTGGGTGCCTGGAAGGTTTGCCTGTGAGCCGCTTTCTTATGGCCTCCCGGTGAACTCGAGGTAAACTGGGACTAAGATTCCCTTCTGCTTCCCCGTCCTCTCCTGAGAGCGGTGGTAATGCATTAACCTGATGCTAATTGTTACCGTGACTGATGGCAGCAATTAGGGTCTGTAATCCGAGATCCACTCTCTGCACGTGGAATGCTGTGGCGCTGCCTGGGGGAGGTTTCTGCTCAACACCCCGAGCCGGGATGCTTCCAGCAAGCCCGGGGGTGCTCTTAAATGCTACCACCCTTAGCGGGACCTGTGTGTGTTCCCTGGGCTGGGCTAACTGTGCCCAAAGCAGTGGTTTAATTCAGAATACACACCTGATGTGCTGGATGTTGCTTCCTCCAGCAGCATCCTGCGCTCAGGGTTGCTGAGAGCCGGCACTGCCGTGCCCGGCATTGCAGCTCCAGCATCGTTGTCAGTGATGCTTCCACTCTCACGTGGGTCCCGCTGGGCATGGCAAGGCCACGCTCATTTAGAGCTGTTATTTATTAAAAGAAGTGCTGGGTGATGACCCTGTCTCTGTCCCTTCAGCACCCGGTGACATCAGTGACGCAGCTGGTCTTACGAGGTCACTCATTTCCCTCTGTTTAATGATCTGTTGTCGAAAACGAGCTTTCCTTGCTCGCTGGAGTGTCACTGGGACATGAATATTAATGACACCCCGATGGTCCTGTGGTGCTGTCAGGGCCATGGAGGGCTCATTTGGAGCTGCTGGGCAGCGCAGGGAACTCTGTGATGGAGTGATAATAAAGTGGTGGTGAACTCTGCTCCGAGGCGCTGCTCGGGACTCAGAACTTGCCGGCTCCTGGCACAGCAATGTGAGGCAGGGCTGGCGTTTTCCAAAGCACCATCAGCATTAGCAGGGGAGGGATCCATCCCTTAAACATCCAAGGGGATGTTTTGAGTGCCGCAGCTGCGGGAGACTTTATTGTTTGCAACTTCAGGAGGCAAATGGTCTGGTTAATGGAACCTACAGTTTTCCAAGGTGGAGTTGGGGTGAGGGTAGATGTGATGCAACATCTATTAAAAAGGTCTTTTGGGGCTGCTGGTATGGAAATCACCGTAAGCAATGGGATGCAGCTGTTACATATGTACAAGGGAAGAGCATGATTTTAAATCTGCAGGCTGCATTAATCCAGGCAAGCCCCTTCCAGCTTCTGCTACGTTGTGTGGAAAAGTCAGGATAACTGAGCTTTTGTGACTAAACCAGTTGTTTTTTGGAAAAATTAGGCTTTTTACATGCTGATTTGGAATACGTTGCTGTGCAGCTCCTTGCTACGTTGAGGGACTGTTTCAAGCTCCTCTGTTCAAAAGGAGCATTGCCTTTCTGGCACATCCTGAGCATATTTAGGCTTTAAAATAAAAAAAAAGGTAGGTGTTGGTTTGTGTGTCTCCAAGCCTTTGGCTAGTGCAAGCTGTTGTGCCTTAGCAGTGTGGAAAACCTGCTGTAGCAGGAAGACTAATGGGCTGCATTTGGGAGGGGTGCACATGGATACAGATACAGTTGGACTCGATGGTCTTTCTCACCCTTAATGATTTTATGATTCATACTTCTCATCTTTGCTAGGGCACACTGGAGATCCTCAGCCCCTAAGGATATTAGGAAAGACTGACCTACAAAATCCTTTCAGAGCTTGTACCCATGTCCCAGTGTATCTGGACCATAATCCTTACGCATAAGAAGCAGGAGGGGCTGCCGTACCTGTGAGCCCTGAGGGAGCTGTGCCACTGCTCTTGGAGATTTAAAGGTCTGAATATTACTTTGAAGGTGTGGATTATATTCATGGAGGGGAGAAAAAAGCAAAAATAAAATATTATTAGAAGCCTTTGAAATCATAGGGTAAAAGTATCGCCTCCCCTGACATGTTTGTGTTGAGCAGAGATGATATCTAGTGGTAGGGTGAAGAGAAGTTTGGTGCTGTCTGGTGTTAATTACAAAGGAGAAACCACATGAAAATCAAACGAAAACGAATCTTCCTGCATTTGATATTCCCAGAGCTGAAGGCCTTGGTACGTCTCATTAGTTTAAAACCCCTGATGGAGAGAGCTCAGCTTGGCATGGGAAATTGATATGACATAGAGACTTGGGAGAGGATTAGCTGCCTGCCTCGGAACCTGTCCAGAGGAGTCGAACATGCAAATGTTCCCAGAGAGCAGCTCCCTGCAAGAAGGATGCTGGATAATTAAGGCCCTTGGGACCACACAGTTGCAGTGAGGGAGGGATGAGGTCTGTGTGTGTGTGGAAAGTCCTGCCATTGCATTCTGTCTGTGGGGGAAATACTGCATGGGCTGTACAGACAAGCCAGAAGCTTTGGGTGTGCTTGGTTGCTGGTGAAAGAGATGCCCTGTTACACTTCTCAGTGGGATTTTCAGGAGGTGGGTTAGGATTGAACTATGCAAGGAGTGGCATTCTGGGATTAATGTGTTTGCTCATCTGGAAGATAAATCCATGGAGGTTGCTTGGCTGAGACATAAGCTGGCTTTGGCCAACAGGTGACTTGAGCTTTTGTAGCAAAGAGTTTGGTTCCATTTTGGAACCCTGCAGAGATGCTGAGGGCCTAAAGCTCAATGCCCAAACACACCTGGTTGCTGTTACCCAGTGTCTTTATTTTAATGGTATGAAAACTGCAACACCAAGGCAATGTGTGTTTAGTGCTTGAGCTGGTAGGAGGTGTTTGCCAGGGAATGCAGGCCATGGGATGTGCTGTGCCTGTCAGTTTGCATCTGTGAGTCCCACTGCTTTGGGCCCTGCTGGGTTTTCCCTTCTGACAAAATGTTCTATAACAGCTCCATGTGGAGAGAGGATATTTCCCATTTCCTCCTGCAAGCCCCAGCTGTGCTGTGTGTACTCTTAGGCGAGGTGCTAATGATGAAGAATCCACGACTCGGTGGCACACTGTGGTTTTCAGCACCACTTTGCTGCTTTTGAAAACAATGTGTTCCTGGGCTGGCTGTGATCTCTGTGGCAGGTGGAGCTTGCAGACCATACCAGCATCGTGGTGCTTGTCTGGTATTAGGAGGGCAGTGTCTAGCTGGAACACTGCAGTCCCCAGACAGCATTACTGCAAGGAGGGCAGGCAGGACCCACTGCTCCCAGCAGGGGGATGGAGGCTGTGGAAGGCTGCAGGGATCTGGCCATCAGCATGGTGCCTCTGCTTTGGACAGAAACCAAGAAGCCAGAAGGTGAGGATTTTTATCCCTCTGGCACAGGCCTCCTTCGAGGGAAATCTTGTCTCTGGTTGAAGCAGTGACCTGGGGCAGGGATCCTCTGCCAGGGCATGTCCCAAGCCCTTCTTAAAATAAACAGACCTTCAGGTTCTGTCGGAAGAGCAGCTCCAGTGAGGAGCGCCAGAGGAGAACACTTGTCTCACCACAGGGCATCACTCCCGCTGACATTGCTGCTGGAGAACATGTTGGTAAGAGCAAGGAGCTGTGCTTTATGTAACTAGATGGTGTCTCAGCTCCCATCTGAGGGTAGCCTAGGTCAGGACTCACCAGCTTGGAAAAGACACCAACAAGGAAGACTGGAGACACCAATAAAAGCACCCAAGAAGGTGATTAGGAGGGAATTGTCTGTTGTTTCCTGCAGGGTAAGAAAATAATGGACTGCAGGTTTAAATCAAACAGCTTTACATGCTCTCCGTGTGTGGGAACTAATTCAGCCCTGAAAACTGGTCCTGGGATGTTTGGCAGCCAAAAAATATCATGAGCCTTTAAAAAGGAACTTGGCAATTTCATGGCAGATAACTCTTGATGATGGGCCTAAACACAGCCCTGAGGTGATTTACAGCCTAGGAGTTTGCAAGTGCTGGGCTGCTAGGAGCTAGAGAAATGTCCTGGGAAGACACCTCCATATTCCACCTTCTGTTCAGTAGTTTCCATTAGCACCAACTCGGTTGCTGTGGGAGAAGGGGGGCTGAGTTAGAGGGGCCTGCAGTCTCTTGGCTGACAGGTGTCCTGAGTGGACAAGGGTGGGGAGGTGACCCTGCTCTGAAGTGAGCCCCTCCTTTTTGGGAGGCTGCCATCAAAAGAGCCATTTCAGGTCTAACACTGGTGCCATGTGTTCCTTGGTACAGGTGGATGCTTGAGTGACTCCTCCAGTGCCCACGCCTGCCTGTGCAGAAGTTGAGGGAGTTGCTTGGTGACAGTTCTTCTGGGCAGGTTTAGAGAATTAAACAGTAAGTAGGATTAATAAAAACATATCAAAATATGTAAACATATGTATCACATCCCTTTGATAATGAAGGAGCAGTTAACAAGTATTTGCAATCAATGTTTCTACCTGGAAGTGTTCTCTGAAAGCATTTCTGAGGCTGCTCAAACAACCCATTCATTTCCATCATTTTAACAACCTGTTTTCCCAAGGCAATTGAAATTACTTGCTCAAAGAGCTGTCTCCCCACCTCCCCACCCACCACATGCTCCCTTTTACAAAGTCTTTGCCTGGTTTCTGACTCCTGGCTGTCTCCTGAATGGCTGAGGCAAATCCTGAACCTGGTGCTGGCTGGGATCCTGCTCTGCTGGAGGTATTGGCAGGGCAGGTGGGCAGCCTTGAGCGACGGTGATTAGCTGGGTTATAATCACTCTTGTGGAGATCCCTACCTAAAAACCAGCTCAGATGTGGAGTCAGGAGCTGCCTTAATGCCTGGCCTAGGTGTAGGTGTGCACTGGAAACATTTGGGCTGGCTGGAGGAGTGCTGGTTTACCAATTTTTGGAGCCGGACACTTCTTGTAGTGTCTTTCTGAAACAACACCTCCCACTGCTGTGTCCTGAGGACTCGTAGTACACTTCTTAGTCATCCAACCTCTGTGCCTGGTGCTTTCAGTGCCTTGATGAGCTGTCCTATACATCCTGGTTCTCCTCTGGTGTACAGAGAGATCCAGGTTCCCTGCTGCTTCTAAGGGGATGTAGGCATTATGTGGGTGTGGATGACTACTTTGGGCTGTTGGATCAATATTTCTTCATTATAGCGGTGTGTGTGTGTGGGTGGCTGGTTCCCAGAACAATGATGTGCCTTCTTGAAGATGGTAATGTTAGCTGGGGGTGGTGTAAGAATAGCCTAGGTCTCCCAGCTCACCCTGACCTGGGCATGTCCCAGGACAGGGCTGGAAAAGGTCAGTGCCAAAGGTGGGGGATTATCCCTGCCCATTAACAGAAGTAATTTACTCGTGGCTAAGGAAAGATGACAAGTGAAAAGCTGAAGCTTCCAGGATTCTTCCCTATTTATTTCTTGCAAAGATTTCAGTTGTCAGGCTGTACAGCTGTTTTGCCTTTCTCTGAGGAGCTGGGAGCCATGTGGCTTTGGTGTTTTCCTGTTCTCTGGGGTTATTCCCTGACCCACTCCCTGAGGGTGCGTTTGGGCTCTGCTTTGCGAGCTAACTAATAGGGCTGTCAGACCCCTTGTCCCAACAACCTGAGAAGACAAATAGTCCAACATGTGCAGCCCCCTTCCCGGGTCCTGAGGTGCTGGCGGGAGCCAGCACGGTGACAGATGGGCTGACAGGAGGGGCTGACACAACTGGGTCGGTGTGAGTGTCAGAGGGGTGGAAGCTGTGCCTGCTTCTCCCCTCTGCTCGACACCCCAGTGCCTCTGGGCCAGACAGTGGCCACTTATCACCCCCTCCTTCAGTGACTGCTCTAAGCTGGCAGCACCAGAGCCTCGTCTAGAAGAAAGACACTAGTCACAGTCCTAATGCTCTGCTGTGGAGGTGCCATCTGTCCTCTCCTTAGATGTCGCTGCCCGGGCAGCCTGGGAACATAACCCAGCGCTGATACTCTGTCAGGTAAACATCTGCTTAGACTGTGCCCTATGCCTCTGCCTTCCCAGCACACCGTGGTGCTGCCTTCCTCCAAAGAGGTGAGCTTCATGTACTTCCATGTATATATATATATGTTTTTCAGAGGGCTCCAGCTCTGTGCTTTGCATCTTAATGCCCTTTCCTTGCCCAGCCTCCTACAGCCTCTCTTCTCTCATGCAGAGCCAGCTTGTGTGCTGTGAGAAAGGTTGTTTCTTTGGAGAGGACCGTGCAAATAATCTCATGAGTTTCTCCCTTTGTGGATGGGTGAGGAAAATTTGGCAAAGCGGCTCCGAATGAGTCTTGTGAGCGTCCTGGAGCGATGAGCTGAGAGCCCTGAGCCAGTCTCACTGTGCAAAATCCATTAGCCACAAGCAGAGCTGCTTCTGGGATCAGCATTCAGTACCTGTTACGGCCTGAATTAGTCCCTAATTTCTGTCCCTTACAGTTAAAATGACTCAGACATTTCTTTTCGAGACAGGGTATTGCTTCTGACTAAGTACCCTACAGTCATGGCTCTTCTGACTGTTAAATTGTTCTCAGGAATGCAGTGATCGTCTCGTCTCCGGGTCAGTGTAGGCTGGTGCCATCACCTGTGTGTTGCTGTGGGGCTGGAAGAGGCACTTTGCTTTGCTGTAGGAGAGCAAATGCTGAGATACATCTGAGGACTCAAAGGCTGCAGGTTTTAATAAGATCAATACCACCTCTGCAAAAGATTACATGGTATACTAGGCAGCAAATAGACCACTTCTGCTGGATTTGGAAACCGTTTATGGAGTCTATTAGGGACGGTGAGGTAGAAGGGACGTATCCAGAGTGAATTGCACAGTGGCAGTAGTTGAGACTAAGGATTTTGCAGTCTGTTAAATAAGGGAATTAAAATCAAAATAGATGAGAATTTTGTCCAGGAAGCCATACCTGCAGCCACATCATCAGCCAAAGAACAGAGGAGAAAAATGCTGCTCAAAAGATGAGTGCTTACTCCCAAATCCATTGGCCAGTGCTGCTCTCCTTTCTGCTGGGACAAAGAGCCAGTCAAGGGGGAAGCTTGGAGATCCACGCTGCTCCCATCCAGCAGGTTGTTGGGTCTTCCACCCCACAGCTGGCAGGTCAGAAGGGGTTTTGTGCTGTGGAACATCCTCTTTTCCCCTGACTCCATCTCTTGTACCACACCACGTGCCCTGCAGCCAGAGTTAATGCTGCTGCCTAACGTAGTCCACAGTGGGCTGCTTTGAGCTGAGGAGCAGCTTTTGGGAGCAGCCACTCTGTTGGCCTTGTTTGTGCTGCCATCACCTCCTGTGGTGTGCCCTCGGAATAATTAACTCTAATAACACATGAGCAATGGCCTGCCTGGTCACCCTCCCTGCTCCCGGGAGCGCGGCAGGGCACTCGGTCCTGTCATTCCTCCCATGCTCTGTCCGGTCTTATTTGAAATGCCTTGCAGGATGAATTACAGTGCTCAAAGGGAATCTGCAAAATAGGATCACAGGCCAATTGAATCCATCCGCAAAATGCGGGAGGATGATGTATCACCCTACGGATGGGTTCTGCCCCCCTTCCTTTTTGATTTTATTTTAGAACTCTTGGGAGTAAGAACTACACATACTTAAGGAATGAGCTCTGTGGTGTAACGAGGAGCTGGATCAGGCTTGCTGACTGAAGGTGGGTGATGCAGAAGGGAAGTAGGGAAGCAAAGAGGAATTCGTGCTGTCTTCTGCCCAGTCTGGTCTCCCCAAAAACAGAATAATGTCTCGAAGTGTTCCATGGGGTAAAGTGTGCTGGGAGAGGCCGGAGTTAGCAGCCATGGAGGGGCTTTAGGTTCAAATAGCATGCCTGATTCAGTCAAAGCAGCCTTAGTAGGAGCCATGCAGGTACTGTGACCCACATGGAGATCTCGGGTGCCCCAGACACCCTCAGGGCACAAGGGCAGCTGAACGCAGCCCTCAAGGACTGATTTAGCAATTCCTGGCTGCCTGGCCTGGCCATGCTCCCCTAGGAGCAAGTCCAGGGTCACCTACCCTGGCCCTTGGCTCTGCTGTGGTTGGGCTGCCAAGGAACAAGTTTAACCCCCTTGCACTTTGGGTGTGTTGAGGTTGGGCTGGTGTTACTGAACCTCCCTTCTCCTCAAGCTGGGATGCTCCAGCCGTGGCCTGAGGGGGAAGGGAAATGAATTAAACCCATCTTCAGACACGTTTGTATTGATTCTGTCACTTTCTTGCTGCTTGCTGACAGGTGATGGATGGCTCATAATGCGACCGGCACAGTACATTACGTTTCCCATCCAGGGACTCCTAAATCATTTCAAATTTTCAAATTCCCTAATCAATATTTTATCAGTAGCAGAAGAAAGCGGAACAGACCCATTTCTCAAGAGGTAGAAGAACGAGCGTGTGTGGACGCGTGCCTGCACATACATAGGCATGGGAGTTTGGGTATTTATAATCACAACTGAGGCACTGCTAGTACAACAATTATATCTGCAACCAGAAAAATAAACACAGAAGTAGGACCTGGAGTGATGCTTACATTTAAGTGACTTCAGCTTGAACTAAATTAGAGATTTGGGGTTCTGATTTGAACGTGGAGGATTAATGCTAAGTGGTGTTCGAGCTCATCTCTTGGCCAGTCTCGCCATCCTTACACGGGGTGGCAGGGGGTGGAAAGATGTCTGTTTTTAGGGGCAAGGAAATTGGATTTGCAGCCACCTGTAAAGCAGTGGGGCTCAGATCTGTCACTTGGCACTGAAGCAGTAACGGGCAAATGTCCCTGGCAAGCCCGTCTGGAGCTGGATTATGTGGCCCAGGTGGTTGTTTGCATGGACTTTTAGCTGAGCACGGTGTTGCTTTCTTGGGACAGGAGTGCAGTGAGCAGGGAAGGAGTCTATTGCTGCCATGATGTGTTGGCTCCTGGTGCATGTTGGGATACTGGAAGATGAGCTGTGAAGGTGCTTGCAATCGTGTGCTGCTCCTCTGCTGATGCTCTTGCAGTGGGATCTGGTGTGGTGGGGCTGAGTGAGGATAGAGAGGGAAGCACTGGGGTGCTTCAGAGGAGGTGCAGGTGGGCTCTGAGGTGTTAGCTTACTGTATGAAGAGGCTGTTTCTCCAGACTGAGACTCAGTTTCAGTGACTTTGTCTGTCCTTCACACTGGACTACCTTCACCAGTAGCTCCCAGTTCCTGCCTGGCATCTGGCTTTCTGTGGGGCCTTGGGATGGAAATGCTCAGGGAAGAATGGAATTGGTTCCCCCTGCTGTGGGAGGAGGGTCAGTGAGAAGTGGAGGCAGCCCAGGGCTTCATTCCTTCCCCTTCAAAAGATGATCCTGGTGAGACAGCCAGGCAAGGGGAGCAGGAACATGCCTCTCTGCCCCAAGGATGCTGTTTTCCCCAAACCCTCCCTATGCTGGTGGTCCTATGTGTGTGCTCCCTGCCTCCCCTGGCCTCTCCTGTTCAACAATCTCTCTCCATTCAATTACTCATTCTCTTAGACTCTTGTTTTTTATTCCCAGGCTGGATGTTTTCCAAGTAAAAGATTTATTCTTAAGCTATTTTTTTCCTCCCTGTGAAGAGAGCCTCCAAACAGCACAGATGTGAGGCTAAACATAACCTTCCTTGTTACTGTCACCTCTCCTCAGTGTTTGCCTGGCTGATCTGGTGTTGTCTTTGCTTCCAAGTGTTGTTTCACAGGTCGGTTGTAGTTTGCTGCTGGGGCACATGGGGTAAGCTGGCAGGAGGGAGCAGGGTTACTGGTCTTGAGAACGTGTGGTGGAGCTCAAGGATGGCACTTCCAAACCTGTGCTGACTTCCTGGCCCTTTCCTTTACTCCTTTTGGCTGGTGTGCTGGCATAGGCTGCACAACAGGAGAGTCAGACTCTGATGGTAGAGGTAGTTTAAGTAAAAACCTGGGTTTTATAGAAAAAACTTTGTGCCTTTCTATCCCAACCCCTGCACAGCGTAGGGGAGGAAAAAAATGCTCTTTCCCCAAGGCAATGGATGCCTCACCATGAGTGGGGAGGTCTGATACTACCACATTTTGTACCAACATTTTTATCTTTATTCAGAGTTTTCTGTGGGCTCAGTTTCAGAGACTGGATCCCTGCTGTGCATATGCACAGGAGAAACTTACTGCTGTACCTTTTCCTCTCCCTGTTATCGTGTGCTCAGGGGCTGGTAGGGATGGGGAAAGCCTTTGGTTTGTGCTGTCCACGCTGCTCCCTTCCCCAGAGGCACTATGTGTTGCAGGAACCTGGTTGAACATTGCAAAAAGATGTGTGGAAATAACTGATTTTCCTCTTCTGAAAGCCTGTGCCTGATCTGCAGGAGCAGCAGTCCTTTTGAAGAGCTGCTACTTACTTCATGTGTACCGGAGGCAGGTTGTAAGGCTGTTTTCCTTTTGCCTTGGTTAAAGATAAGATTTAATTGAACCAGGGACAAGTCACTGTTTGCTGTGTCATTTGCTGGTCTGCTGGCTGTTTGGAGTTGGGTGTGAAAGGCCTGTGGTGCAGTGGAGCTCCTTCAGCCACGCTGTGCTGGGCAGTGTGTCTGCTGGAGTGGAGCAGGAGACAGGAAAAAGCTACTGAGCCTCCCAGAGAGACAAGGTGTTTGTCAGGGAGCTGTCACCAACCACTCTTCAAAGCAAACTTGGTCACCCAGACTGCCTGCTGCCTCTTTAATGCACAATAGCAGAGATTGCCTTTCCCCCCCTCTGCTTTGGTGTTAACCTCTGCTTGTTCTGGTGCTCATTGAGGATACATCCTGTGTTTCAGTGTGAGTGAGCCAAGAGTCAGACCCAGACCTTGGTGTTTCACAGCTGCTACCTTTGCCACGCAGGTCTGAGTCCCCATCAAGAGCAGACCTAGACAATGGCTCCATTCAGCTGATAAACTCAGTCCTTCAGCACAAGAGGTGAAGCCCATTGTTGGGGCACAGATGGCCTTTAATACTGTTTCCCTGGGCAAGAGATGTTTTGAAAAGCCGTGCATCTGAGAGAAAAATGGGCACCTGAAAAAGTTTGCTATGGAATTGTACGTTTCAGTTCTCATCTTTATGGTTGCTGTGCCTGGCAAAGTGCAGTGGAGCTGGGAAACTCTGCTCTGCAAGCAGAGTTATGGTGAGGTATAGCTCAAACAGGAGGGGCTGGGATGAACTGGCTCCCCAAAGGGCAGTGTTTAACTCCTATTTGTATCTAGGACAAGGAATATGTTCAACCCTGAAGCTTCAGGACACAGCTCCACCCTGTATCTTAGAGATCTTTTCTAACCTAAATGATTCCATGTCTTCCATTATTTAAAATGTACTTCGAGGTCCTGAAGGGTTCTCGGGGAGGAATTGGGATTATGTCCCCCAGGATAAAACCCTGTGGCAAACAGATCTGAGCCTGGTTTGTCATCTCAAGGGTTTTTTGCCCCTTGTGCATTGGGACAGAGATGGTTATGGTGGTAAGGGCAAGGAGGATGTGGGCTGAAGATAGCCAGAGACTTCATGTCACAGCTGTCACTTGCCAGCCAGACCAGAATACCTTGCAGGGAAGTGAGTTTTGCATAACTTAGCAAAGCAACACAAAGGCTCTGTGTGGTTTTCAAACAAGCTGTGATGGCATGAAGGGGAAATGCCCAGCTGGTTTTAATTTCCAGCTTAAGGGGAGTCCCTTTGTTCATTTAGTCTTGATTTGAAGTGGTCTGAGGAGGTGAAATCCTCCTGCCTCATCTGGGTCTAAGCTGGGTGCTGATAAGCAGAGGGCTGTTTTTCCCTGCCAGCCACTTCTGCCAAGCCAGAAATAGCCTGCCCGAGTAAGCTCACCATAGCAGCATTTCTCATTCAAAAGTTAATAAGCTTTGAAATTGGATTTTAATCAACTAATCTTTGATCCTAGGCACTAGAGCTCGATTAGGAGCGTCCAGTAAACCAAGTTACATCTTTCTTTCCTGCTCTCGTTTTTTGCCCCCAGTCTAGCAAAGAAAAGACTGGGAAATGTTTCAGCATTTGAGGACCTGAGTGTTTTAAGGTTTGTATCGCCCCTGTTCTTTTTATTTGATCCATCCCATAAATGAATGGAAAAACAGATCTCTGGTGGACATCTGCTCTTCCAAGCCTGTAAATGTCTTGTAACAGCTCCTTTTTGGGAAAGTACTGGAGTTCTTTTCTAACAAAAGTTTGTATTCAATCAGATGAGCTGGGTCACGAGATAGAGCATCTGCTTTGGCCCCAACCATATCCTTCCTAGTCCCAGCATCAAAATAGGGCACCATGAATCCTGCATTCAACAGAATCACAAAGTAGCAGAGGTTGGAGGGACCTCTGGGATTTTGCCAGGCTGCAAAGGAAATTATAGCTGGACTTCAGGGTTATGTAGTTACACTTCTGCTCAAAGGGATGGATGGGGTTCAGACCTCTCCAACTTGTTATTCCACCTCCCCATAAATCTGAGCAAACACTCCTGTCTTGTTTCACCCTGCAAACACTTTCCTCTTGATCAGCCAGAGTAGAGGCTGATTTTATTTTTTAAAGCTATATTTAGATTCTGGTGCACAGGGGCCCGTTTCCTACAGCAATACTGGCTTAGCGAGCTCCCGGGGGACCACACAGTTCCTCCCTGTGCTTGTGGAGTGGTCAAATCAAATGGAAGAGGTTTCTTTTGTCAGCAGGGTAGTCTTGTTACCTTGAGCCGTCCAGACACTGCTGTTTTGTCCAGGGTCAGGGTTGGACTCTCTAAAAAGCCCCTCATTCCCTGTCATACTGGCACCTGGGGTGCTGGGAGAGTGGTACAAAGGCCGTGGGGTGGCCTTGCCAGGGGTGGGGTGGGTTTGGTTGTGTATTGGTGCTGGGCAAGCTAGCTATGCTGGCTCTGAGTGGAGTCTCTGCTCTCTAGTACTTCTGCCAGGTATTTCAGAGGATCTATTTCCCTTGCCCTGGGCTAAGAACATCCATCTAGACATTTGTCTTCTTTCCTCTGGGGAAGGGCAGCGGTGGGAACATAATGGTCCTTTCGAACACTATTTACAACACAGAATATCTATCCCATATAAAACTACCCTAATGGCCAGCTTTTACTGTTTCCAATACTTTTCAGGGGATTTAAGCCCTGTGATGGTACTTGCCAGGAATATGAACTGTGGTGTGTCAGCTTTAGGGGCTTGTCCAGACTGTGCTAGGCTGACAGGTAGCTTGAAGGGAAGCTGGTCTACTGGGCAGGCCTGGCCCTATGGCAAACAGTGTGCTTAGGGTGAGTCAGCCTGCCCTGGAGGTGATGCTCCCAGCTAGCCACAGCCACCTGATGAATGAAAAGTGACATTAATCTACCAACCCCCAGGCCAATGCAGTTAGAGAGCTGATCATACCAAGTTATGAGTAGGGATGAAGTTAGCATCTTTTGAGGGCTCTGGATTTTACAGATCTGGGGGGAACTGATCCCCAAACCTCCCCAAACTGAGAGTGGATTTCAGGAACCCTCAGCTAGGCTGATCCTCAGAGGGAGTCCAGAGCAGGTTTGGTGCCCCACTGAGTGGCAAATGGAGTTCCAGAAGCTTCTTCCAGGGTATGCTCCAAATAGAGGGGTTCTTGCCTTGTGTAACCTCAGCTGTGAAGAGACCATGGCCTTGCAGAAGGGAATGTCCAGAGCCTTTTCAGGTTTCTTCCTTGTCTGTTTTCCCTTCTTGCTTGCTGTTTCTAGCCAGGGCTCATTTTCTGCTTCATAAATTCAGAGAGCCCCTCAACAAACCTCAGCCCTTTCTTGGGTTACCAAAGACCAAAGCATCCCCAACCCCATAACAGAACAGCAAGTCTGGAGTGGCTAAGCAGCATCACAGGCCCCAGCTTGTCCTCCAGGCTCTGTGAAATGTGTGAACAAGCTGCCAACAGCCATGGTGGGTGTGAAGACCAAATCCCATGCTTGCTCTGGGACGTGTGAATGCTGCTTTGACCTTCTTAGGGCTTCCCATTGCAATATTACAGGGCCTGGTTTCTGACAGGGCTGTGCCTCTCCCAGCTTGTGTCCAACTTTGTCGCCTGCTTGACCCCAAATCTGAGCATGAAGTCAGGTTTGGACACTTCTCCGTGTGCTGCTGTGTTGTCTGTGTGGGTGAAGAGAACAGGCTTGGCTCAAAATAAGTGACCTCATCCTATCCCCTCTTCCTGATCCTCTTCTCAGGATGTTTCCTCCTTGTTACTGCAAGCAACTGGGAGGACTGGGATCTCTGGAGACAAGGTCAACCAAGCCGGTGAGCTACAACTTTCAGACTTGAAACTTTTCAGATGGTGTTTGGATGGAAAGGCTACATGTCCACTGAGTTGTTTTCTTATTTTTTTTGGGGGGGAAAAAGGAAGGTTAAATGAATTGTGTTGTGCTGGTAGAAGTAAGCAGCTCATGATCATGGAATTCTGGGGTCCTGAGGGTCTGCATGAGCTGACAATAGAGGAGATGAAATTTTTAGACCTTGTTCCACATCACTCAGAGCAGTCTTGAGCTTTTTCTCCCTGCTCATGGCCTAAGGGACCTCTGATTTTATCTGTGCTCCTTCACACCTAGCATTTTGGATACATCTCCTGGAAAAAAGGTTGGCAATATTGAAGTAGCACTTTTAACTGTCTTTTTCATGGTTGTGTTGTGACAGGTTTGGATATGGTTATGGGAACTAGTAGGAGGATGCTATAGAAATGTTATATGCTGTGATTGTGCAAGCCCAGGCAAGGGGGAGGAAGAATGGAAATCTATTGTAAAACCATTGTTCCATAGGAAGGAGAGTGTTTGCCTGGGAGTGTTCCAAAAGACTGGTGCTCAAGGGGCTGACAGAAGCCAGTTTGTCCTTTGCTGTGGTTTTGGGGTGGATCCCAGGGGTACAACTGGGATGAACCACTTGAAAGATTTGGTTATGCTTAGAAGTTTAAACTGGGGACCCACCAGAGACATTATTCTTTACTTTTATTGAGGGCTGAGCTTATCTATATTCTTGAGGAGGGGGACTGGACCCTGGACTCCCCTGTGTATGGATGGCATTCCCAACTCTACCTTGGAGGGCTGGGGCTGGCCTGGATGAACTATAGAATTTACTTGCCTGCCCTTCTCCCTGTCCTAGCACAGTGTCACCACCAGCTGAGCCCAGGATGTGTGGCTCATCCCTGGTGAAGGACAACACCCCATCAGAAGGAAATCATGCCCAGGTGACAATCCCAAGGGACTGCTTTTCAAAAGACTTGCCAGAGCTGTGGCAGCCACAGAGTCACTTCAATTCCAACAGCAAGCTCCTTAGTGCCAAATCCCATTTGTATCACTGAGAAAAATGGTAAAATCATTGTTAGGTGTTCACTAAAATACCCTAAATTTTACAGAACACGAAGCATGAGTCAGGCATTGAAACCAGCATCCAAAGGAGGGAGGGAGTGAGGAGAGGCAACAGGAGTGCTTATGAAATATTTTGTTTCACTGGCAAGAGGACAAGAAATAATTGGGCCCTAAATCAAGGAAATGGGAGAATAGGAACAGCAAATCAAGGGAAATGGTGGAAAATTAGGTCTTAGAGTAGAGAAATGTGTACACATGATCACCTGGTGGTTCTGGCAGAGATATATGCCCATAAATCTTCTCTTTTAACCTCTTCCCAGCTGCTTTAAGGAGAACAGTGTCAGGCCTGCTGGCCACAGCCATCTCTTCTAGATACTACTGGGTTTGGTTTCAACTTGCCTGGTGCTGAGCACCCACTGAGGGACCTGAACCCCCTTCAGAGCTGGAGAAGGAACTCCCAGGGTGCCTGGACTCCTTGAGACAGCCTGGAGACTGTGACCTCCAAGAGAGGATCCATTGTGCAGATCCATCCTGTGTCTGGGATGAGGTTGAATGGACTGGCTGAGGTATGGAGGACTCTCTTCTAGAGCTGTACTCTGTGTGTGTGTGAATATCTTGGGGACAGCAGGTGTGGTTTACTCCTTGAACCCTGCAAATTGGTGCAGGTCTTGATTCCCAGAAGGTGAGGTGGTCCTTAAGCAGGGGAGAACATGCTGATGGTCCAAGCTTTCCTTTTCTGACCATGACTGCAGCCCCAACAGGACCCACCAATATAGAAGGGTGTCTCCCTTCCAGACCTTAAGATCTAGAAGTGCAAGGTAACCTGTAATGTCCTGCATGGATCTCCTGCTGTTCACCTCTGGGCACAGGACATAGCAGGCTCTTCCAGCTGCAAATTCTGCTATTAAAAAAAAAATTAAAAATTCCCTTTATGCCTCCCTTAAGGTCCCCAGCTTATTTTTCTTATAAAAGTAATGAAATATAAAAGTAAAGCTTTCCCTGTTTGCCTTCTGCCAGCCCCCCCTCCCTCTCCACAGTGCTCATTAACTCCCCTAACGCTGGAGTCAGACGCGGCCTCCGGTTAAAAACAGCAACCACCCTCGTGCCTTCCCTGTTTCCCAGAAGCTGCAGCCAGACAATAACACCAGTGGGATCGTCTTCATCAGAAGATGTCAGCCCCTCTGTGAAATTTAAATAAGTTGAACTTGGAGCTGGGGGAAAAAAAATCCAGATTGAAAAAATAAATAAAGAATGCTGGGAAATGCAGTGGAAAGGGGAAAGCTGCTGTTTGGAGGAGGCTCCTAGAGAAGCTGCCTGTCCCTGCTGGGGGGCTCTGTTGGGCAGGCAGGAGTCTCTGCTCCTGGACCACAGGTGATGTGAGTTATGTTGCTGTGTTAATGGTCAGGCCCCATGATCTTAGAGGTCTTTTCCAACCTTAGTGATTGTGTGTTTGTATGATTTTCTCCAGCACAGCCTTTGTGATTGCTGTGATACCTGGGGGTGAGAGTACTCAGCGAGACTGGGGTGCTAAATTATTCTGTCAGAAACAAAAGTCTCAGTTGAATGTTGTTTTAAAATAGCCAGCCTGGGCCACGTGGTTTGAAGAGCTAGATCAGGCAGATGCAAACATTGTCTCCTGGATGTTTAAGCAGAATGCCTTAAATATCTGAAGGGGTCTTATCTTAAATGTCTTAAGGGGTGTCAAGAAATGTCTCAACATAAAAACTGTTCCTGCAAAGCATTTAGTCTGATTTTGCTTGGCTGTTGGTCTCTCTTAGTGGGAATCTGATGTTGGCCCACCTCTGGGCAGCTACCCGAGGAAGGCAAGCCCAGCCCTCAGGATGTTACAGTGACACTGCTGATCCCCAGTTCCTGCTTGAAGTGGATGCATGCTCAGGGTCAGGCTTCCCCAGGTGTCTGTGGAGGGGAGAAAGCCATGGCTCACTGCTTGGGTGTGGGAGACTCACATCCCCTTTGGGCATTTGGGATGAGGGTCCTGGAGGAAGCTCCAGTTGTCAGCACAGCTCGGTCTGGTGTGACACAGCCCTGGGGTTCAGAGTGCTTAACTCTCTCCTGCATTTCCATTCAAGGCCTCTACATTGTGGGGTGGTTTTTGGTTCTTTTTAAGTTATCACCACTCAGAAGTGATGCAGAGGAGTGAACACTTCTGCCAGCAGCAGCTGAGGGTATCTGCAGCTGCCTGGGGCCATTACACAGAAGTTTGAGTCCTGGCCAGTGTGCTGCATCCTAACAATCCCTGACTGACGGCATGTCCAGGAGATGTCAGGCAAAAACTTATTCTTTATTAGATGATGCCCTTTTGAATGTGGAAGATGCTGTGTGGAATGTGTGTCTGAGCACAACAGCGTAGCTATTCCCACCTGCTTTTCCACCACCTTGCTCTCAGCTTGTTTGTTCGCTCTTGTGCCTGTGTTATTTCTTCTCTCCCCCCTTGCTTCATTTCTAGCATACAAAAGTTATTTAGCCCCCGAGTGTGTGGGAGCCTATTGTGCACAGAGAGCTGCAGCACAAAGGATTCCAGAGGCAATCTTGTTCCCTCTCACCAGCACAGGCTGCCCTGCCAGATTCAGAAACACATCTGCAAGTCTTAAAAGGAGTCCTGCTCTGTTTGACTGCAGCTTAAAGCATGGGTAATAGGAGAGGGAGAAGCCTTTCAGGAGCCTGGTGGGTTTTATCAGCCTGCTCATGGTCCTGTGGCACAGCTGCAGCCCAGCCTGGGCAGATATGTTAGTGAATGCTCATGTTTGAGTTGGTTTGTAGATTAGCAATGGGCAGACTTTCCCTGTGGGAACCTCTGGTTTGTGGGGTGTGGAGGTGCCTCCCCAGGCAGGTTGCAATTTTAGCACAGGAATAACTGCCCTGGTGGTGTGTAAATATCCACTAGTCCTGGTTTTCAGCAGGGCTCAGAAATCTGGGTGTAGACCTTAATGGACTAGTTCTGCTGTCCGGCAGTGGCAGCTCTGAATGGCACCATGATGTAGGGATGGATCTACTTCCTCAGCAGTAGCTGCAGGTTTTCCAACATTCCCATTCCCTGGAGTCCCTCTGCAGGAACCCTGGGAGGTGTGTTGGCAGCCCTGGCACATGGTGGCTGTCAAGGGAGCTGAAGCACATGAGGTGAGTTCAGGAGGCTGAATCTGGCCTGGAACACTTCCAGGAATGGGGCAGCCCCAGCTTCTTGGGCAACCTGTGCCAGGGCCACATCAGCCTCATAGGGAAGAATTTCTTCTGAATATCTAACCTACTCTCACTTTAAAGCCATTCCCACTTGTCTTGTCACTCCATGCCCTTGTCCAAAGCCCCCCTCCAGCTCTCTTGTAGCCCCTTTAGGCACTGGAAGGGGTTCTAAAGTCTCTGGAGCCCTTTCTTCTCCCAGCTGAACAACCCCAGCTGTCTCAGCCTGTCCCCATAGCAGAGGTGTTCCATCCCTCTGAACATCTTTGTGGCCACCTCTGGACTTGCTGTGACAGGTTCCTGTAAACCTGTGGAAGACCAAGGAAACCTCTCCCAGATCTCATCTCTGGATCTGCACAGATTGGAAGGCTGATTAACCCCGTGCCACAAACTATTCCCTCCAGTCTTGTGAGACAAAGAATTCCCAAGCCCACAAATCAACCTCCCAGCTGAGACATGATCTGAACTGTCGGGATTTGGATGACCTCTTCCATTTCACCTTGGATACCATGGGAGTTCAGCACTGCACTGAAGTGGGAGAAGAGGAGGTGTCCAAGCAAGTGTCGAGGACAAACGGCTTTAAAAAAAGCTCTGGGCTTGGAGAGTGCTGTTTCTTTTAACCTTAAAAGACTCTCTAACTTCTTTTCAGAGCCTCCTGCTTTGATTTCCTATTCACAGTTGTCTTTCTGGCAGCCCCTGGAAGAAAGGAGACATAGATGAGGGTTAAAGAACAGCTGCAGGAACATAATTAATGCTTTGCAACATTTCTGAAGGCCTTTAGCACCTTGCCGTGACCCAGCCTGTAACATCTGTGCGTTGGCAGCAGCCAAGCTGTAAAACTTCCCTCCTCCACGTCCTGCACAAAGCAACTGTCGCCTGCCCGAGGCGTGCAATCAGGGCAAAAACTTAACAAATCAGTACAAAAGGCAGGCTGGAACACAGATGGCAGGTCCTTGGGTGCTGGGCTTGGCAGTGGTAAGGGGCTTCCAGCTGCTGATCCTTGTTAGGTGTCCACGGGGGGAGGTGGAAAAACCGCTGCTTTTGCAGAGATTTGATAGGAGAAATAGGACAGAGCCAAATCTGAGTGTAACACCAGTCCCTGTGCTTGCTCGTGTTCTTACCAGGGAATGGATGTGGGCTGAAGCCAGAGCCCAAGCCCTGCCTGGTGCTGTCAGGATGATTGCCTGCACAGCTGTCATGTACCCCGAGGGATGCCAAATGTGTCCCCATTTGGATCGTGTTTTATCAAGGTCTGTCTTTTGCAGCGCTTTTCCCTTTATGTGACTAAAGGGCACCTTCAGGGCTTGCCACCCTCATTTTTATGTGAGCTGTAACTCTGTACAAAGAGAAGACACAGAAGTGCCTCCAATTCCCAGGGGTTCCAGCCAGTGTTCTCCTTTCAGTCCCAGACTCGACTCACAGCTGGAGTTAACTTGGTGGCCAAAAGAAGATGAACGAAACCACTTTGTTTTTGAAGATAAACTTTTTTCTTCTTCCATGTTTCCATTTTCCTGCCTGTTTTGCTGCAGCCAACCCTGCTGAGTTCCCAACCTTCAAAGCCAGTCGTATCCAGCTGGACAGGAGTGAGCTTGCCAAGGGGAAGTGTTCATCCTCTGCTCTTTTGGTTTCCTGAGACGGCCGTGACTGTAACTTGTGCCAAGCAGCCCTGACCTTCACCTGACTGGAGTTCCCAGCTGCTACTGTGTTATTACAGCATCTCTGCCTCGTAGAAATTCAGCTTTGTTCCTCATACCTGGAAATTTTATATGACAAGGGGTGTCTCATTCCTGATTCCGACTTCCCTTTGGACCAGCCTGTCTCATACCTGGGAGGGGTTTGTAGATCCAAAAGGCCAGAAGGAAGCACTGTGTTTCTGTCCTTTGCCTTCTGTTAACCGTGTGCCAGAGACACTAATCCAGCATCTGGATTTCAGCCAGATAGCTGGAAGGGGCTGCACCTCCTCAGCACCCTCCTCTGATGGACTATCCAGCATTGCTTCTCTTCATGCCTTCCTGTACTTCTCTTGCCTTTGGGCTGGAGGGAGGTGTTGCTGGAGAGATGAACTTTCTTAAAAGAAATCTCTTGCTTCACAAGTCAGATGAGAATGTTTTGCTGCATCTCTGGTAAATTTCTTCCATTGAGAAGGGAAAGTGGTTGGGTTTGCAATTGACTCTCATAATAAAAATGTTGGTATTACTTCAGGGAGAGCAGCTGGGGAATTGAGGCTGAGTAACAGTATGTTATAACATCTCAGACTTCTTTATGCAACAACCTTATGTTTATTTAAACAACTCCTGAGCCACGACATCCCCATGGGCTTGGTGAGCCCTACCAGCTGTATGGGCATCTAGGGCACCTCAGAGAGAGAGCTCTGGTTGCCCAGGTGTGGGTTTGACTCCATGTCTGTTACTAGATGTCTATGTGCTACCTTCCTTGGTGGAGAAGAATAGGAATTACTGCCTTGCTGAGATGCAGTTTGGCTGTGTTTAGATTTCTGGTGCTGATTTGTTTTACCTTTGGCTGGCATTGTTTTTTTTCTAGAGGTAGTGCCTTAGGATCCTGATTCTGGACCAGCTCCTTTTGCTGGGTGCTACACAGTCACTTCTGCCTCTCCCTACACTCAGGTCTTTTTCCAGGGGAGTGAAAGAAGTAATAGAGTATGATTTTAGTTTGGGAATTGCAGCTGAAATAGAAAGTGCCTTGCTCTGATGGTCAGTCCGGTGACAGGCTGTGCTGGTGGAAAATGGTAAGCAAGTTGATGCAGGCTGCATGAAGGTGAAAAGGAGAAAGAACAATCATGGGGGAGCAAAAGCTGAGAGGGCTCTGGTATCAACAGTCAGGAGTACAGGGAGACACTATGGGCTCTGCAGCCACAGCAGAGCCAAAGAGGAAATAAATGGGATGCCAGAGGAAAAAGAGCAGTGGATTAATACGTTATACAAATTGGATTGCCATCACTCCTGCTCTTGGTCTTATTTCACTCAGTTCTAAGAGAGTGATTTTAAAAATAAAATGAATGCCGAGATTGTGCGAGGGACATACACAAAATCCCAAGTGTTTGGTTAGGAAGCTTCTGGTTTCTCCCAAGAATATTCTTTCTCTCTGTGCAAATGTATATGCTCTGGGCAAATCCCCTTAAAGTTATCCTGTGGTGAAGGCCCTTGAATACTGGTGTTTGAAGGAGAGTGTATTTCATCTTTGCACTGGAATTTCTGATCGTGTGGGGAAAAGACTCATGTTTCCAGCCAAGTCTCCTGAAGCAAGGAAGCTTTACATTCTTCTCCTTTGCCTTCCTATTAACAGGGTGCTGAGCTCCTGCGGGTCCTCCTGATGTGAGCAGGGCAAAGCAACAATGAAAATGAGGTGTGAGAGCTCTCCAAAGAGCGTCCTTGCTATTCCAGTGCATCCTGCAAGACCCCAGACAGGAGACGTGGCGTGTTTGCTGCTTGCTGGCTTGCTTTAGGTATTCTTGCCTGCTTTAGAGCCCTGTGCAGTGCGATACTCAAACCAGTAAGTCACTGATTGAACCAGATAATGGGGACCTGACCTGGGCACTATTTTGGGTGATGGTCGTCTCCCCTTGATTGCTGGGCATAAATGCCCCAGGGGTTTCAGGCAGAGATAAATACATCAGCAAGACACTGGCTGTGGAGTCAGTGCAAGTGTCTGAGGCATTGCTGGTGTGTTTGTTCCCAGTCCCGCTGATGTGACAGGGTGCAAAGGACTAGTTAATCAAACTGCAGAAATTAGGTGCCACCTGGCCATTTTTCAGTTGTCACCTGGTGATCAGACAGAGCAGCTGCTCCGACAGCCCCAAGCACTCAGCCTGTGGTGTTTGACAGTGCATTAAACAACAGGACCGGGTTTTCTGGTCCTTTGCTCTTACAAATTGGGACTGAGTCCTCAAAGCCACCATTTACCTGCGTGGGGGAGGAGGAAAACCCAGGGTTGTAAAATAAAATGAAACAGACCAGTCAAGTAATTTAATTCTTAAATCTTGTCTCTCTTGGGCTAATCTCCTCCAAGCCATTCTTTGCTCAGGTCAACTGCTTTTAATTAGCAAGCTTCATTGATCAGGGCAGGAATGGGAGCTGGTGGGTTACTGTCCAGGTCTTTTTAATTAGAGGCTTTTCTTCCTTGCTGGAGGGATGGTATTGCCCAGAGAGGAACCTGGCAAGAAGACCCTGGAATTGTTTGAAGAAGGCTGACCTACGATCGCCTTTACTGCAACTCTCCTGGCAGTGTCAGGGGTTGGTGGATTTTCAAGTGGAGGAAGGGGGAGGAAAAAGAAGCAAGCCTTGAAAGAAAGTTGTGGTAACACTGGGAATTACTGAATAGATACAGTTGCAGGCGAGGGTGTGGGAGTGTGTTTTTTGTCTTTAGGGAAAGGCAGAAAAAACAAGTACCATTGCAGGCAGCACCAGTCTCCCCAGCACCTTCAGTGTGCTTTCTCAAACGTGGCTGCCCAGCAACAAGAGTACCTTTGTGAGAAGGAGAGAGGCTGATGATGTCTCCTCCCTGCCTTGGGGAGGGATTCCCTGCAGTCTAATGAGGTAGAGGTTCCTACCACAGTTTTCCAGCCTCTTACAGAGGTTCTCTGGGGCACTAATAGCAGGGATGGGGCTCACCATGTAACTGTGCCTTTGGGCAGGGGTGGTGGTGCTGCTGACTGGCTTCTCTAGCTGGTGTTCCCTTAGGGTACAAGGCTAAAAAATGAACCCCTGAACTCTTCCACCCTCCTAAAGGAAGACACTTTACTCTTCTTCCCTGTACTCCATTACCAGAAGTGGTTGGGCCCCTCTGTATTAGGAGCAGATGCCCACAATTAGAGGATGTGAATCCACCAGCATCTCTGTTCTCCGCTGGGTCCCCTCAAGGTACAGTTGTTGTCCTGCATTTTGGATGAATTCTGGCACTGGTAGCTGGTTGTGTGGTGACTGTAAATACAAATCTGTGGCTGTCCTGACATGGTTGCTGGGTGATAGCACTCCCTGCCTCTAGGTCTCTTGCAATTCATAGTTAAGAAAAATATGTCTGATACTAATTAATTAGCAGGAATTTGCCATTTTATGTGTTTGATCAGCTCAGCCATGAAAATTCTGAAATGCAGTTAAATCAAACAGAAAGGAAGTGGCTTTGTATCAGACTATTGAATTAATATAATTATCTTATTGATTAAATCATCAAATCAATCTGCAGCTCCTTTATGTGCTTTATTTGGCCGTTTGGGAAGGCATCAGCTCTCAATCCTGAAGCTCCAGTCTCGGTGCCAAGCCTGCCTTTATATTCCGGTCAGACAGCTGATCCGGCAGAGGTGATCTCTGGATGAATCTCCCATGGAGAGCAAGGCCCTGATGGCCATTAAAGCTGTCAACCAAAATTATATGTATTTGGGTAAGAGCTGATCTCTCACATACCCACTCCACTGTGAATCTCAGAACAGTTTGGACTTCAGGGGGCCTTAATGATCATCTAGTTTGTTATGCTTCAAATTCCAGGGGGTAAAATGCTGGTGAGTTGTGACTTTTCAGGGTTCCACATGCCACAGGAATACAGGCACCTGTCTTGCAGACCAAGGGCTACATCAGGGGCTACTTTTGGAACTGGGGAGGTGCTCATGAAATATCCCATATCTTGTATGGCTCTTTCTCTACAGTGGGCTTCCTGTTCTTGTATCTTGAGACCAAAGTGTGTGAGTGGAAAGGTATTAGTATTATTAGGTATTATTCATAAATACTGATGTGGGCTGGTTTAGGGAGACTCCCCAAAGGACTGATGTTCTGCTGCAGGTAATTTTAACCAGTGGGTTTAGTTGCTTAGCTATTTAATGTATCCCACTGGTTCACTGGCTGTCTTAGACACGTCAATTATGAGACCTTGCTAATGATCCTGATTCTTGGTGGCTCACCAGAAGTGTGAGGAAAGAGCTATGTCATAAAAAAGCTACGTAAGGTAGAGCCTGGCAGCTGCCATGTAAAGCCATAAACCATGGGTTTGAGTTTAAATCCCACTGGAGTAATCCAGGTCTTTAGCCAGGCAGCCAGCCAAGAGCTGGCTGTGATTAGTCAGAGCCATTGTGGTCTGTGAGTCCACCTCTGTTAACCCTGCAGGGCTCCCAACTGGAAAACATTCAAACCTTGCCACAATTTGGTGCTGAAATTGTCATTGAGCCCCAAAAAATTTTATCCTCCTTAGGCAGGTGCAAGATGCAGTTGCTGTCTCTGCAAGCAGATAAGTGTAAGTTGGTTTTAGGCTTTGAAGCAATGCTGAGCTTGTGTAGGAGTTGGACAAAAGGCTTGGGCTTTTGACAAAGTCCCTGTTCTGGCTGTTTCCTAGTGCCAGTTTTGGGCTGTCTCAGGGGTCCTGCAGCTACCTCATTGTTGATAAGCGATGCCATTTCATCCTTATCATTCCAGCTGCCAGCAGCGAGGGTGACTCATCCACAGCTCTGTTGTTGGAGGGTGAGTTTAGCCTCGATTGTGCTGTGAGGAGAGAATAAGCAGGATGGGTTCCTGAAGAGGCTGTATTGTTCTGCCAGCTCAGGGCTGCTGGCTGGGGGCTCAGGCACTGGCAGTATTTGCTGGGCTCTCTGAAATCTCACTCCCAACACTCCTCAGTAGGGGAGGGGAGCAGTAAAAGCCAAGAGGCACAATCCAGGTTTGGCTTTATGCCGTGCTCAAACTTCTCCATGGTTCCTCCTTCTCCAGGAAACAGTCGCTCTGCAGGTGAGGCGTGAAATGCATCTACTGAAGAAATTGAAAGAGACTGGCTCAGCAGGGGAGGGATTCGAATTCTGTCAGATTTAGGGGGGAAGTTTCCAGCCTTCCTTGGATGCAGATTTCCCAGGGGTGATGCTTTTCGTCCTGCATGTGATTTTTGCTTTTGGCAAGCTGCCCTTTGGCGCTGCATGTTGCTTGAGATGAAAGGCTGGAGTGAAGCATGTTCTTAACACTTAGGAAACCAGCTGTGTTGTCAGATTCACCTTGAAATACTGATGAACAGCTTTACAGGGGCCAACACTGGTGTTGCTCTGCACTGTCCAGGCTTCTGCCTTGGCTGCAGTCCACAGATGTGAGGAAGACCATGGCCTCCCTTCCTGGTGGAGACAGCAGCAGGAGAGACAAGGTGGCTGAGGACACAAAGAAGGAATGGTTCAG
This sequence comes from Xenops minutus, assembly GCA_035221455.1. NCBI lineage: Eukaryota > Metazoa > Chordata > Aves > Passeriformes > Furnariidae > Xenops > Xenops minutus. The sequence goes on along the minus strand of JAWWEE010000004.1, from coordinate 27,256,513 downwards.
TTCTAGCCTCTGTTTCTGGAAGTCTGGTTTAGTGTTTGATCTTGCACCTTCTGTGAGGTGATAGTCCCACCTGGGCTGTGCCTGAGCAATACCATTTCTCCTGGTTCTCTTCTGGAGAGATGTCATGGTCACCTGTTGGTGCGAGCTGGTGGGACCTTGCTATTGTCTGTCAGGATTTGCCTTCCTCTGATGATGATGTGACATGGGACCTTCACCATGGGAAGACACTTTCAAGTGAAGTCTCTCATTTCCAGGTGAATGGGAACGGCTGAAAAAAACATCATTCAGAAATGTGTGCAGATCAGGCACTGTGAGGGTATCCTTAGCCTGTGGAACTGGCATTGAGGTGACCATTTCTGGCTGTACCAGCAAAGTGATGAGGGGTTGTTTATTCCAAGCATCTGCTGGGTGAGGGAGACCTTTCTGCTGAGGAAGGTCTCTCCGTAGGGGGGGTGTGTCACTCTGATGGTGCCTGGTGTGATCTGCAAAACCAGCCTGGTGTCAGCTCTCTGATTTGTAACCCTGGTAGTGCTATGGTACCCACACTGCAGTGTACAGACCTCACTGTACAGATCCACCTCCCCTTCTCTGATATCTCTCTTGCCTTACACTGGCAAATTTTAGGAGATTTGTGTAAGGTCGGATGCCTCTTCTTACTCTTCCTTCTCCTCACTTTCAGTATGCCTGAACAGCATGCACCTGACAGGTTGATCTGCCCCAAGAAGGCCTGTCTGTTCCCTGTTGGACATCACAATCCCTTTCCCTCTTTGCTCCTATCAGCCAGTCAAGGTGTGTGACAGGGGAATGCTCTGACTGCTGGACCATGTTGGGGCTCAAGCATGGCTGGGCTATGCATGAGCTGCAGGCAGGAGAGTGCCCCAGGGTACTTGATGCCTTGGTTTTCCCTGCACATCCAAATGTGGCACCTCAGGAGGATGATGCAGTGGGAGTTCACTCCCCTTCCTCATCTGTATGCCCTCACCTGAAAGCAGATGCTCCAGCACAGCCTTCGGTGTGAATGTCGGTGCTTCACTCATAGTGGTGGATCCAAACTGCTCCAGCCCTGCAGCATCTCCCTCCCCCTTCCCTTCCTCACCCTCCTTGGGCTGCCCATGTGCCTGTACAGGGCCACTGCCATTGGCCCTGGAAGGATGCTGAGACTGGGCAGCTCTTTTTTGGCAGAACAACACTCTGTGCTTAGGTCAGCTGTAAATTTAATCGAGCGGTACAAAGGATTTAGTGCACCTTGGGGATAGAAATTGCCTTGGGCTGGACAAAAGAAATACACATGCCATTCCCTTTCTCTCCTCCTGTGACAGCTTAGGCTGTGGTTGTTTTTTTTCCCCTTTTTCTCCCCAGTCCATGACACACAACTCAGATGTTATTTGCATCTCAGTGTGTCTCAAAACACTATGAGGCTTTTTACCTAGCAATGATGAATTCAGTGTATACAGCCCAGAGCTGTGATTTCCCTCAGGGTCCTTTGTAATAATAATTTCTGTAAATAAAGGCTGGAATCAGGATCTCTGTAATAGGATTTTGTCTGTGCAAGGGCTGGTAGCTGTGTCCCCCTGACACTGCCCTGTATTAGGGTTGTGGGCTGTATCACAGTGTTGTGAGTGGGATGGGAAGGGTGGGCTGACACAGAGCACCCTGGTAGGGAGGGAGAGGGGTAGAACTCATCTTTGGGAAGTGCTGGGAAGATTGCAGGACACAAAACACAGTGCTGCTGAGCACCCCTTGAAGCATTGGATCTTGTCGGTCTGGGTTGTATTCCTGACAGGGTGCAGGCTCTCTGCAAGGACCTCATAGCCAAGGTAAAGCCCCCATTCCCTGTAAGGTGCCAAAGCCTGTGAGCCTTGGAGGAGAGGGAAGCGCCTGGGAGGATGAGGTCTACACTGCCTACAGCCTCCCTTGCTGCTGCTGTGACTGCATTAGCTGTGTGAGGCAATGCTGCAGCCTCTTCTCTCACCTCTGGACTCACAGACCTGGGCTTACGTGCCAGTGACCACAGTGACCCACACCCTGAAGCAGCTGCCTTACTGAGAAGCTCATGTGTGTGAAACACTGACGGGTGCTGAGAGAGCAACCTGTCAGCCCCCTTGAGTGAAGGGTGCAAGGGAATGGTGTGCTTAATTACGCCTGCCTAGGAGAGAGGTGGGTGAGGAACATGTGTGATCACAAGCCTTTGGGGTTGTTAGATTCTTTTATCACCTGTTCTAGCAGGAGGCAGCACGTGGGCCAAGCACATGCGTGTTCACACCTTCCCTCTGCTACCCCTGCCGGGTGCAATAATTCTTCCTGTGCTGGTGAAGGGACTCTGATGGAAACTTCTCTTCAGCAGGAGGACCGCTGGTTGTGCTGGAAGTGATGGGGGATCTTTGTGCCTGGGCTGCAGGATCCTGAGTGGCTGTGGATGAATGTGGCATGATTTGGAAATACACACCATAGACATGTTGGTAAATTAAGATTTCTAGTCTTGTGCTTGCTATATCTCATCCTGAATTTGTTCTGTACCCAGGTTAAGTGGGCTCAGTACCACCTAGTGATGTGAAGAGAAGCTGAACCGTTCCTACACTATGGAGGTGAGAGGCTTTTCCCCAGGCAATCACGATGGCAAAGGGTTTGTGCCGAGCAGCGAGTTGTGTTGTCCTCAAAAATAACCAGGTGCCAGAATCGTTTGTCACCATCTCTTCGTGAAAGGTATGCTGGCATTTCATCCCTCCCTGGTGTCAGGGAGAAGGCTCGAGTCAGCTCCGACAAAGCCTGCGCACCATTCACAGTGTAATTAGCACCACAAGTCTTGCTAATTGCTGAGGGTTTTTCTCTTCCCCCTCCCTTTCTTCAGCACAAAATTCCTCTAGTTATCTTGGGTTATCATCATGGTAGACAGTGTGCTAAGCCTGGATGCTCCTTCTGAGGGCTAGTGTCAGGAATAATTACTGCCATAGTAAGCTGATCAGCCTTTCGTTATTAGCTGCTGTTGTTGTTACCCGACATTGATTAGTAATTTGTAGCTGCCAGTGCTTTCCTCTGGTCTCCAAGCCGAGTGTTTGCTCGGAGCTGCTGTGCTGTTTTGCCAAGGACGAATGAGCATCCCCCCCACCCTTTTTACCCACGGTCTTTAAGTCTACAGCTCCTGGCTGGCAGAGCTGCACCAGCCGCACCAGCCCTGTCTGAACGCTGACTTTGCAGCTGAAAACTGTTGAGGGTCCCAGTGGGGATGGAAGATCTTGTGGTGAGCGACCCAGAGGTGGGACAATGTTTGTTGAGAGCCTTGCAGTGATGCCCCCAACCCACCATCATCCCTGGTCCTGCCAGTTGGAGAGGACAGCGGAGATGCCACCAAAAATACTGACTGGCTCCAGAGCGGTCCATGATGTTCATAGGTGGCTGCTCAGCATATGCTCATGTGTGGGCTGATGAGCAGCAGCAAAAGTGGGATTTGGGGGGGAAGGAGAAAACACGGCTGTGAACTCTGCCCTGTTATGAGATATTCAGGGTTGTTTGAAAGTAAGGCCATTTAGCAGCTTGAAAGTGCAAATGCTTCCCACCCTCGACCCGGGGTCAGGGGTCCTTGCTCGCAGTGCTGACTCCCTCTGTGCTCTCCCTGCGGCTGGCTCTGCCTCTTACGCCTTTTCGGCTGTTCCTCCCAGGCTCCATGAGCCACGTGCCATCACTTGTGTGTCTGATCTGCTGATCTGTGGACCAGCTGTGCCTGTCAAAGCAGGGTCAGAGAGCAGAAGACAGGCTTGCAAGTCTGTGCTGGGATGGAGAGGGAAGTTTGGGAAAGGAATACAGGAATGCAAGTGCCTTTCATGTGATCTTTGCCTCCTTTGCTGGTGTGCTGCTGGCTCACATGCTGTCTCAGGACCTCAGCAGCGAATCTTTTGAGCGTTTTGGGTTGTCTAATGTGGTCTCTTGCAGAGCACCGTCCCAGGAGACACTCTCCTGTTAAACAAATAAATAATGCAAACAGTTTACCCCGGGCAAGCCCAGCAGTGCTGGCAAGGGAAGGGAAGGGGAGGTAGCTCTCCTCCGTGGAGGGGACATGGTGGAGGTCTTGTGCTGGCACGGAGCAGACCAGTCTCCCCATCCATCTGAGCCAGCCGTGCTGCTGGTGCTGGGAGGCGGCGTGTGCAGCCACGCCAAGGTTTGTAAATGTCCATCTGACACAGCAGGTATAAATCATGGATGGGCAGCTGGAGACGGCGGGGAACGCGCCTCCTCTAACCCCTACTCTCACTAGCGTCCCTGTGATGCCAGGGGGGTGGCAAGGGGCAAAGCTTGATGTCACTTCTTGGCTCTCCACGAAGACATTATTCAAAGAGACGGTGACCTCTCCTGGCGTGCAGAGCGCTGCCGGGGACCTCCAGCCCCGCGTCTGCGGCAAATCAAATGATGTGCTGCGGGAGAGCAGGGCTGGGACTCAGGCATCCATCACCAGCCTGCTCACCGTGGAGGAGAGGAAGAGAAAGCTGCCAAGAAGCCTCCCCTCTCTTGGTCCTCAGAGGCACCAGTTGCTAAAATCCCGGTGTGTCTTCTTTCTCATCCATTACTAACCACGGCTCCCTGCACAAGCACCTTAATGGCTGCTGGCCTGGACCAGTCCTAATTAGGAGTGAAGAGTGGTTTCTTTTCAGAACCCATGCTCAAGTGTGTTTTTTTAGTTTCTCACCTTCCTAGATGAGATTTCTAGGGCTCAGGCTGGGCGATTTTTCTTTTCTTCAGTAGTTCCAGTGATTCACCAGTTTTAGAACGTGAGAGGACTGCAGGACACCCAATCAGACTTTCTTTCTGATCAACACATTCAGGGGATTTTATTATCTTTTCTTTTCTTCCCCAGAGAGCTCAAGCTCCAAGGTAGCTCAGGTAGAAACCTGCAAACCACAGAAATTAATCTTTGCTGACAAAAGCTTCCTGACTAAGCACTGGTCTGGATTTGAGGATGTGCTGGATGCTCCCAGGTTAGCTTGCTGAGGTGGAGGGAGCACTGGGATGTGTTCTGCAGTGGTGGATCCCACTCACCATGGGGCAGAGTTAGAGGGGTCCAGGCCACTCTCTGGGTGTGACAGTGACTGTGTAGCAGCACAGCCCTTGCTATTGCTGGGGATGTTGGAGGGTGAGACCAGCAGGTAAAGTGCCAGAGACCTGCATCGTTCTTTCAGACTGCTCTATAGAGCTGAGAGGTTTCTTCAGCTTGGAGGCTGTGTCCTCCAGTTCTTCTTCACTGGTACAATCCAGTCTGCAGCCGATGAATTTAGTGGGCCAGCCTCAGTTTACCTGAAAAGAGGATGTTACTTTTGACCTCAGCTGAATTCCCTGGCACATCCTCTCTCCTGTGGCCCACCCAGCTCCTTGTCCAGCTTGTCCCTGCTGTTGAGTCCACCGTCTCAGCCACAGGAGCAATGCTGAGCTTTGACTTCTGATTAATGTGTCATTGGAAAGGACAGAGGCTGCCGTGCCCTCCCCCTTCCTTGTGCTTTGGGGTAGATGTGATTTCTGCAGCACTGAACACACCAGTGGCGGACATTGCAGGCAACCCTACAGTGTCCCAGTTGTTTGCTGCCTGAACTGTGTTCCTGGCTGCATGACCTGCTGACAAGGAGGTGCTGGTTGGTGTGCCACTCTGGTCTTGTGTGATGAAGGCAGAGCAGCATGTGAGAGGCTGTTAACTTGGAGAGAAGTGTGGGCCAAAAAAATGTCCTGGAGAGCGTTTCTGCTGTGCAGTATGGTCCTGATTCGAAGTGGTGTCTGCTGGGATCTAAGCCTACCTTTACAGAGGACTTTGGGTGATTGGCACTCCCTTGTGTGCAGGAGGGGTTTGAGATCCATGACTGAGCCAGGCTCCTTCACACCTGTCTCCGTTTCACAGCCTCTCCACTGGTGTTTCCTCACAGGACATCTCCATCACCAGGATGGTCTGCCCATGGGCATAGGGAAGATTTCCCTCCTCATGTCTCTCCAGGTGGGTTGCCAAGGGCAAGACAAGCCTTCAAACACCCCAAAGCAGGAGGAACAACTGTTACCCAACCTCTGGCCAAGTTCTCCTGAGGAGAAAAGGAAGACCCAAGTGTTGCAAGATCCCTCAAAGCTCTCTAAGCAAAGATGATTGAGATTTCCTGGAGTCTGACCCATGCTGTGCTCTGAAACCTCGGTTTTCCTGTGCCTGCTAACAGCTTGCTTCTTCTGCACAGGTGCCTGAGAAGCATGGAAATTCCTCCCAGGTTCTCCCAAGCCCTTCCACAGGCAAGGCAAGGGACCTCTAGATGGCAATGTTTCTGTTCAGGAGGCCAGAAGCTGCTTCTCAGGCGAGCTGTACTGTTCCCTTTCGTGCCAGGCTTTGGAGAAGCTCCGAGATTAACTCCAAGCTGAAGTGGACAGCTTAGCACCCCGCTGCCTCTTATCGCTTCCTCAGTGAAAGTGCCTTGGATTTTGTGACCTCAGGGGACCAGTGGTTTTAGCAGGCTGGACAGTAGTTTTCTGGCTGTCCTTCCCCTCCACATGATGAAATTGGCTTGGGCTTGATCACTGAGAGAACTGCCTGTTGGTCAGGGAGGTACCAGGAATTTTGGAGGTGATGGGTGTCCCCTGGCTGTGACTGGGAGCTGCTGTTAAAGAGCTCAGTGTTGTTGATGCTCAGCTTGTTTCCCATGTGTGCTCGAGGATGTGAACAGAGAATTCTGCTCCTTCCCCTTGTGTGTGTGTGTGGAAACAGGGCCTTGTCTTTGGCTGGAGAAGAGCTGGGAGCTTAGGCAAGGAAAAGGTTGACGGAGAGAGGACTGTAATTGCTCCTGCACACTTGGAACTGTCACTTGCCACCTCCTTCCTCCCTGCACTGAGCTCTGCTCAGTGCCTGAGTGATGGGAATGCTGGGCTCAATACTCTCCTCCTTTCCCAGGGCTTCTGCTGTGATGCTGGATGGAGAGCACACCTCAGAGCCTGTGTTAATCTTCCCTCCTGGATGCCAATATGACAGGTACTTGCTTTGTCCATCAGTGTCAAGGGAGAAAGGATGGAGGGAGCCAGAAGGCTGCTGTCCCTCACTGGCTGCACTGGAGCCTTCAAGCTTGGGACTGAGCTCACTTGGCTTCTCCCAGCCACATTTTTTCACAGACTCAACCCATTTGTGGTTAAGAAGAGGAAGGAAGACTTGGAGAGCCAGGGATGTCTTCCTGCCTCTGGGCACTCTGAAATGCAGCACATGTAGACTGGAATCCTGTAATTCTGCCTTCTTTACAGCCCTCCTGGGAGCTGGCAACAAAATTCAGCCCCTTGCCAAGGTTCCTTGGAGAGCCAAGCAGGATGGAAGGCAAGTAGCATGCTCAGCAAAGGTCTGAGCAAGAGATCAGGCCACCTGTTTGTGCATGTTGTGGCTCCTTGGAGTTTTATGAATCCGTGTATGCCCTCATCTTGTGAGGGCTAGGTTTGGTTTGTGGACCAGAAATAGAGGCTGGATGCAGATCTTGCTTGAACTTGTCTGGTGTGGTGATAACAGCTCACCCAGGATCTGGGGCCATCTCCTTTCCAGCTTTTGGTGGTGGTTTGAGTGAATTCCTACCACATCCACTAAAGGAAGTGTTGAGATGTGTGTCACGGTGTTTCCTACCTGTATGGCAAGGGTGGGAGTAGCAAGCCCTGCTCCTGAAGCTCTTCTCTTGCTTTCCATCCCTTCCCTCTCCCCTGTGCCTGCCTGCTCTGGCTCTCCCAGCCTGGCCCCTCCCTCAGGGCTGCTCATGGAGCTGGTCCTGAGCAGTGGAATCATTCTGGTGCTGCAGAGTGTGGAATGGGCACGGGGTTTCAGGGGCTGCAGGAGATGCCGATCATTTCCCAGCTCTGCCACAGCAGAGGAGAAATCATTCCTATTTCTCTTCACATAACCCAGACAGTGATGCTTTTCTTGCCTCCTTGAACTGATGCCACAGCAGAGAGACTGGCTCCTCCTTGTTTTCCCCCCAGCACGGATAATAGTCTCTTTGGAGTTGGTTCGTGCCTGGGCTCTCCAATCCACCAGGAGACCTTGGACCCCGCTTTCCAGAGGTGAGCTGCCTGGCTGGCTCAGCCTCTCCCTGCACTCAAGGCCATGCAAGAGCTCACTGCTGGCTCCAGCCTATGCAGAAGATTTCTCTGCCAGTCCTGCACCTGCAGCCTGGGAAAATGGCTCTAGTCATGCTGCAGCGGGCATGGACAATTGATTATAAGCGGTCATAGATTACCTGGAGCAATGCTATTAAATTTAATACACTTCTCCACCAGCTCTTGGGGCTCAGCCTTGGGTTGTGTAACTGACGTCTTGTTGCAAAGCATTTTGGGGACATTGCTAGGGGCGTGAGAGAGCCAGCTACAAAAAGTGGGAGAAGATGATGAGTTTCTGTTGAGATTTATTTCCTGCCCAATAATTGCCCAGAAAAGCTGTGTAAACCTTCTCTGTTTGTGGAACAAATACTGCAAGAGTTACTGCTCTGACCTTTTTTTTTTTCCTTTTCCACTGGACAATTGTCTGTGCCCTTGCTATTCTGAAGCCTTGATACAGTGCTGGCAGATTTATGCCATGTTGAAACCCACTTCTTATTGCCTCAGAGTTGATTGGAAGAAAGGAGACTTGTTTGCTGAAAAACAAACCCACTGCCATGTGCCCTGCATGCCAAGCTGTGGTTGAAGTTGAGAAGTTCTGTTTTCCATGTCAGCCCCTTGTCTCCTGTCACTGGGTCATCTGTGAAAGGTGAGGGACCAGCTCTGAAGAGGATCACCACTGGATTTAGGCAGGAGTGAGATAGCTAATGAGCAACCAACACTATTATGTAGTGAGGCTACTGCTTGCTGTGGGCTCGGTGCCTCTCAAGGGAAGGGCTCTTCGGTGTGCAAGTCCTGCCCTGGCTTAACAAAAGCTTGTGGCAAATCCCCCTGTGAACACTCTCACATTGATTTGGCAGCTGCTAAATTTGGGAATAAATCCACTTCCCTTGGCAGCAACAGTAAATCAGATGAGGCACGTCCAGCAAGGGTTTGGAGTCCACTGCAAAATGCACTCAGTTTGTTGTGTGTGGTTCAGAGCTTGCCCTCGCTGAAGAGGAGTGAGTACTAGAACACTCTGGAACAAGCCTTTGAGTTGAAATCCTATCCTGGGTGAGATCCCAGGAGTTTGTTAGCACTTTTTGAGTTCTTCATTACTCTGCACCTCTGATAGTGGTGCTAAGTGCCCTCCTTCCCTCTATATCGACAAAAAGATGATAAGCCTAGGAGGTTGTGTAGTAGCCAGGCAGCCTGGAGAGGCTGTACAATGAAGGCCACTTAGAATCATTGATCCTCCTCTTGGATGCCACACAAGAGCAGATACCACTTGCAATCTGAGTCTCAACTCCTCCTGTGTGTTGGGTGGCTGTGAGGTCTGTGGTTCAATGGGACCATGTGGAGCCTGTGCCCACCTCCACCTTGCTGTAAAACTGCCCTGTCCAAGCAGAGATGGTTCTGCCTGTAAGTTTGATTCTTGGGAACACAGGATTTTTGTGGTAGCTGGTAAATGTCAGCCCTCATTATGAAGAATATCATCTCATGGGTGTGTTTCTCCTCACGTACAAACCTGCTGGGGGCTTCTGGTGAAACACCGAGTGTCTGAGCAGAGAATCAGGCCCATATGTGTGTATATGTGTATGTACCTGTGCACTTCCTCCTGCAGGTGACAGGAGAGCGGAGGGTGTGGGTTTTGATCCGTGTTTGTGTGTGTGGGCAGCTCTGCCGAGGCTGTTTGTCAGCTGGAATCCCAGCACAGGGCTCTGCGGCATCAGCCACGGCTTCCTCTTTGCCTTCTGTCACATTTGGAAGGAGGGAAGATGTAGCAGAGTCTTGCAGTAGTAGGTCAAAACATACTGCAGCACTAAAGATCAGAGCAAAAGCCTTCTTGTACAAGCACATGGGTTTATTCATCCTGTTATTTTCTTTATCAAATGCTTACTTGCCTTTACAGAGCAGCTTTCAGCCCCAGGGAAAGCAAGCATCTTGCTGGAAGGGGAGCTGGGTTAGTTACTGGAGTGGGGGACAGTTGCAGAAAATGGGCAATCTGAAGTTTTATTCCTGATTCTGCTCTGGCTTCTGTCCTCCAGAGCTCTGTGAAGAGCTTCAGAAACGAGGAGCCGGGGCTGTCACTGCATGTATACATGACACACAGTGTGGTGGCACCCCCAGAGCACCCTGGGCACAGCAAGAAATGCCAGTCCTGACTGCAGATGTTTCTGGTGGGTGGCAGTCTGGTTAGGGTACAGCCTGGTTAGGGGGCTGGAATGAGCTCTCTTATCCAGACAAAGCTCTGCCTGGGATTCTTCAACGTCCAGACATGCAGACAGCTTTTTTTTTTAAGGTCTCATTTGAAAGATGTCAGCTCCCCCTCCCTGCTCTTCCCCAGGCAGCGAGAGCAGAAAACTAAATTTATCTGCATTGGGACAGAGAGAGCTGGAGTAAACCAGCCAGGCACTGCTCCAGATCTGCTGGGTGGAACAACTGGCACTGAGCTGTCTGTCTGTCTGTCTGAGGCAGAGATGCTCAGGTGCTGCTGATGCTGGGCTGTGACAACTACACAGCATTTTCCATCCCAGCCCTGGGCTTTCAGAATTTGCTGGAAAGTTTGCCTTGTTGGGGAGATCTTTTATCGGTTAATTTATTTTATATATATATATATATATATGTTAGGCAAAGCAGTCCTCCTGCTTTTTGGAAAACAAGTGAGGATCTACAATCCTTGCCTTCCTTCCCCAGACCTTGTGAGGACCCCAGAGTGGAAACGGAGGTGGAGAAGAGGTGAAGCACAGCCTGCAAAGAGCCCTTGTTGCTCAGAGACTTTTTAATATCCTGCATGTAGTGCACAGGAATGGGAATTGTGAAGGACTCAAATATTTTCAGTTTGAGGGTGGCTGCCTTTTTGGGGTCATTATTGATTGGGGGAAGGGGACACAGGGCAGATGTTTGGGGGTGTGCTACACACTGCTGTGTACCTGAGGTCAGGAAGAGACTCTTCAGTGTGTCTCATCCAGGCTGCCTAGGGGGAGACAGTGTCTGGGGCATGGGCAGGTGGGGAATCAGTGGGATCAGTTTTTTCTTTTCACCTCCTAAAACTGGAGCATCTTTCTCTGTCAGGTTGCTGCTAATGAGTTAGTTAAACAGCATCTCCTTACTGGAAACTCTTTTCAGTCCAATTAAGATCTTGCAACATGTCAGTTGTGACAATAAAAGTGAATTAAGGCTCATTTCTCCTTTTTACGATGTTTATTAGAAGATGGGAATGCTCGTTTAGAGGAGCTAATCATGGTTATTTATTTGTCAGTGGTACCAAGAAGCCCCTGTGAAGGCTAGAGACCCGCTGCCAGATGCTGTGTGTGCTCATGGAAGGAGTGGGATCCAGCCCTGGAGAATGGAGTACCACACAGGAAGAGCCCAGGTGAGGTTGGGACACTCCCGTGGCCATTTCACGGCAGCTGCAGGACTTGCTGCTCCTTGGAGAAGCTGTGAAAGACACTAAGTCAAAGAAGGCAGGAGGAGAATTCATCTCCCCTCTCAAGCTGCTTTGATTCCATGGCTTGGCCAAGACTTAAAGCAAGCTCTTCCAGGGGCTGGGCTGCTAGTCAAGATGCTTTCCAGCACATCTAACGGGGAAAAGGAGTTATTTTATTGCCTTGAGGAACCCAGGCAGGAGGATGCAACAGAAAAGGCCTGTAGGAAGATTCAGTACACCAGCTTGTTTTCAAGGGGAGTTTGGCTTGTGCTTCTCAAAACCAGTTAATTCCATCCTTAACAGATAAGCTTAAAGAGCCCAGCAACCAGGAGCAGAAATCCAAGGACCTGGAGGCACAGAGACTGAGAAAGAGGCCAGGAAGAAGAAAGCCAAAGTGGTGATCATCCCCTACTGTCTGTCCTGCAGAGAGCCAAGAACAGAGTCAACCCTCAATGCCTCTCCTGATGAAGAAGACCCTATGCCATTGTGGAAGGGGTAAGAGTCTGGTCCCCTTGCCCTGAGGTTTGGTGAGGCCCTGTGGGGAGGAGCTGCCACAAACAGAATTTACTGAGGGCAAAGGGATGCTGAGGATAGAGAGGCAAATTTTCCTGTGGGTCACTGCAGTCCCATGCAGCTGTGACTGAGCTGTCGGCTCTGTCCCCACCCTGTGGTTTTTTTGGCCTCCAGATGTCTGTCTTTCAGCCTGAGCTCCTGCTTGGCTTGTGGCCTCCTTCATCAGGACTTTTTGCTTTGTCCCATTCATCCTTATGAGTGTCATCCAGTCTCTGGATCCATCCTTGGATAAGCACAGGCTGGGGTTATGAAGGTTATTGTGTGGAGGTCAGAATGTGGGGGTCTTTGAAGATCCCACTGGAGGTGAGAATGGAGAATGCTCAGGAGACGACTGGCTCCCACCTCCCTTGGCAGCATCACCAGAGTGGGGTGAGCCAGCAGCAGCCAGCCCATGCTGGGGACTGACCCTCCAGGCTTGGCTCCTGCTGGTGGCCACCCCAGTACAACACCCTGGGGCTCTCCTCTGTCCATGAACCCACTGTGCTGTGTTGTAGTGGGCTGAATCTCTGTCTGGACTGGTGTAAAAACATCATTCTTCTTCATTCAGTCCTGCAGCTGTTGATGTTTTGAAGTTAAGAAAACATTTAAATGATTTAAAAAAAAAAATAAAAAAATCCCCAGCCTTGGTTTATCAAGGGAACTTCTAATGAGCAGAAGGGGAGGGGGAAGAGACACAGGAAGGGCAGCAGAGACTAACAGCCTGGCAGAGCACTTGTCATCTTGACAACACAGTAAGTTTCAAACTGGGCTCGCTCCTGACGTTTGCCTGAAGGTATATTTAACTAGTGCGGGAGATGCTGGAGCACAAGTGTGCACCTTTGAGCCCAAGGAAGCTTCGGCGGGGGTTAGCCGGGTTTGGGAAGGGGGGAGATGGGCTCCAAATGGAAAATGTGCCTCCTTCCCTCCCTCCCTCTCTGTCTGTGTGTAGCCAGACTGCGGGGCTGTGCTCGCAGCTTGGTGAGAAAGGATGCTAATGAAGCGTGAACCGGCTGCGCTCAGTGGCAGCTCCGTGGATCTGCCACCAGCCCACCTCTTCCTTTCATTCCTTCTGAATTTGCATGTTCTGTTTGACGAATGGAAATGTGGGCTTCTCTTTGAAGCGGGAGGGATGACAAACGAACAGATAGGAAGGGAGCTCAAACTCTGCTTTCACAGGGCTGGGCTAAATTGTCAGAGGATGCACAAGGCTTCTGGGAGACATTTGCAGCCTTTGGGACTGATGGGGAGCCGTGGGTTTTGCAGGTTCAGTGGGGTGCAAAGGAGGGGTCTTTGAATGGCTCTGTACTCTGCCCAGAAATCTTTCCCCCCTCCTTCCCCAGCCCTGACTTGGAGTTCTTTGTGCTGGTGCTCCTCTGTATAAGGTCTGAAGTTCCCAGCCCTTCTCACACCTCCCTCAAACCCCTTTCAGCAATCCCTGCTGCTACAGGACCTGCTCCATCTCTCCTGTACAGGTACCCCTGCTTTTCTTCCCCACAGCCCCTGGCACTGACCTCCTTTTTTTTTTTCCCCCTTCAGCTTTCACTGTTTTGGGCAGGCCTTTGCTCACTGTCTGTCCCCATACCCTGTGCTGTTGGGTTTCAGAAACAGAGATATGAACTGTGCCCCCAGAAATCCTGAGGTGGTGCCTGCAGACCACAGGCTTGTGTTGAATCCAGATTGCATGCACATGGGAATGTAAAACCTCCTCTCCCCAAACTCGCCTGCTTCCAAAATCACAGAATTGTTAATGTTAGAAAACACCTCTAAGATCACTGAGTCCAGCTGTTCACCCAGTACTGCTATATTCACCACTAAGTCGTGTCCCCAGAATAGTCCAGGCAGCCACAGGAGAGCAGGATGCTTTTTGTCTGGTCCTGTGTTGCGAGAAGTTTCTGTGGCAGAGCTTGAGGCATTGACATGAGATGCTGCTGAAAAGGGACGTGATTGGTGTTTTTTATAGTGAGTGACTTTCTGGCATTTTTGAGAAGCAAACTCTCAACTAGGAGGCAGAACGAGCTGGGCATGTGAGATGGGGGTCGTGTGATGAGCCAGAGCATTTGCTGCCTTGGAGGGTCTGAACTGTCCTCTTGGTGCTTTCATCACGTCCCCAGGCGTCTCATGGCACCTCATCTGTCTGCAAAGAAATGTCTGGGAGAGTGCAAATCCCAGGCTGTGTTTTCACTGGCCCTGCAGAACAAAGCCAGCACCAGTTATAGCAGGAGGAGATGGAAATACAGTGTTAGACACTGGAGTGCTCGGGAGCCTCACCTGGAAATGGGTGTCTGCAGCAGCATAGGAATGGGCTAAAATCAGGAATGTTAGTCCATGCTCTCACTTGCAGCTGTATGGTTTTATCTTCCTTTCTAGATTGGCTTTAAGAGATGGGAAAGTGTTGAGATTCTTCCCACAAGAGAGATTTGCTGAGGTCCTTAGCTGGTACAAATCAATCAAGCTCTAACTCACAAAGCACCCTATGGGGACACAACTTCGATAGGAACCTTCCCTCTGAAGTTTGATGTGATTTCCTTTTCTTCCAGCCACATATTTTCCTCTTTTCATCGCAAAAATAAAAGCTGTGAGAAAATCTGGCGAAGCCCCAGAGCTGGTCCCCACCTCCCTTGTCCCAGCCTTTGTGCCCTCCATCAGAAAACTGTGAGTCATCACCTCTTGGCTCCACCAGCTTTGTGATGCTTTTTTTCTCCTCCTCATTCCCCCATCCCAGCTGGGGTGAAGAAGCGAGAAAGCAAATAGGAATAAATACCTCCAGCCATAAAAGTGAAATAAATCAATATCTCTTCTCTGAAGCCAGAGATGCTTAATAGGCAAGGATCACTGCCAGATTGTAAAAAATGTGTTTAGTGTGCGGCTGGGGCAAGTTTAACCCTTGGACATAAACAGCTGAGCAGCGTCTCTCACCTCTGAATTAAATAACTTTTACTGTGATTAATAGAGGCAGCTCTGCTTGGGATGTACCAGGTCTTTGGTGCCTGTAGATCGTCTGGGAGGTTGGGAAGGAGAAGTTGTTGCCAGATCCCTTCTGCAGGCCCAGTGATGGTTTTTTTCATGAAGGTACACCTCTGTTTTTGGGTAAGGGAGCTCCTGGGCACTGGGCTGAGCTGGTGAGAGTTCAGCTGCCTTTCCCAGGAATTAAAGACTTTTCCAGCTTTCCACACTACCTTTCTCTGGTGGGAAAGCAGAGGAGCAAAGCTCAAGGGAGGTACTGATAGGACATGAGGGAATGGCATTAACCTGTGCCAGGGGAGTTTGGGCTGGGGATTAGGAAAAGGTTCTTCCCCTAGATGGTGGTCTGGCACTGAACAGGCTCCCCAGGGCAGGGGTCATGGCCCCAAACCTGACAGAGCTCAAGGAGCATTTGGACAATGCTCTCAGGCACATGGTGGGATTATTGGGGTGTCCTGTGCAGGGCCAGGATTTGAACTGAGTGATCCTTGTGGGTCCCTTCCAACTTGGGATGTCCTATGGTTCACCAGGATAACCAGACACAGCCAAGGCTGGAGTAACAGGGACTGTGGGAAGCCAATTGTGAGATGTTCCTGGGGGGCTGGGGGAAGTGTTAGCCCTGCTGTCAACTAGTTGGTGAGACCATGTGAGGAGTAATGGGGATACACTGGCCAGTCTTTCTGAGGACCAATGAAGACAAATGGTAGCAGGGTATGAAGGAGCCTGCAGAGAAATTCAGAGGCATGAATATCCCATCACTCTGAGAGCTTGGCTTCACAAAATCACCACTGAGAAGTGATGCACTCTGGGAGAAGAACTGTTTAGAGTAAGCAGATGTTGGTACTAGGACAACTATTTATGGGATGTCCATGAGCTTGGGAGACTGGTGAAAAGAGAAAGGTACTGATCCCTTCCAGTAGTCATGGAACAGGGAAGCATTTGGACTGGTTTAAAGGGAAGCTGAGCAAGAGTGATTATTTGATATAAGTCCATCACTGCTCAGAGGCTGGATGCAGGGCTGTGGGGTTTCTTACTAGTCTTATTGAGGATAGTCTGTGTGCCTTTTGTTGGGGCTAGGAGCTCAAAAATAGCCAAGGTATTTCAGAAGAGGATTAGGATCAGTTTCCCACAAAGCCTTTTTGCACCTCTGTGAGCTATTTGTTCTCCTGGCACACAATCTCACACTCAGTTAAGAGCTGCCTGGCACACATGTGTTTTCCTGAACTTCAGCATAAGTGTTTTGCTGAGGAGAGCCACATGATGGAAGTTTACTTGGTATCCAGGACCTGGGGTCATCTGGCACAACTCTCAAAATCAGCTGGTTTTCCTGCAAAAGGAAGGCAGGTTGTACTGGGAAAGGTGATCCTGGAAACACTTGTGTTTGTTTTGATTTTTTTTTCTCGTGGGTAAAGGAAATTCTGTCTCTTGCTAACATAGCCTCTGCATTCCACAGGTATGGGAGTTATTAAAGTAGCAGTGAAACAGGCTATTCCAAATGGACCTGATTTTGCTGTTCTCCCATGGAGAGTATTGCCTTTACTTGGGACAGAACAAACAGGTTGAGGTTGTGGTTGGCATAAACCGGGCAGAATGTGCCCCATCACTTGTGCCAGGCCTTCCTTATGGGCAGGAAGGGAGAAATCTGGGTCTTAGGCCAAAAACGGGCTTTTACTGACTCTTGATATGTTGCCTCTACCTTGCTCTGCATTCTGTCAGGCAGCTCCTGCTCCTCTCTGCCAGCCTCCAGTTTGGACCTGAAAGTCCTTGTAGTTAGAGCAGGTGGTGTCACTGGTAGGTCTCCACACCCAAATCCACTTAAAATAATTAAGGCTGGAATAGTCTTCTTGTATCAAGTCCAACCATTAACCCTGCACTGCAACTTCTTGTTCTCAGTCCCTCAATCCCCTCAAACAGGAAGAAAGGAGGGGGACAGCATTGCCTGGGTGAGGTCTGTAAGAGTCCACTGCCTCCAGCACTCCAGTGTTTTGGGTAAGGTGTTCTCCCCTGGGCATCAAACATCTGTGTGGCTTTGCACAGGTCATTCCTTCCTTGCCCCCTTTTCCACCTCCAAACATGGGAGAAACCCCTCTTCTTGGTGCCTGCAGAGCTCTGTGAGAGTCCAGCCACAGAAGAGCTGGAGAATTGCTTTTCTGCCCAAGGCAAGCAAAGTGCTCCTGGTAGGGTGATCAATCTCCCAGAGAGCTCCCCCAGCCGAAGGTGACCACCCTGACTTTATGGAGTGTGGAGCATCTCCCCTGTAATGGCCACGAGTGCCCCTCCCAGGCAGTAGCTCACCCGTGGGATGGGCAGGGTATATGTGTGTGTGTTTAAAGGTCATAAAATGCTCTGAGGAGGAAAGCCCCGGCCACTCCACGTGCTGACAGGAGAACTCCCGGCACTCCAGCTTCCTTGGCATAAAACCATGGCAGAGGGGAAATCCTGGAGAAATAAAACGAGCCCAACCGAATTAGCCCAGCACTGCGTGCAGGAGATGGGCAGTGTTTTCAGTGCTTTCCCCTCTCCTGTGGGTGCTGAATCATTGTGGTTAATCCTAATGAGGGAGAGAGGCCCCTCTTTGATGGTCCAGCAGTACCACATTCCTCTTGTGCTTCCCAGAATGGTGAGAAAAGGCACTAGCTGTGCTTTTTTGAGGTGTCTCTTTGCTTCCTCCCTCGACTTTGTGAGGCTGTGCCTGAAGGCAGGCAGGGTTTGGGGGAAGGATGCTCCCTAACACCAGCCAGCACTGGGCTGGGTACGCTCTGCCTCCATGGATCCCTCGGGGGGATTTCTCCCGAGGCTGGGAAGGAGCTGCCAGGCCAGATCTGGAAAGGGGGAAGGGAAAGACTTGGTTTCCTTGAGTATCTGAGGGTGGATTAAGTGGAGCGTTCCTTGTTAGCTAATTGAAACAGTCAAAATGTCAAATGAGGCATTTCAATAATAGTGATGTTTAGGAGCTTTACGTTTTTATTTCTGTCCCTCTCTCCTTTGTGTCGTGCCTTCAAGACGTGGGGACCTAAGTCTCTGCTTTTACAGAAACCCTCTTAAAGAGGGGCTTCAGGGTGATGGGACAAGGACTAAAGCAGTTTTAATCCCCTCCAATTCCAACATTATTGTGTTTCAGCAAATATTTTGCAAAAGGATTTTCAGGCTGAACTTCAAACAGGCAAATGCCTCACTCCAGTGACTTGGGGAGCTTTGCAAATTTAGAAAAGAAAATGAAGATTGTTTTAGCTGACATTTAAACCTCTTCTCTTTTCCCAGCCTGTCAGGAAGCTTCATACACTTCTGGTCAGACGCTCTTTCCCTGAAGAACAAAAGGATATTTATAGCTGAGTAGGACCATAAAGGGGAAATCTCCAGGCTGCAGTACCTGTCAGACAAGTTTACTTATGGCCCCAATAGCAACAGCCAACCTGGAACCCACTACAGGGAAGCAAAAAGGTGGTCCAGCCCTTGGCCCCACAGGAGGGTTCTAGCCCAGGTAACTTGGCCTAATTCCTTGAGGGTGAAGGGAGGCTTGGCTGGAGCAGGGTATTTTCTGGGCAAATGTTTTCTTTATGGCTCGCTGCGTTTTGTTGCCCTTCTGATTCTTGGGGAGTGTTGATACAGAGAGACCTTGAAGTGTGGATCATTCCTGTCCCTTGGAGAGGTAGGGAAGGGGGTAACTGAAGATGCCAAACACAAAGGAAACCAGTTTTTCCCACAGGGAGGCTGTGGCTTGCTTGCCCTGGTTGGTGAGGAGCTCCTGAGGGGGCTGATGGAGCACCTGGCTGCAGGTCTTGGTTCCTCCTTGTTCCCTCTCAGCTAGGGCTGATGCCAAGCAGTGAGCAGCTGTCTGGGCTGCGTTTGGAGCAGTTTTCTCTCAGGGATTAGAGTGATTGGGGTTTCTTAAGGTAAAGACAGCGTGCAAAGGAAAAGCAGCATGTCTGGGGACAGCAGAACTTCTCTACAACCTGCTCTTAACCACAGCTTGTTCTACGCAAAGAGTTTTTGTTAGCACATCACCTCTGATCCAGCACCAGTCCAGAAGGATGGGAGTTTGCCACGTGGAGCTGGGGAGTGGGATTGGCTTTGTCTTTTGTGGCTGATGGGGCTGCACAGGAACTTTTGGCACAAGCTTTTCTGCCACCCCTGCCCTGGGACTTGCTCTGAGGCCCCAGGTAGGACAGTGAGGACATTCTGATGTAGCACAAGGTAGCTGGAGGCTGGATGAGGGTTCATTCTGTCGGGGCTGTTGTGGCAGTGTGGAAATCTCTGATTAGCTTAAACTAGACCTGGGAACGTCTCCCAGGGTACAGGTCTGTCCCTTCTCTTTTTGGCCAGTATGGGCTGATCTTTTTCTGTGTTTTCCTGTATTTCCTTAGAATTTAAGGGAAAGAAATCCAGGTGCAGTGCTTGGAGAGGGATCCGTGATGTGTTCTGACCAAGAATCCTGATTTTAGCCATAAGGATGTGGGGACCCTTTCTTACCATACAGAGCTGTGTGAGGTGCTGCAGGCACACTTTTCTTGTAGGGAAACCACTGGGATGGAGGAATAACAAAACCCCATTCACAGACCATGTCTCATGGAGGTGAGACCCAGAGGGATCTTCCCTGGAGATCACAGGTGCCTCTTGGCTGCTGTTGCTCCTCTGGGCTGTGCAGAGGTGGGAGCACCCAGGGCACTGTGCAGGATGATGATCTGAGGGCCATCAGGTTTGCTTTGGCCATGCTGTTGGCTCTGCTTCCATGTCCCTTCCAATCTCACTGCGGTCCTGGAGCCGAGTTGCCCAGGTTTTCCTGATCCCAGAAAGGAAAGGAACAAATCTCTTAGACATCGAGCTCCCCACTGGGGTTTTCCTGCCTTCTGCCCACCCCAGTGGATGTTAACAAGCTGGTAGATCTAGACCTGCTGTGCCTTGATAGAAAGATTTATTTTTAGGACCTTGATATTTAAAATGATCTGTTATAATTTCATGCTTAAATAACACTAAATAATGTTCCCTGTTTGCACAGTGTAATTGGAAGAGGCGAATAAACCAAACAAACCAGCTATGACTGAGCTTCCTTAGTATTTTCAGAGTGAAACAAACAGCAAAAAACAAGGCCTTGGCCAATTTAACACTTTGGGGGTATTTTCTAGTTGGCATTTCACTTTTTCATTTTCACAGGCCAAGAAACATGAGAGTTCTAAAGAGCCAGTGGCTTCTTGCCAAAGAAAACTCCGTTGATCTTGGATTAAAAAAAAAAAGAGAGAGAGAAAAGAAGAATGAAAAAAAATTAGAAGTAAACTTATTGTTTGTTTTTTAGGAACTGGCAGGGCTAATGACTCTGGAGGTGCCATGGGATTTTATGTGAGTGCAGAAAAGACTTAGAAAATATTCAGCAAGTTCATTTAGGCTCTTTTCATGCTTCTCAAATCCTCAGGCTTCTTTTATTGCTGCTTTATGTCAATTTGGCACTGCTTGATTTCGCTGCCGCTCTCGATGTTGCTGCGATGGCAATGCCATGCTCCATGTGGAGCAGGTCCTGCACTGATCCCATCCCTAACATCCCATGTAACCTGTGTGGGCTTTTAGGTGATTGAATTAAAGCTCCTGCCTTTGGCTGACCCTTTTTGGGGATAGGAAGTTCAGGCCAAGCTGTGTGCAAAGCCACAGGTGTATCCTTTAAGCAAAGAGATTTTGGGATTAGTCATGAAAGGGTTGTGTTCCCATCTGGAAAACTGCCATTGGAGAGGGGATATAGCCCAGGCTGAGGAAGCTGCTGCCCATCAGCTCATCTGTGTGTCTGTGTGGAAGGATGCCTCCCTGCCAGAGTTCAAGAAGCATTTGGACAATGCTCTCAGCACATGCTGGGATTCTCTGCAGGGCCAGGAGTTGGACTTGATGGTCCTTGTGGGTCCCTTCCAACTCAGGAAGATTCTGTGATTCTCCTCTTAGAAGGGTGTGAGTAACTTTTCCCTCTGTGCCCCCATGTGGAGATGCCCCATGGAGCAATGTTCCAGGCTGGGGAGGGGTGAAGATGCTGAGACTCCTCAGCAGCCCTGCATGCTGCTCTTGGTCCTGCTCTCAGTTCTTCCCTTTCCCTCAGTGCCCTGTCCTCCTTCTGTCTCACCTATCCTGGCGTGAACAGGCTTCCCTCAGTGCCTCCCCTCCTTCCAGGCTGGCAAAATCCTTCTCCATCTTCCCCTCCCCGCGCTCCGCACAAGTCTCGGCTCTGTTTGTGCCCACATTAGCATTTCTGCTGACTGCAAGGATCGGTTTAATTTCATGGGTGTCATTTCCTTCAAGAAATCTCTCTCTGAGCAGCAGCCCGACGAATGCCTGATAAAACATATTTTCCTACGGTAATGATTTTATGGACCCATAAGTCATGAATTTATTATGATCTCAGCCCCTGCTGCTGATTGCTGTAAAATGCAAAGTAATTAACAGCGAGCGGTAGCAGCTATTCCCACCTGGTAGCGTGTTCTTGGGTACGCTGATGGCTTTGATTAAAGTAATGGCTAAAGTGTACAGCCCGGCTGTAAAATATTAGCATGATTAATGCAGTATCCTAAATAAGAAACAAAACTAATGGGCATGGTTTAAGGAATTAAATATATATATATATATACATTCCTCTCCCGCCCTCTGGCTATTGTTCTGGCTCATTTATGCTTTCTTTTCTGTTAAATAATGTATGGGCTGGAGGACTGGGGGCCAGGCTAGAGATGCATATTGCAGTTTCATAACATCTTAAGTGCTTGTGTTAATTTTTCACTCCTTCCTCCTCTTTCCCCTCAACCTGCCATCTCCCATCGTGTAGGGGGAGAAAGATAATCAAGTCTCCCGAACTTGGCCTGGAGTCAGATGTGATTTGATTTGGATTGCAGACAGCCTGGGGAAGTGGCTGGGAGGCAACTCGGTGAGTGGGAGCCTGTCCCTGGCCGGGCAGAAGAGAAACCCTGATGCTGTTTTTGCTTTCCCATGGCTGGGGGTGATCTCCGCTCTGTTCAGCAGCCGGCAGCCCGTAAGGTTTTTGCACATGAAGGATAACCACATCTGTCCAAGAGCTGCAGAGCTTCCACTGGGAAAAGAAGGCTTTTGCTTTTCTTTTTCTGAACAGCTTTAAAAAAAGCAGTCACTGGATTTGAGTGAAAAATTAGTGAAAATAAGACCCGCGTAGAGATTTTTCCCTACCACACTTCCCAAAACCATGATAAATTTGGGGATGAGAAAAAACAAGAAAATGGAATTTTTTAATTTTTTTTTTTAAGACAGACACTTAGAAAATTTTATTTGGAAGTGGTGAAAATACCCCATTAAAAAAAGGAGAAAAAGGCTTTTCTGACCTACACATTTTGATCAGCTCTTCCCTCACAATTTCTAATGATGCATACAACAGTGCCATCTAATTCCCTCTGATCTGCCTCTACCTTTTCAGGTGTATTGATCTGCTCTAGTTTATGAAGCTCCCGACTATTGGAAAGAAGAGTTTATAAATAACTACAGAGAAACAGGATTTTGTATCACAGGAGTTCCAGCTGTGCTGCTTTTGTTTATCGCACAACACACACATTTTTTTGGAACTTTTCTTAACCAGGAGGTTGCAAAAGGAAGCTCAGCATGCCAATGTCACTGAGAATTGCTGTGTTGTATTGTAGTGTGCAAACGGTGTGTTCTCCCTCTTGGGATGGAGAGGTTTCTGGGTTTGTTTTTGTAGATAAGATATAAACTCAGTAGTGGTTCTGCTAGTAAATACAAGTAGCCCCAAGCTCCGGAATGCATCTTGTTGGTCCCTCCAGTAATTTGACAAAGTATCCTTCCAACAACCTCCTGAAACAACACAAACAGTTTTGTTGATCCCTCAGTATCTGGAATAGTTGTGGGAAGGGGTGCCGGGCTCCATCAGTAACTTTGCACAGTGGCCACTGCCCTGCCAGCATTGGTGTGGGTTTTGGATGTCTCACCTGTGTTCAACCCCAGGAATTCAATGTGGTACCAGGAGGGTGAGAATGCACTTCTCTCTCTAAAATTGCCACCAGTGGAGTTGTGACTACCTTTATTGGGAATGGTGCAGGAAACCTCAAAAAGATGCAGGCTGTGCTCAAAGGGGGAGCTTCTGTGCAAGGGCAGATTAGTCAGATTGAGAGGTGCTGGTTGAGCAGAGAGGCAGCTGGGACAGGGGGATGACCAAGCCACGTCCAGTCCAGACAGGAGTAGAAGAGGGGGCACGGGTGGTGCTTTGCAGCATCTTATGATTTGGATGACCTGGTGAGCTCCTGAAGCAGAAGGTTTAAAGAAAATGAGGGGAAGTCCATTTTCCTAACATGCATAATTACACATGCATTTCATCTCCACGTGCTGCTGTGGTGTCCAAAAGGGGAGAATAGAAGTGAAGCAGGACTAGATCATCATGGAAGGCAAATCCCTGGGGGTGCTGAATGTAACCAAAGGGTTTACAACAAGAAGAGGGCCAGAGATATACGATCCCTCATTTCCTTTTCCCTCTCCTCCCCTTGGCAAGGCTGTGGCCTTGTTCTTATGCTGCTGTGTCCTCTTGTTCTGACACAATGGCTCAGAGGCTGGGTGCTGGAGGGTGTGGATGGACTGACAGCACTTTCTTTCCTCAGGAATGGATGTCCCCAGTGTCTTCTCCCAGCACGTCAGACTGGAGCCATGAGGAAGCACGGGGCATGTGATGAAGGAAGGACAATGATGCTGGGCTACGTCATGATTCCCACTGGAGACATCCAGTCTCAGGGGACATGGAGGACACCACCAGCCCATAGGGCCAGGTCTGTGAGCCTCATCCCAGCTCTGAGACATGGGGATGGTGTGTGGTGGGTGGGCCAGGGGAGGCAGATCCTTCTCACCCCTCGTTTGGGCACTGTTTGAGTTGGTTTGAGTCGGCTGCTGCAGTCAGGCAGTGTGGCTGCGGGGTCATGTTTGGGAAGGCTTTGTCAGCAGTGCACACATGTTAATGATGTTTGAGGAGTCGTTTCTGTGGGAGACCTGAGAGCCAGGCAGTTCTGCAAATCAGCCCATTAGTATTTTTAAAAGAAAGTCTCCATCCTATAGGAACTGCTTCAGCCTCTGGATACATGCCAGAACTGTATCCCAGACTGCACTGCATTGACTTCTATTAGATCTTTCCCTCTCTCCTTTTATCCACCCCTTTCCCTTCCCTCCTGGCTAGAGCTTTCTGTTGCTGTCCTATCCAAAACACACTTTAGCTATTGCTTTGGAAGTTTGCACAAGGGTAGGTCGGCGTTTACTTTTTTCGCCCCTTCTCCTCACTCTTTTTAGAGCTAATCACCCTGGTGAAATTGAGCTGTAATTCAGTTGGCAGTGGTCAGATTGAGCTGTACATGTGTGCTCCAGCACATCCCCAGATCCTTTGCGTCAACAGAAATGAGCACAGACAACCACAAAGCGAAGGAGAGATCGCATGGCCTTGTTTAAAACACACTCGCGCAGCAGCGTCAGCTCCCCGAACAAAAGCTGCCTGTCTGCTCTCTGGAGGTGGGTGAGAGAAGAGGTTATTGGGCTGGATGTGCACAGAGAGAGGGGAAGACAGCGTTTCCCCTCCTCCCCCTGCCATCTGCAGCTGTGTGGCAGGTAGAGCTTGGTTTGGTGGGGAGGATTTATGGCTGTCGTGAGTCAGTCAGTGTGTCAGGGTAAATCAAGCCTGACGTTTTTAACATCTTCCCCACACAAAGGGAGGGGGCAAGGGGGAATGGAGGAAGCAATTGTAATTTTATGTCTATATCCTGCTCAACTAATCAAGGTGAGCAAGAGACATGCCAGCCAGGGGAGATTTTCCTCTTGTTAGCTTGATCGTTTCTTTGCTTTGGATTTCCCTTTCCTTTCCTGGACTACTGTAGCAATCTCCTCCGTAAGGGAAGAAAGATCCAGCTGATCAATGCTAGAGGCATGTAGACAAATGGTTCTTGCTCCTCCAGACTGTCTCTTGTAGTATGTCTCTAATTAGGTAAGTGGAAACTCATGGCAAAACACACTTTGGCAGAGGTTTGGCTATCTCTGACCCTGTGTCCTGCCTCCTCACTCCTGCTCAGACCCCAAACCCGGCTGGCAGTGCTGCAGTGCACCATATAATCTCCTGCCCTTCTCAGGAGCACATTGCTCAGGCTGGACAGGTGAGCTGTGGACAGGTGAGCTATGGAGAGAACGAATGTCTGCATCATGAGGGGAAGGTAATTCCAATGGATTTCCAGTAGCAGCATGGCTTAGGAGTTGTGCTTCGTGTGCCTCTTGTCTTGCCTCAGGCACGTGCTGCTGCAAAGCCTCCCCATGCCTTTTACCTTGCTGCCAGCACAGGCTGCCTGCTCCCATCCCAGGTGGGCTAATTCCCTCTGGTGAGCAAGGAGAGGAAAGGAGGCAAAATAAATATGTAAGTAGGTGCCACCCTTCCTGTGTCACAGTCCAGAGTATTGGTGTAACGTATTAGGGACATCCTGGTTTGAATACTGGGATAAACAGGATTCTCTACCTTTTGCCAGAAGTGATGATCGGGTAGACTGGAATACCTTGTGGCAGGGGAAAGGTTTGTGCCCCAGGGGAGGACCTGGGCAGCTTCAGTGCTGTCTTCCAGCCCATGGCATGGGTTGTCCTGAAGGTGGGCAAGGTGGATCATGCACAGTCCTGAGCTGGAGCTGTTGAGCAGCATTAAACCCTGCACGCCGGGTCCATGTGCTGTCAAGGCAGGGCAGCATCATTAAAATTCCTTGTGTGCACAGAAGTGGACTAAGTCATCAGCACAGGGCAGGGAGCCTCTGAGTTCTGTGGACTCGTGCTGATTTACACCAGCTGGGGAACTGGGCCAAATCTGTCTCGTTCAGTGAATGATCATTCAATTTTTCTCTCTGCTATCAAGCCCTTAAACAAAAGCCAATTGAAATCAATGGGAGACTTTCATCATTTTCAGGGTTATAGGCCTAAAAAATTGGATGCTTGGGGAAAAAGCAGGCAGGGGAAGAGAAAGGGAAGAAGGAATAAATGCTGCTGTAACATTATGGCTTACAACGGTAACAGATGGAAGTGAGAAATGCTTTCGTTACGATTCTCCAGCAGCATCAATTCAGCAGAGCTGTACATGGAGATGTGTACATTGCAGAGCATCCTTCATTATGTAAACAGCTCCGTGGGTGCAAGGGGAGCCCGTCCCTCTGTGAATCCTGTCTCTGCGTGTCCTATTTCTAGATGTGATTAAGTTCTCTGCTCTCCCATTGCAGTTAGGGTCGTTATTAGTGGTAAGCACATGCTCCACGGGCTGGCTGTTCCACACAGAAACGCAGGAAGAAGTGCTGCCTTCTGCTCCCAGAAACCAGCAGGATTTTTTTCGCAGTAGCTGGAAGAGAGGGGGGTTAATATCTTGCCAGCCTCTGGCTGTATTTTGATAAAATCCTTTGTCCAATGACTGCAAAGCATTTTGCACATACAGCAGGGTAAATCCCCTTCAGACAGGTATTATCTGGCCTATTTTTACAGCTGAGAATTTGCAGCCTTCGGAGCCATCCGAAGGCAGTGCCTTCATTCACCTTGTGATCTCCTCGGCTGAATGAATATGGCAGGATCGGCCCTTTCAAATGCGGCCCCAGTTCGAACACAGCCCTCCAGTCCGTCTGGGCATGGTTAGACCCTTCCTCCCTCAGCCTCCCCATCCGTGTAACAGGTATGACAATCATCCTTTCCCCCTGGGTAAACATTTCATTATGCCATGCTGCCGAAGTGCCTCGGAGGGGAGAGGACCTACAGATAAGTCTGCGTTCTCATTTTGGCTGTATTTGTGTGCGTGTTTTCTGCTTTAGCTGCTCTTCTCTTTCTTTGCCTGCTCATTAGTTCTGCCTGAGTGCAGGACCTCTCCAAAAAATGCAGTGTTGGCAGCGGGCATGAATTCTTAACGACTGCTGTCTCTAATGACGGAATCCGGGGCCAGGCAGGCAGTTTGCTTGCTGGGAGGAGGAGAGGCAGATGAGACAGCGGCTCTTCCCCTCGTCGTGGGGTGAGTTTGCAAAATCACAGGAGGATCTGCAAAATATGTTCAGGTCTTGGCCTGCTTCTCGTGCTGCAAGGAGAATTGCTTGGGATGGCAGACAGAAGGAGATGCCTCTCAGGCTGCCGAATTTGTTTTTAAAGCTCACCCTGGCCTCTCTCTGCTGTTCTACCCAAGCAATCAACAGCAGATTTTGGCTTTAGAGCCAAAGTTGAAAATCTCCAGCCTAACTTGCCCAGTGCCCTTTTGTGCTGTCCAACTTAATGCAGAGGGAAGTGTTAAACCGGGGGAAAGAACCCAAATGAAACAACACAACAACCAATTCAAAGAATAAAGAATGGTAAGGGTTCAATTCTACCAAACAGGAAAAGGACTTCTCTTAATGGAGAGCTTAGAATTTATTTTTAGTAGTGGTTTTGTTGCCTTTCATTCCTATTCTGCCCTTGATTCAAAGTTTCCTTGACTTTTTTGCAAATGCATCTTTTAGCATGAGTTAGCTTTTCCTTTCACTTTATATTTTGTTTAGAGAACAGCAAAGTCTTGGCAAGTTATAAGAGGTAGGAAAGGAAAGGCAGATGAATCCTGCCTGCGTGCCATTCTTTCTCTCTTTCTCATTTAATGTCAGGAATATGAAGAAAGAAAGCAAAAAAAAGCATTAAAAATCCTGAGAGTTGTTTGATTTTTTTTTTTTTTCCTTAAAAGCCAAACCAAGGAAAATTACAGTTTTTGGTGGAGGTGAACTCCTGAAACTTCAGTTTGGTGGGTTTGCACTGAAATGTCATCTCTTGGAATTGTTTTGTTTCTGATGAAATCTCAATGTACGCTGAGAAAATGTCAAGTTAATTCTGTGCTGCCCAATCCCTCTGAAAAGCTCTGGTTATTTCTTCCAATTTATCCTGCTTTGTTTTCCACCTCCATCCTTGCTGATGCCTTTTCCCACTCCTACTCTGTTGCACTCCAATTGCCACACCAAGACAGTGAAAATGCCCATAAGGCATTTCCTTCCTGGATGAACTGGCTGGGGTTGAGATCTTTGTGACTGCCAGAGCTCTTGTCTCAGGCTGCCCAAGTTGCCTCCATCTCATGCA
The DNA here is from genome assembly GCA_035221455.1 of Xenops minutus. Taxonomy (NCBI): domain Eukaryota; kingdom Metazoa; phylum Chordata; class Aves; order Passeriformes; family Furnariidae; genus Xenops; species Xenops minutus. The sequence goes on along the minus strand of JAWWEE010000004.1, from coordinate 27,228,450 downwards.
CTGATGCTGGGAAGTTTTCATTGTTCACCTCAGGGTACCTCTCTCCACTGCTTATATATGGAAAGGCAGGATCTGGCACTGGGATGTTCCCTGTAGCCCATGGAGGTTGGTCAGGTAGACTGGACCCCTTCCTGTGGCTTTGCAATAATTGATGTTCAGCTTCCTTGCTGGCTCACTGTTCCTTGTAGCTCAGATCACTTAAACAAATAAGTAAATAAAAACGGTGGGATGCTCTTGGGGAATCTTCAGAACCACAGGCAGATCTTTGATTTGGAGGAAAGAGAAAGCTGGGAAGTGTCTTGTCCAGGGATTTTTCTTTCCCTCTCAGTCCTTTCTGTGCCTGTGGGCCCAGGGAAATGAACTGGTGTTCAGCCTAGTTCTGATAGACAAGAGCATGCTGAAACATCAGTGTCTTGCACCTCTGGTGGTGGTCTTGGCAGAGTAGTCTGAAAATCAAAGGATCTCTGGAGTCTGGAACTCTCTTCAGGGCTCTGGGAAAGCCTCTTCTGTGTGAAGTCTGTGACATTGGAGACATGGCCTGTCCATCTGTGGATCAGAATGTTCTGCAGAAATGTGGAGCCACCACCTTTTGTGGCACCCTTGATGCTCTAGACTGGCTCTGGGATGAAATATCCAATATCCATTTGTAACAAGGTCTTTGGGGATCTCTTCCCCATGTCTTGCTGGCAGGCAGTTCCCTTCTCGTGTGTGTGCACCTCCAGCTCCTCGAGCAGATGTGTGGATTCCACATCCCTCCTGTTCTGGAGGGCAGGTTTTGAAATCCTGTCCTAATTATTCATGACCTCTGATTGGAGCCCATGCTCAGAAACATTATTTGCATCCAGGGAGGATCTGATTATAATGGTCACAGAGAAGTTTGTTTGAGACTGATCCTGTGTCAGCTTGAAATTTCTTGTTGATCCTTCTTGGGCAGGAGAACTGTGAAAGCACAAGGTCCAGAGAAGGGTCACGAGAGGGACTGGGGCTGTGTCAGGTTTGGGGATGGAAATTGCTTTTTCTTTGGAGAAGATGGATTTGGTAGGACTGCTCAGCTGGAGAAAGAGCAGAGCAGTGGAAACTGGAATTATCTGACTGAACTTCAGGGTACCACTGTCTTCTCCACTCGAAAGACTTGAGAAGGAGACATGTTTTGTTCAGAGGGGTTGATTTAAAATACCCATTTTAATCATGAATTAAATCAGCAAGCAGGAAATCTTGATTTAAAAACCACGTTTTAATCTTGTATTTTAAAGTTCATTTCCTAATGAAACGTGGTTTCTCATTGGTTGGCATAATTTGGTACTATTTTTGGCAAAGCAAAAGGGGACGCGACACCCATACATATTTATTGGCGTAACTGTATAGCTTAACATATATCTGTTCTCACTTTTACATCTTTTTATTACAGTCAAGAAATGGAAAACATGTAATTTCTGATTTATTAGCCACCGCTTCAGTTTTTACACTTGTCTCAAGCTCTACGAGGACAAAAATTAAAATGCAATTAAAAATGCATGAAGAAAGCAGTTAGGAAGTTTGCTGTTGGTATCACAGAGGGCTGGAATGAGCCTCTGCAGATAATCTACTGCGTGTGTTGGCATTGAGGCAAGATCAATTACACCTCTCCCCCCACACAGGTGTTTGTTTAACCTTTACATAGATGTCTCTGGTGAAAAATTCTGCAACTTCCCTGTATCTGTTCGAAGGAGAAAGTTTTTAGGGTTTTTGTTGTGTTGTTTTTTTTTTTTTTTAAATGTCTAAACTTAAACTTTCTTTGCTCCAAGTTAAATTATTTCTTCTTCTGCCACTGAACACAGAGAACAATCGACTGCTGTCTTAATAACCTGCAAGCTACTGGAAGATTGTTATGCCTCTGTGCCTTAGTCTTCTCCTTTTTTTTTCCTAGGCTGAACCAACCCAGTTCATTTAACCTTTCCTTGCCAGCTCTTCCTAAAGCTGTGATGGTTTAATTTCTTCTCCTCCAGACTGCCTCCTACTTTTTCATCTCATTCTGCATCTGCAGTGAAACGACTTTGGGGGTGTTTCAAGAGGAGAAATTGCTTGCCATGCAACAAACTGTGGAACTCATTGCTACGGGATACTGTGGATGCTAAAGTTTTAATGGGTCTGGAAGGAGTTTAAGCAACTTAATGAAAGATATTCCTGAGCTGTGCATTGCTGAAAGGCTTTGGAAAATCAGGATAAACAAAGAGTAAAATGCTGCTGCTCTGTCTTAAGGTTTGATTGCTGGTTTTGGGGTGCCACTGCCTTACATGGGATCATACTGCCTGCAGTGCACTGCTCTGCATCTGTGTCATGCTGTTGTGATATCCCTGGAGTTTGTCCCACTGCTCTGTTTCAGAGACACACTGAGATGTGCCCAGGGTGTTCCCCCAGAGCTCCTCTTTCCAGGCTTTCCAGCTTCTGCCCTCCAACTAGCTGTGAGTCGAGTGTGTTGGGAATCAGAGCCTCAGCAAACCCGGCTGGCAGCAGGGGGTGTATGAGTTTCCTGGGATTTGAATGGTAACTGGATGCTTTTTGAGTAACGTTCTGCTCCTTCCTGTGGCAAACACGAGTGTGGGGTGGTGCTGGTGACTTTGACAGGAGCACCACTGGGGTTAATGGTGCCCCAGCCAGGCTGTGCTGGTGCTGCAACAGCCATCAGGGAGCAAAAATCTCTCTTCTCTCAGATTTGACAGCTCCCCTTTTATCTGTTTAGAAAGTGCTGAAGTGTTTCTAGCTGCTCTTCAAAAGCAATTCTGCACTGCCCAGAGGGGGCTGTAATTCACGTGGGGAGCCAGGAGGAAATGATGCTCCTGATCTCAGCAGATGTGTGTAAACCACACAACTTCTGGCTTCAGCTCCCGAGTGAGATGGAAACGTGAGGATGGAAATGTGGTGGTGAGGACTCTGGGGGTCCCCAGCAGTGTAAAGGCACCCCGGGAAGCCATCACTTCTGGAAAGGCAAGGTTTGAGGAGAGCACTGCTTAGCCCTGTAGCACCTTCAAGGGTTTTCAGAAATGTAACTGGAGTCTTTGACTTTCCTGTTTGCCAAGACCTCAGGGTGCTCTGTGGTTTTCATAAGGAAAAAACCCTGTTGTTGAAGGTCTTTAGGTGACAGTCCTTCTTTGCTCCCATCCATTCCTGGGCTTCCAGATCCTTTTTTCCTTTTCAATTTACCTTGTGGAGGGGAGCACTTTCTAGAAAGACCCTCCCTGAGATAACTCTGCTGAGGCCACTGGAGCACAGCAGGGATGGGATAGGTCCACCATTCCTTGGGGGAGAATGAGGCCACTTCAGCATCTCTGGGGAAAGCTGGGATGTGGCTTCTGGTGGGCCAAGGATCATAGAATCACAGAATCCTGGAACGTTTCAGGTTGGAAAGGACCCTAAAGATCTAGTTCTGAGCTCCCAGCCATGGGCAGGGACACCTGGGATGGGAAAAGCAATAAGTTACTTATCATCTCCCAAGTGATGATCCCAAAAAGAGAATGGATGCGTCTAAAAGAGACTTGTCACAGTTATTGCATCTCTTGCACCCCTTGAAAAATATTTGCACTGAGAGATGTCTTTGTTTCAAGGAATAATAAAGCTGGGCAGCTTGCAAGCCCTGTGCCTGCCTTCTCCCTGGTGTTCCTGTGCTTGGCAGTGCCTTTGCTTTTGCTGGAGGAACGTGGATTTGTTTTTTAACTCTTGCTGCTCTGTCAGAGTAGGAGAGCACGCAGAGAATGAACAGCTTTGGATTCTGCAGGTAGGCCAGGGGTGCTGAAGGTGATCAGAGCTTTTTATATAGACCTTTATCTCTTGGCAGCTTAATTAACTAATGGTCCCAGAAAGCTCTTACAGAACAATTGATTTTTTGCACTTCAGTATCGTTATCTCTGTCCTATTGGCACCCAGGCGGTTGTGCAGACTTCCTTGGGTGGTGAAAGCTGGTCGTGGCTTCCTTTCCCAACTCTGTTTTTTATCCATAGGTTTTTGGATTAGAGATTTGGCTTTAGAAAGAATAAAATCCTCTCTGTCTGTAGCTGTGTGGGGAGCACGTGGCTGCAGCTCTAACAGTATGAAAGGCACAGGGCAAGGGAAACATGATCAGCACTGTTTCATTGCTGCCTCGCCTCACTGTCTGTGCTCCACACCTGACCTGAGGACACACGTGAGAGCAATGCAAGATGTTGAGCCCCTTGTCATGTTGTCTCTTTTCCTTGCCTCTGGCCTGAACCCAGGCCTTTTGCTAACTAGTTCTTGCAATTTTGCTGGTAGCCCTCCTGGTGATACATGTCACGTTGAACTCCTGTGTCGTGGGTGCATGTGACAGAGAGAATCACAGCCCTTATTTTAATAAAGCTTAATTCTCCTGCCTCCATAGAAATATCTATGTAAGAAGACACAGCTGAGCCCTCAGGTCTACATATGAGGAGGTAGGGGGAAGGTCTCCCCCAGGGCTCTGTGCATGTATTTAAGCCCTTTCCTGGTGCAGACATGTCAGCTCCTGGGGTCGTTGGATTCACTGAGACTGCTGCAACAGGGATTGCTGGGGAGAACTGGGATTTGATGAGAATTGAAGCTGGCTGTGAAAAAAAAAATTACCTGAATCCTCCTCCAACTTCATACTGGGTTGGCTTTGAATCACCTTTGCCAAGGGCAGAAGAAATTCCTAATGGCAACTAGGGCCAGAGCAAACAGCTCTAAGACTTGATGGAAGGTTCTCCCCTTCTCCCATCCCTCCAGCTTCCCCAGACACCTGCTCGTTCCTCCTTCCATCCACCCATTAACCCAGGGGCTCACCATCTGGCCAGTTAAGCACATCCACCTCTGGTGCCTCTATCTGTGCCCATTCCCTTCCTACAGCATCTGTGATCCTATTGGCATCATCACAGCACACTCCTGTCTGGAGCTGAGGGTGGTTGGGTCAACCCCTCCTGCATCTGCTGCTCTGCAACAGAGGAAACTACTCCTTATATTAAAACATGATCAAATAGGCCAGCACACATGGTGGCATCTCCATACAGGGATTCCAAGCCTGGAAGTGAGCTGAACCGTTCCCTTTGCCCCCACAGACCCTGGGATAATCAAAGTTGATTTTCTTACATGTTTTAGTCCCTTAGTGGGTTCTTCTGGGCTGCTGGTGGTTGGGGAGATGATGCTGCTTTGTTTGAAACCCAGAAAGGGTCATTAAATCAGTTTGCCTTCCTGTACAGCTGGGTGAGAGCGCCCCAGAAATGTAATGGGCTGCTTTCAGGGGCAGCAGCTCATGCTTGATATTTATAGAGAGATGGTGAAAAGACCCCATTTTTCAGCCTCTCCTGCTGTTCTCTAGCTAGGGCTGAGCCTTGCTGTTAATAAGTGAAATGCAGACATCTCTTCACAGTAAAGGCAAAAAAAAAGAGAAAAGAACCCTTTGCTTTCCTTCCCATCTTGTCAGGAGCACCTGCTGTGCCCCTCCGCTTTTCCTCCCATCTCACAGAGGGAATGGATTCTCTGTCTCACTAGAGACACTGGTTGCTGAACATGTCCATGCAGCCACACTGCATCACTTCAGCTGGCTTTTAATAGCTAGCAAAAGGCAAAGTGCAATGGTTTGGGGGGAAGAGAGGGGACAAGGCAGACCCGGGGTTAAGTCTCGGTTGTGTTTTGGATTTACCGCATAGCCTTGGAAGAGTCACTCCTGTGCACCAGCTCTCTACCTGCAAGCATCAGTGTGGTCTGGCTGACTTCTTCAGTCTTAAATGGTAGTTATGTGTTGCTTTTAACCATATTCCATCCACGGAGGAAAAGATGTAGGTGTTGAAGCAAGGGTCACTTTGAAGCTGAGCCTCGGCCGTTTGTGTTTCTCAGGTGCTTTCAGTAATATGACCCATGCTTTATGTTACTTGCTGCAAATACTGCAAAAGGCTATTTTGAGCCCTGCTAGCTTTAATTGAGATCCAGGCTCCTACCAGTCCTTGCAAAATGAGCCTGACACCCTGCACTCTGTTGTTCTAGGGAAAAAAATGGGTTTCTTGAGCTTTTCGGCTGTGCTTTGGAGAGACGTTTGTGGTCCAGGGTGTCACTGAGAGAACAGGGGCTCTGGCTCTGCAGGGCTTGTTGGATGTGTTTCAGAATTCTGCTTTCATTTTCTCTCTGGAAAATCACTGGCCATGTAAGAAACTCCAATGCAAAAAATGCTTGGTTAAAAATTTGGAGGGATGCTCCATGGCAAACCCATGGGAGAATCCATTTCCCAAGTCTCCTCCTGTCTGCAGGGGCTATTAGGAGATTCATTTATTCTGCTCGAAGCCTGCAGGTTTATAAACACGGGCTCTTTTCTTCAGCTGAGTTGAAAGGAACAACTTCCATTTGATTTCCTTTGGGATTGGAGCTGGCTGTCTCTATCACTCAGTTTAGGAGTGGAGCAGTGGGGGGAAGAGGGGAGGAGGGAAAGCCAGTGGAGCACCAGGAGGGTCTTGGTTTGTGCTGGACTAGGAAAACCTGTGTCGTGGGTAGAAAATCTCGAGATTAAACCTCTGCTGCTGCAGCACAGAAGGATTATCCCTGTTAGAGCTCTTACTGTGACGTCCCTGGTGTAGGTGGGTGGACAAGGAAAGGGGCTGAGGACATGATTGGGCTTTTAGGCTGAGCTACTTGGCTTTGGAAGGTGGGGGCAAGGGGCAGCTTTTCCTGGGTGGGTGCAACACTCAGAAGAACATGTTGGCATTTCTGAGGCCTCTGAATGTCACTGGTATGTTGAAGATGGCTTTGGGCTCATGGCTGAGAGATGCCTGATCACAGGGAAAACCCAGCGTGCGACAGCTTGCAGAACTGAGGCTGCAGAAAACGTGGGATGGCTTCTCTTTCCATTTTCTTTTTCCTGTTTGGAAAGATTCAAATACTCTTGGGACCTTTTCAGGTCTGAGACTTCTCAGTCAGTCTGTAGCTGCTGGGGTCACTTTCATCTTGCAGGAGGATTGAAAGGCTTTTCAGTGGAGCTCCCCACCCTCCTGCACAGGGATCGAAGGGTTGTGCTCCCTGGCTTGTGAGACAGAATGACTGCAGTTGCTGTGAGAGAGCAGGAAATCATCTCTGTAAAGCTGTCCAGAAAGCCTTGAATTCAGGTACAAGCCTCATGTTTATGGGAACATAAAAGGAACCATGGAAACTAAATATGGGTCAGAGCACCCGCAAATAGAAAAATCAGAGGGATTGCAGAGTTACCCTAATTTCTCTGCCTTTGGATTTGCTGTGCTGGTTTCAAACCTGCCTGAGGTCCTAGTCTCTGAAGGAGGCTTTGGAATCCATAGGAGGAAGAAATTTTCTGGGGAAGGCAGTGAGCAAAACACCTCATCTAAATGCCTGTTCCACAAGGGTCATGCTGCTCAGTGGGATGTGAGATGCGCTGGCTGTGACGTTCCCATTGATCCCCAAGGGACATCAGGTACCTGGAGAGGAATGAAGAGCCTTACACACATTGTTGACACGGAACTTTAACTTTGCCTCCTTCCACTCCCTTTTCCTAGAGGATTACCCTGTGCAGCTCTGCGTGCCCTCTTGGGCCCTTTGCAATGATTCAGCTGCTCTGCAGTCCTCAGCTTCATCATGGGGAAGCTTCTCCACCTAGCTGCTGCCAGCATGCTTTTGGCGACCCTGGGTGTCCTGTCAGCTGTTACAGGCCATTAAAGGATTTGTTTCTCGGTGTATGAAAAGGCTTAATTCAATTCTCATTCTCTCCTGGCATTCCTCGGAGGTGAGTGCGTCCCCTCGGCATGAATCCTCCAATGCCGCTAATTGACTTGAAAGTAGCTCGTGTCTCCTTGGAAATGTCACCCAGCCCTTTTCAAGTGCAATTCCAGGCAATCAGGATCAATATGTTTCTTTAGCTAAGGGTATTAGCACATGACTGACAGCCCTGCGGCATTAGCTTATTCATATGGACTTCCAGATGCTCATTTTTCTTCCCTGTCTCAGCTCCAGTCCCAGGAAGGAGGGACAGAGCTTGGAGCAGAGCCATCCCCTGAGCTGCAGTTGTTTCCAGAGCACAGGGTATGGTGCTGGCTCTCCCACCCCTGCCCTGAATCCATAGGGTGCTCTCGTCCCCTGTCTCTGAGGCAAAGCCAGGCTGCATTATCCCATCCACTTGTCCACTCCATCATGGCCTTGAGATGTTCCAGAAAGGAAGGGGCTGGATTTCTCTGCCTGTGTTCATCAGTGTAGAGCTTTGTTTGACATAAGAAAAGGTGTCAGCATGTTTTGGCAGCACCTTTGCACAGAGAATACTGTCAGTGTAACTCTCCCTCCTCAGATCCCAGGCCCCTCGTGCTCTCAGGGGGGCTGTGGTCTGCAGCAGAGGAGTTCCCTTGCTTTCCTCATTGTTTGGCCATGATGGGATGGTCCTGGTGTCCAAAACCTTGGGAGTTTTCATTATGGCTTTCATCATTCTTTCTTACATTCTCCTGCTTTCTTGCCTCAGCACTGTTTGTGAATTCGTCTCCCCAGCGCCCTGTGAGGAGGGGGAGTGCTGCTCTCTGCTTAGAGATAGGGGGTGAAAGCTCTGGGAAATGAATTTAGAGGAGCTGATGAAAGCACTTGAGGCAGTGCTTCTGTGAGTGAATTTAATCTGAGCCCAGGTGCCCTCTGCTTTTCTTGCCTCCCCTTTAATAAGGCTGCCACGTACCAGCTCTGCTCCTCTGGAAAGACTTCCCATCCCTTTTGCACCCCACCTGTGTCTCTTTTCTTGGGAGGCAGAGTGGAGCTCACCCCCCGCTTTGGGAAACACTGTCTTCAGAGGACTTAGAAGCAACAACTCAGAAACAGATCACAGAATATCTCAGCTTTTCAAAGGAGGAAAGGGAGATGCTGAGAGACCAAGAGCCATGTTTTAGGTGAGATGACATTTCTCACGCTCGGTTCTGCTGGGTCCCTGCCTTGCAGCTAGTGGTGCTCCCAGCTCTCCAGGAGCTGCTCCCTGGCATCAGCACCTGTTAGAGCCACAAGGAAAACACCTAAAGTTGGCTCCCAAGAGGCAGATTTCACATTCAGAGGAACAAGGTGTGCTGCACCAGGAAAACTTTGAGGTGCTTCTCTGCCATGCTGTGAGCTTGAGTGCAGGGCTGGTGGTGGCACACCACGTGCTGCCACCTGGGATTTGTGACTGCTCCAGAGGGAGGGGTGGGGAATCTGTGTCAGGGAGCTGCTGGGAGCACGATCCCGAAAGGCACAGCGAGGGATAAACAAGAAAGCCTGGAAGTTTTAACCCATGGGGCTGCCTGGATACCTGCAGAGGTGTGTTTGGGTTTTGTGCCCTCTGGAATTAGTCAGGAAGGAGTTAACGTGCTTGCCCTGTGAGACAGCCAGAACAAGTGCATCCGAAACTCCAGCAATCAGAGGCAGGCAACAATTATTAACGCCTCGGCATTTAATGTGGCAGATCGCTCACGCCCCCAGTTATATTGTGTGTTCAGTTCCAGAGCTCTCGCCGTTGTCAGTCAGCAGGTCCATAGATCATGGCGACCTTAGCATCATGTCAAGGGGCTTCGCTCCATCAGGGATAATGAGCATCTCCCACCGGCTTCTTCCCATCATTCATTTGAGATCCAGAAGTTCATCATGCAAATGACAAACAATGTTAATTTTCTGCAAATAATTCCTCCAGATGTCCACAGCATTCCAGCACTCCTTGCCCAGAACAGTAAAATATGTTTGTCTTCCTCCCTATAATTCATCACCAGGCCCACAAATCTCCCTAAAGTCTCTATAAACAAAGCAGGAAGCAGAGTGCAGAGGATAATAGTTCACTGCAAACATGTCTCCTGGTCTCTCTGTGTTGCACACAAGGAGAGGAGTGGTGTGGAAGAGGTCCAGAAGTTTCTTCTCAGGTGAGCTGACTTTGACTGCATTTAGTGTTGCAAATACAGTGAGTGTCATGGTCTGAGCCAAGCCTCACACAAACATAAGCCAGCATGGGAGCAGAAACTCATGAGGAATTTTTCGAGGCTTAAAATTTAGATCTGGCATGCTGTAATGGCTTGATCTGGAGTGAAAGCTGCTGCAAGCCTTGTCTGCATCACTAGGGGACTCTCCATCAGATCTGTGCTCTATCATGGATCTCCATCATGCTGTGTTTTCTGAGGAGTACGAAAGCAAATAGCCAGAGTTTGGTTTCTCCAAGTAAAGAGCACAAGAAAAAGTTTTGGCTGGAGCAAAATTGAAGATATGATGGAGGAATTGCCTCCAGCCAGTGTATCTGGAATAGGGCAGGCCTGTGATGAGGCAGACAGAAAAAAGGACTGTATTTTTGACTCACACAAGAGATCAGTAGGCAGCTAGGAGAGGTCCTGAGAGGGCACAGGGTCTTCTGGGCAGGGTGTGGTGGGTGAGTCACAGAGGACAGGTGGGTATTGCTTCTCTGCTCTCTGGTTTTCCACCACTCCAGCAGGCCCAGCTTTGCTGTGCATTTCTCCTCTCCACTCCCCAGCTCCTTCCAGCCCTGGAAGCACGCACCCACTGCCTCCCTGGCTGACCTTTTCACACTGGAAGGGTTTTTAAAGGTCCCTCTGAGCAGCAGCTGCAGTGTGGCTTTTTGTTTTTTTGGAGTTTTTTTATGATGGGCTGGAAATTAATTTCTTTTTCACTGGCGCTGGACTATCCATTCCCCATGTCACAGTGCAGAATGAGCTCGTAACTCTCTCGACTGCCTCATGGCTGAGTTATGGGGTCTTTTGCAGCGTAGCCCAAAGGGTTTAATTTAACAGTGGATGTTTGAAGAAAGCAGTGGAGTTCTGACAAGTCTACGGTGCTTTTGCTGTCTGTACACTTGGAAAGTTGGGTTTTTTTTAATGTCTGACTGAAAAGTTCCTTATTTTAAATTTAACTCAGGATTTCTTGTCCTTTCCACAGGTAGAATTGTTTTGGGGTTTTTTTTTCTCCTCTTTCCTTTTTGTTTGTCTGAAGACTGTAACCATGTCTCCATCCTCTCTACAGCGAGCATCACAAATGCTTTCCATCCTTCCTTGCCAACCATCTCCTATAGATTTCCAGTCACTGTTGTCTGTCTCCTTTGGACTGTCTCCAACTGCTCACACCGTCTGGGAGATCAGCATCCCAAACTGTACAGCATGTTCCAGCTGAGACCATAACAGTGTGGAAGGCACGTGAGGGTAATTTGGACTGCTTACACATGTCATGCTTTTTGTGCTTTGATCCTGGTTGCCCTTGGCGTGATCTTGAGCCTGTTTTGGGGCAAGTGGGGTGAAGTGCTTCAGTTACTGTCTGGGCCACCTGTTGTGGCCTCCTTGTCACCATACATGGACACTAAAAAGGCCATCTGTCATAGGAACCTGTGTCTTGGATCAGGGATGCTTGGGTAAGCTAATATGAAAGGACAAAGAGTGCTGGCTGCTTGCAGGAGCTGGAGCTTGTTAACCCCCCTGCAGATGCTCCTCCATACACTTCCCTTCATGACACTATTTTGATGTGCCTGTTAAGCTGATTTGCTGTAGCTTTCCCAAGTGTCTGTGTGCAGCTGGATCCATGCCATGCAGGTTGCTTGTCTTGTTTGTCCAGAGACTGGAGGAGCCCCCAGGGACTTGGATTTAAACCCTTTGTAGGGTTTGAGGCCAATCCCTGGCCATGACACTGGGCAGTCCGTTTGCTGCCTGTTTAATGTTCCTGCCCTATGGGAAGAAATTGGTGGGGTTGTGTCCACTGGAGCACTCTTCTCCTCACAGAACTGTGGAGGAGCAATGGGGAAAGAAACAAGGTTCCTGCTCTTTCCTCATCCCTAGCTCTGCCTTTCTGTAATTTCCCCTTACAACCATCAGCTGACTCATGCTTTTTTAAGGCCCAGCTCATTTTTGGTGCCCTTAATGAGCAAGAACATCCTAATGACACTGCCCCAAGGCTTCGTCCCTTGTAGGACAAAGTAGTGTCATAGTATCTAAACCTGTGGTGTTTACTCAGTTGAATGAGCCATTGATTTTACTGGACTTGCATGAAGGACATGATATGGATCTGGTGGGCTGGGCTCTTGCACAGGGATGATTTAGATTCATAGAATCATTTGGGTTGGAAAGGACCTCTAAGATCATCGAGTCCAACTGTTAGCCCACCATTTCCAAGTCCCCAAGAGTCTTGGATACTAAACCATGTCCCCAGGTGACACATCCCCATGTTTTTTGAACACTTCCAGGGGTGGTGATTCCACCACTTCCCTGCTCATCTTGTCCCAGTGCTTGAACACCCTTTCAGTGGAGAAACTTTTCCTAATATCCAATCTAAACCTCCCCTGGCAAAGCCTGAGGCCATTTCCTCTTGTCCTGTCCTTTCTTACCTGAGAGAAGACACCTGGCTACAACCTCCTCTCAGGTAGTTGTAGAGAGTGAGGAGGTCCCCCCCGAGCCTCTTTCTCTCCATGTTAAACACCCCCAGCTCCCTCAGCTGCTCCTCATTGGACTTGTTCCTTCATCTTGTCTTTGAGGTGTGGAGAGCAAAACTGAGGCATCTAGTTATGAAGCAGGATAGCAAATAAGAGTCATGAAGAGGCAGGGTTTGATCCAAGCCTGCCTGCTTGTAAGCCAGCCCAGCTAGAAGTGGAAGGAAGGGCAGATCCAGCTGGAAAAGGTGAGTAGGAACCCTCAGCTTCCTGTGGGAAGGAGGGACTGAGATCCTTGAGTTATCATCCTCTTGTTCAGGACTGGGCCTAAACTAGAGAATGGATCTGACAAACATTCTAGCAGTAGGAATGGAAATGCAGATTGACTGTGATGCTCTGGTGCAGCTCCTCAATCAATGCTTTGTGTAACCTGTGTCTCGGTGGAAATGACCAGAGAACCTGAGAAATCCCAAGTATTTCTCAGGAGTTCACCCCCAAATGAGTATGGAAATCAGAGTAACAGGCTTGCCTTGTCTTTAGCAGTGTATTTTAGGCAATCATCTATTTCTGGCATCACTTGGATGCTGTTTGCAGTCCAAGTACTGACAAGGTCTGTGGGACAGCCACCGTCTCCACCTCAGACTCATCTCCAGGAGTCAGGCGATTAGATGAGACTCTTTTTCATCTAAGTGCTTTTTTTATCTTTCTAATCTGTGGAGGGAAGCTGGCAGATATCATCTTTAAAGGTAAGGAAAGTGGAGCCAACGTTTTGTATTCCAGAAATCTCATTATTTTCCGACTAATATGCTGATTTTGGATGCTGGGGTTTGGCAGTGGCACAAAGGTCATTGCTGAACAAAGCAGAAGCAGGTCCATCCTGGAGAAGCCTGCATGGGTAGAATATGCATTTTCTATGGGTGGAAAACATGAATTCTCTGGGTCATGTCAAGGAATGGAGCATTGTGGGTAATTTCCCTTTGGCTCTGACTTGATGAAAGCTTTTACAAGAGGAAAAAGTGTGTTTTAAGAAGTTACTTGATACTTATCTGTCCATTGTGCTTTTCCCAGGCTGGATTTGGGGAGGGATTATCTCAGATTTTCATTTAGTTTTGAAATCCTGGGTATTGGTTTTATAAACTAAAACCCCTTCGCAGCAGGTTGCTTGTTCTGTCTTGTTGTTTTAGCTTGCTGCATAGGGAAGAATTTAAATTTCCTGAACGGATGGGGCCCGGGCCTCGCCGGGGTAAATCGGCGTCGTTCAAATATTTAAAGGCAGATGCATCAATACTGGCAGCTGAGGATCTGGCTTACTTTGATTAAAATCTGATCGAGATTACTCAGCCTTGCCAAGGGACTTGGATTAGCAGTCTATAAAAAGAAGAGGAGGAGAGGACATTAAATATAAAAATAATCCAATGAAGGACGTGAAGCTCAACTCACTGCAAATTGAACAGTAATGAAAACATCCTCCTTAAGCAGGTGGAGCAGCAGGGCTTGCAGGCAAGCAGTGGGCTTGGAGCCGGGGCTGAGGTAGAAATATTGCTCTTGGGTTTCTCCTGGCCATGGCCTCATCTTGTAAAGGCAGATTTTTTTTCAAAGGAGGGCCTTGCTCATTAAAAAATCCCCAAGGAGGCGTTGCGGGAGGAGATGTGGGTGACAAATCCTTCGGCAAATCCTTGCCTCTGCTTCCTCAGGAGACCTGGGCTAGTGCCAAATCTCACTAGCAAAGAGGTGATTGAAGCTGAGGAACAGAAAATCAACTCTCTTAGAGATTTCAGAATGTGAAATGTGCTTTTGTCTTTAGGGCTTCTTACAGGGGTTGAATTTCAACTCTCCCCTTCCATTGCAGCATTTTTTTCCTCCACCCTGGTTCTTCATTCTTTCTTAAATGTAAAGAGTATTTAAGGAATGTTATTATGCTGTGGGATTAGGCTTGATGGCCAGTGACTGATGGGGACACTGCCCCAAGCCCATTGCTTGCTGGGCCACTTCAGGAGTCTGTCAAACCACTTGGCACGTGTGTGGATTTCCCAAGATTTGTTATGCTCTTGGTCCCTAACCCCTGGCCTAGTGGAGGGTGTCCCTGCTCATGGCACTTGAGTGTCCTTTTATATCCAAGACAGGCCCTGATGAGCAGGATGCATGGAGAGCTACCTGGTCTGGGAGACTGTGGAGACTGGAAGATGCTTTGGCTGCATCAGAGGACTCTGGGACCCTGGAAAGTGGGGCTGAGTGGCCTTAAAATCACAGACTGCTAGAAGGGTTTGGCTTGGAAGGGACCTTAAAAATTGTGTAGTTCCAACCCCCCTGCCACGGAGGGGTGACATAAACTGAGGCATCTCAGACTGCTGAAGGAAAGGCGAGGGGGTGGATGTGGGATTTCCTGGGCAATTATATACATGGATGCCTGAGTGCCCCAGCAGTGATGCCGGTCTGCCTGGGTTTCTTTAACCAGAATCAGGGTCAGATGAGGATAAGATTGTGTTTTAATAAACATTTGTTAGCAAGTGCTTTCCCTTCCCCCTGCCCCCCAACCCCCTTAGTGTGGTTAATTTTCCTTGCAGTGACACGTGCCTCGTTCAGCTTCTGTTGCTCCATGTGTCGTGCTCCGTTACTCCGTCTCTCTCGCAGCCACGGAGAGGGAGGAACACTGCCAAGGCTTTTTCGGGGAATTTGCTCTGGTCCTCTTACTTCCCTGGGAGTGCTCAACTGATGTGTTTTGTTTGCAGGCAGAATAAAATGCTCAGCTGTCTGCTCCTGAACGGAGAATCCGAGACCAAGGCAAGGACCAGCCGCTCCTTCAGCTCCATGTGCAGGTGCCCACACAGCCATGGTAAGCTTTGGGCAGTGACTTTTGGGAGAGGAAAGTTCCTAAACAGTAAATGTGACCTCACTCTGTTTGAAAATATGTGAGACTGATTAAGGCATCTTTAGGATAAAGGTGGATTCCCTCCCCACCTTTCCCAGGTGCAAAAACAGGGGCTGAAAGTGGCTGTGATACCCCGTGGAAGGGCACCCGTCTCTGTTTGAGGTGTGATTGTATTTTCAGTGGGTGTTAAACAGTGTTTACAACCACTTTAAATTGAAATACACTGGTGAACATGTTTTTCAAACACCTTCTCTCCTGCTGGAGCCAGGATTATCCCTCCCCAGACTGAATGGCTGCAGGGCAGGTGGAGCTCTCTGCAGCGCCTGGGCCCTGCGCTGGTTAATGTGAGGCTGGATTTCTGATGGCTCCAAAGGGAGCTCGGCTGCCCCTCAGCTGTTTGCAGATCTCAGGTGCTGTGGGTATGAACCAGCATCACATTGAACAGAGCTGGGACCAAAAGCCACCTCAATCTCAAAAGTGCCTATAAAAACAAGCAAGGTTTTTAGGGTTCCCAAGTGTCGGGTTTGCACAGGGCACTCACAGGCAAGTCCCAGAAAAGCAATAAAGTGGATTCTAGGCAGCATTCTTGCTGCTTGCTTCAGTTTCTTTCAGGCCACGTGAGGGAGCAAGGGAAATTTGAACCATCCGATGTATGTTGTAATGAGAGATGAATGCTTTGCATAAACAGGGGCTTTACTACTGCAGGAGCTGGTGATATTGAGTATCTTACACTTTCTGACTTCTAATTCCTTCCTGGTCTGGAGTCTACTATCAAATATCTTTGTACACAAAGCCTGAGGAATATTTGATGGATAAGCCCCTTTTTCTTGTGGGACCTGCCTGGAAGCCTTTGCTACCAGGTCACAGCACCTTCAGAGCTCTTGGCCACCAGAGTGGGCCAGAATGACCCAGGACTGGTGAGCAGTGCACTAGTTTGTGCAGCTCCATGACCCACCCCTACACCTGCAGCACCTCAGTGCTCGCTCCAGGTGTTTCACCTCAGCTCTGGGTTATCTTCAGGTTGTTCTCTGAGTTCCTGGGCTGTGCTTCACCCTCTGTCCCTCCCACCTGGATTTCTTCTCTCTGAGGTCTCTAAGGGTTGGACAGGGCAGCTGCCCGTGCTCAGTTTTAACACCCTTTCCTTCTTGCCTTTTTTTTCCCTGAGAAAACAGAGTTAGTGTGGCTTTGGCTCCTTTCTGCCCACCTCTAATAACTTTCCAGCCTGATGGCTGATTGCAGCTGTGCGTGCCAGAGATCTTAAAGATAACAGGTTCCTACCAGCTTTATATAAATAGATGGCCAGGGAGAAGACTTTATCTTTGCCCCTCTCTGCCAAAGGAGTTCAATCCTTATCAGTCCAAGAGCATCTATGTGTGAGAGGAGGAAGAGAGGTGTTATGATTGCCTGGGGGGAAAACTATGCTTGGAGACAGCATCCTACTGCATCCTGGAGAATCCCACTGAGATGTGTAACTCTTCTTGGGAAATGGAAGTATTGCTGGCCCTGCTATGGGCTGAGCACTATGTGAGACTTTCTGGTGCTGGCTTTCACTGCAGCCTTTCATCAGAGAATGAAAACAGTGATGTGTGTGGTGTTGCCAGCCTGACTCCGAGCAGGAAGCTCAGGGACAGGAGCCTGGCACTGGAGCAGAGGGTTGCAGCCTGCTTCCCAGGGGGATGAGACTGTTCTAGCCTCTGGCTGGTTGATGAGGCATCTTTCCCTGCAGCAGCCCTTGCTTTCCCCAGGGGATAACCCCTGTTTCTTGGACAGGCCCCTGGCTCATCACCCGGTTCCTTTCCTGCCCTCTTTGCCTTCTACAGAAAGCTGTTTAATCAAGGGTGTATCAAAATCCATCTGCCTACTCTGGTGTCAACAACTTAGCTTCAGGGACATTTTAAATCATTTTGCTACTGCATTCTGTAATGGATTTTGTTGCTGAGAGAATGGAAAGCAGGGCAGCAAAGGTGTTTTAATTACATCTGATTGTGGCATCTTGCAGACTTGCCCTGTCAGTTGTTCTGGCACAGCACCATTTAGAGCCTGCTTTTGCCAGCACAGGCATGTTAGCTGGGGATTTACTGATCACAGAGGAAATCATTGCTGTTTCACTCCTGACATCATCCTGTGGCTGTGTCTTCTTTCTCTCTCTTGCTTTTGTGGCATCAGCTTCTTCCACATTAGAAGATTTTAGTCCTTCCTTACCATCCCACTTGAAAGCAGGTAAAACCACAGTCACCTGCCTATTATCTGGGCAGAGCAGAGGAGCTGTGCTTGCTCTGATGAGAACCTGTGTTGCTGCAAGAGAAACATCCCCCTGAACCTCTCCCCAGCTCGCATCTTGGTTTCACAGCCTGTCAACATAAAAACAGCTCTCCCTTTTCTAAGTCAAGCAGGGGAAGATTGAAATGATGTCCCCAGCAAGACTATTTGGGGGAAGAAGGACGGGGAATGAGACAGGAATCGGTGGGTGGAGTAAATCCTGGGGAAGGCAGGAGTGTGGTAGGTGCAATAAAGCACCTCTCTGAAAGTGCCTGCTCACCACACAAGAGGAACTCCAGCTGGAAACATGTTGAAATGCCAACAACTATTGTATCTGTCCATGTTTTAGGTGTATTTTCGCTGACACTCGGGGCTAGTGGTCTCTGCAAGGCTGCCTGTGTTTCCTGGAGCATTCAGCAGGCAGCAGCTCCCAGTGCCCATACTTTGACCTGCCTTCTCAAACTGTTTAACAGGCAAGTAATTGTTTGAATCTAACCTAGGGTTTGGAGGAAGGAGAGTCTGAGGAGGAGCAGGAGGGCAGAGTTAGTGCCATTTTCCTGTATAGCTGCTAATATGTGCTTCCATTCTTACCAAAGCTTTTGGCTCTGATTTAATAGGTACCTCAATCCTCAACATCCACAATTTTTCAACACTAGAGTGTGTTTGTGGTCCTGACAACACTCGTCTGTGCTATTTCCTCCTCTTAAATAGACATAACCTCAGCTGCAGATTAGAAGTGCTTTGTTTGTGATTTCTAGGTGCTCTACACTTGATGCATCGTCTTTTGACAGGCACAGGGCAAACTCTGCTCCTCCCTTCTGGCCTGGGTAGCAATGATGGATTAAATAGGTAAGTAATAGAGTGGTAATGAGATAACCACTGACATCGAGCATTAACGGGGGAATAAATGAAGTTACCATCCAGAACTAATGGCCTGAACTATCACTGGGTTGTAATTAATGAATGTGGTGGCTGAGATTTACAAGTGTATTTTAGGATGCTGCTTGCATGCAGCTTTGGGTTTTATGGCTTGTTTGGAGAGAAATCATTTAATGCCAAGAACTTAATGAATGGGCAGAAGCTGTTCTTTGTCAGTTTGTAGTGCCCTTTTTGTGGAAGAGGCCAGACTGGCACATGTGAAGTATCTGCTTTTCCCTACTTCAGGATGCTGTGGCCTCTGACTCTGGGTCACTCACTCTTTCAGTGCAAGGCATCTTGGAGGTCTTGTATCTTCTGTTTTATTAGGGCACAGTAGCAGGAGTCCTGGTGGAAACAATACGTTTGCAGTGAACCCATAGACAAGTTTGCTTGTATAAAGAAGAGATTGCTGGTGACAGGAATTGTCCACCCAGGATCTCTGAATTGAGCAATGTCCTGTTCTGCCCCATGAAGGTGGGACATCTGATCCCTTCTTCAGGTCTTTTCCTCCCTGTGTTTCTGCCTCCTGCATGGCACCCCCTCCCTTGTCCTGCTCTGTCATCCATGTGATCCATTGACTGCCTGCACCTCTGCATGAGCTTCCTGGGGCAGGCATTGAGGTGTCCCAGCTGCACACATGCAGTGGGCCCATGCCCAGGGGGCCACCTATCCCTGCCTGCTCACCCAGATTCCTTGGCATGTGACCCTGCTAAACGCTCCTCCACATGTGTGTAACACTTGGGAGGTGGTTGCTAGGCTCTTGCAGCAGTCAAAATTCTTCATGTTAATTGGTAGGAATACTCCAGCCACCTCACTGCTGCCTCCCTTATCTTTCCATGGCAACACTCTCTCCACAGCAGTCCAGGTGCCTGTGGTTGGATATAGTAGAAGTTTTTGAGCCCTCTGTCTTCCAAATCACCCCTTGGAGCGTGGAAGGAACATCTGTACTTTTAAAGGATGGGCATCATGTGATATATCAAATAGCTTCCCTTGCTCTAACTATATTCCCTTTTTATACTGTCAGAGACAGAGACCTTTGGAAACATGCCTGAATTGAACCCTTGCATTTCTTTGATGGAAAGAGCTGTTGCCCTGGTTTTTTTTAATGGGAAGATGCTGAAAGAGTCCTGAGTGTTTCTGTTCCTTCCCATGGCCTGAGCCATCACACCTCTCTGTGAGCTGCAGAAAGGAGAGGGACCACACTCACAGCATCTGGTGAGGAGGAAGAAACTTCCACTTGCTATGCCAGCACAAGCCAAGACCCAAACTGAACAAAGAAGGGACAGTGTATTCAGGGATATGTAAATCCTCCTCTGCGGCCTTGGGAAGTTTATTGCCCTCCACAAAGTACACAGTGTGGTTGTCATTCCTGAGCAGCCCAGGCGGGCTGTTAAATGACAAGGGAAAATTACCCAGTCTGTTCTCCAGAAGGCAAGTGAGTAGGAATTTTCCTCCAACTGGTTCAGGACAAAGTTAATGTAGGGAAAGCCATTAAAATTAATGCTGGTAAACAAGGATAAAAACCAGCAGGGTTGTAGCAAAATTTGGACCAGATTGGGTTTCCCAGCTGTCGTGCTGCACGCTGTCTTAAAGGCAGTGGGCAGAGGGAGGGGGTAAGCTGAGCTCAGAAAGCTCCTCCTGGAAGGGGTTGTGAGGTTGGGGCATCTGGGATTCAGTGCCACCAGCTTTGTGCTCCAGCACTTTAATCCATGTGGGCCCACTGTCATTTTCTGGGAAGCAGTGGTGCTGTTTTGTGTGATGGTTGTTACATCTTGTATCTGTTCGTGTGATGGTTATCTGCTGTTCTCCAGAGGCTGCCCTCAGCATTTAAGCCCTGCTTCAGGACTCTGGGAATGTGCCCACGTGGTTGCTGTCTGCAGGTGTTTTGGGAGTGTTTGGGAGCAGATCTGGAGCTGCTGGGGCAGCGACTTGCTCCAAGAAGCTGATCCTGAGTTCAGATGGAATAGGTGCAAAGGGGCACAGCAATTCCCCTCTCTGTTCTCACTGCTCCAGTGGTAATTACAGCATATCCAGGTTGAGCAGAGCAAGGATTACTGAGGTTATGGTCCATTGTGCTTGGAGAAAGGCTCAGGTTTGATACCTGGTCTCATATCAGTGGTGGGTACAAGCTAAACAGGGCCCTGAGCATCCCAAGGAAAATATCCTGGCACAGGAGCTGTGTGTTGTGGCACTCCTCTAGGTAAACAGCTTTTATTACCCCCACAGCATACTAACATAAGCCAGTCAGCTTCTCCAGAACTCCTGGCACTGGATCTTCAACTGACTTGACACTTTGGAATAGGTAAAATCCAGCATAACCAAGCCAAAATTTCTAGCCCCAAAACTGAAGCAATGGCCTGTATTTTTGGGTGCCCACTGATTTGGTGTTGCTGGTGAGAGGGGAGAGGTACAAAAGCAGTCAGCCATTTCCTTGCAGTGCCTGAGGGTTGGATAGTATGTCTGGAAATAAAGAAGGCAGCAGTCTCGTCTCTGAGCACAGCCACCTTCAGCACAGATGAACAACAGAGATGCCAATATCCATAGAAAACCTCCCAGTCCGCCAGTCAGTGAAAGCAACAGCGGAAAGATCCTTTGGTTCCTCAAGAAACCTCATTTCTCTTGGATATCTCCCTAATGAGGCTGTGTTTGCTCAGATTTCAATGATTTTGATGGTCCTGATTGGTCAGGTCATGCAGAATAGGTTGGGGCTTTGTGGACCTCCATGCAGCAACTCAGAGAACAAAGGGAGGCTGCTGAGATAAGGAGCTGTGATGCCTCCAGCCCAGTGCAGGGAGCTAGAACTGGATGTCGGAAATCATTCCCATCAAGGAGATGAAGGAGAGGCTGGGCAGCTCTGATGCTGGAATGGAAAGAAGCGTGGAGGGAGGCCAAGAGCTCAGAAAGCTCCTCTTTTTTGAGCCCTCATCCCTGTGGGAATCCACAGGCTGCCTCTGTGGGGAGGCATCAGCCCCTTTTCATCAGTCAAGCTGCTGTCAGGTTGGTGTCTCAGAGGTGCAGAACTTCCTTTTGTTTTTTATGAGACATCACCAAAGAATCAGGGTAATGGAATTATTTTTGTGGAAGTGACTATATGTAACTTTTTTTTTTCATTTGGATTATTTGAAAACTAAAACTGTTCATGG
This sequence comes from Xenops minutus, assembly GCA_035221455.1. Lineage (NCBI taxonomy): Eukaryota > Metazoa > Chordata > Aves > Passeriformes > Furnariidae > Xenops > Xenops minutus. Next base: position 27,206,915 of record JAWWEE010000004.1, on the reverse strand, counting down.
GTTTTAAAATTCATGTCCCCTCCAGGTTGATTTACTTTGTTTTGTTTCTTATTCTTTCTCCCTTATTCCTCAGAGGGAACCATCCAAACCTACACAGTGTGTTATTTCTTAAGGAAATGCAATCGTTTTCCAGTCAAACCTGGGCTAGAAATGCTTCTGGTGATTCATTTGTCTGAGAAATTTAAAAAAAACCTTGGATGGAACAGAAACCAGGCTGGTTCAGGGAGAGTTTTCTTGTGTGTGAAGACCCACTTGAGCGGGGGAGTTCTTTCAAAAGCTTCATACTGGAAAAATAAAAGTTTTTCTAGGCTTTGTTTGTGAGACTTGGCCTCTGGCCATTCTTTTGTTGTTGCTTCTTGTAGGGTACCCAGGTCTGGAGCCTGGTTATGCTGGTCTGAGCTTCCCCTGCCTGCTGCATTGCAGAGCCCTTTGCTCTTTAGGGACACTGCTTCTGCAGGGTGGGCTGGAGGGGCTGCTGTCTATGCCTTGACTACACTGTGTACCACAAGTCTTCCCAAAGAACAAGAATCATATGAATGCAGAGCTGTCTTGAGTACAGCAGGGACCTCCTGCTATCACATGGTGAGGGGTCCAGGCCCTACATTCATTTTTAGGGTCTTCTCAAGTTCCTCACCACCAGGAACCTCTTCCCGAGGTTTCCCAGCATCCATCAAGGTTCAGAGCCAGGTACCAGAAGGGCAGATTCAGTGGCAATAACCACTACAGGTATATCCTTGGCCTTCAGTTTCCCCACCTTTCAACCATGCCTATTTAATGGCTGTGTCTTTGAGACACAGCCTTCTGTTCCCTCGTGCAACAAGGAGTTGTGGAGAACCCCCAGGCAATGGCTGGAATCAGACAAGCTGCATATGCCACATCCCAAGAGTAATCCTGGGGTTTGGGGGCTGTTCTTACCATCTCTGTGGGATATCCCAGAGACAGCTTGATTGGAGGCAAGGGGCACTGTGGCAGCAGGGCTGGCTGGAGAGGCTTGGGCAGGGTGGGTGCTTCACAGGGGACAGGAGTGGTTTAAACTGCTGGTGTGACTGGAAATAGAGCAAGAAGTGATCGGGATAGAGGAGACCACCACTCCTGTAGGGACTGCTCTGCAAGCTGCAGATCACCTCTGCTGTCTGGTGATCTGTGGTGTAACTGCTCATCTCCACTCCCTGCCTTCTCAGTGCCCCATGTGCTGCTTTTCCTATAAATAGTCCGCTGGGAAGCAGAGCACAGAGCCACCACAGATGGCCCCCAGTTCCATGTGCAGTCCTATGTGAGGTCCCAGAGCGGAGCTGTCAATTCCTTGCCTCGAGCCACCCATGAAACCTCATTAAAAATGGTGTCCTCTTCCTTAACCCCCATCACTTCCTCGCTTCCCACTCCGACTCGCCTGCATTCAAGCACCCTTATTAAACATGCACTTCTAAGCAAGGAGCGCTGACTTTCCCTTAATTGAGGCATAATAATTAGAGCATTAACACATTAGGAGGGTGAGACAGCATGTTTAGCTTTTGTGATTAATTATCTGAGGATTGTAATAAGTTGTTAAGACATTAATTACTCTGGCATGTTTATTGCTCTTTATTGCAGAACAGACACTTGGTAGCAGCAAGTCCTGGTTCATCTGGAAATAAAGTGAGGGGGGCTGGAGGGAGGAGACCACCTACCCATCCACAAAACAGTGGGGGACAGGATGGGGACATCCCCTCCATGTGCCTTGGTGACCAAATAGCTTTATTTCTCACAGATGGATGTAGAAGTGATATCTGAGTCTCTTAGGACAATCCAGGACTTGGAACGTCCTTTCTGATCTTTTCATCTGGATTTTTCTCCTCTTTCAAATGAAGTGTTTTCTTCCTGGTGGTTTGAGCTCCCCCTCACTGGGCTCTTTGTGTTGCCAAGTTTGGTCAGTGTGGCTCAGTCTCTGTCTGGATCTTACCAGGAGGGTTGTATTAAAGACAGGCTCAAGTTCAGGGTGTCAGCAGTGGCCAAGGAATGAACCAGGACTCCAATGCCCTCTCTCACCCCTCCACTGGATGAATTTTCTCCTGGATTTTAGGAAGGAAGTTAGGGAAGGGTTTGGGGAGGTTTGGACTGATACAGCCTTCTCTTTACACAGCAGGCTGATGTGTCCCCTAGGCAACTCCGCACTGGTCAGTCAGATTGGGTCTGATAGCAGAGCTCAGCCTGGAGGATGAGCAATTCTTGTGTATTCCTGAAACTCTGAGAATGAGAAAAGGCAGCCAAATCAGCAGGATGACATGGTAAGTCTGTTCCCAATCTTCTGCTCTTCCCATGAAATACTCCTGCTGATGGACCTCCCTGCCCAAACCTCCCCCTGCAGTGATCTGGGCTGGGGACAGCACTGGAGTCACAGCCCCAACCACTGTCATGGGTAAAGAAATTTGGGAAGAGGAGGGAGGACAAGAAGGTCGGGAATCTCTGGGTGTGGTGCATTGATAGCAATTTCCTCTGGGACCCCTGGACCTGATGTTTCTGGTTTCTGGACTGTTCTGTGCCCTCATTGCAACAAATGCTTGTGTCTCAGACAGCAGCTGATGGGTGCAGGGACAGGAAGGAGGCCTTTCTCTATTGCCTCTTTTTAAAGTTAAAACTTTAAAACATCAGTGATGATCCTGACTAGTCTTTATTCCTTCCAGGATTGACCCAGTGGTCACTTTCCCTGTGGCTTCCACCAGCTCAAGCCAGTGTCGCTGTCACTCAGTCTGTCTGGATGGCTGGAGAGGGAAAATCCCTTCCCTGTGCACAGTCTGGGATCAGTCCTGTGTCAGCTGAATGTGATCTGCTGCCTTCAGCCCCTCGGAGCCCCAGCCTGCCTCTCTGCAGCCCAGCCTGGGACCGGCAGTCACTGTCAGGTACCTGCTTCCTGCATTCAGAGTATGGGATGTGTCAGCCTGGCATTCCCAGCTCAGCTATGGGGACAAGGCAGGTCATGACTTAGGAGTTTTATCATTAAAAAGAGTTTCCTCTAGATGTGTGCAATAAGACAATGGCACTGACCTGTGATCCTGGCACTGAGCAGCGTTAATGACTCCCCCTTTGCAGGTAATAAGCTGCAAGTGTACACATTTTGGGGAGATCTGAATGTTTTTTCCCCCTTTTAAGACTGCTGTCTTCCTAGGCCAGACTTAATTAGTAGACCTCATTATTTCCTGAAATGTAACTTGACTTCCATTGAATGAGAATTGTTCAGTGGATGGGGAGCAGCAGAGCGGTGCTGCAATATTCATATTGTTTTAATTGCAACATTAACATTTCATGCCGCTCTTGGCACGTTTTCAGGTGCAGCCCTTTAGCTCAATGCAACACTGTGAAAGGTTGGATCAGAAAAATTAGGATACAGTGACTGGATTTCTGGATTTTCTTTTTTTTTTCCCCTTGTATTTTAATGAACATAAGCTTGGATTCAATCCCCATCACTCCTTTTGTTGGGCAGAACAGGGAGTTAAGCACCCCTGAAGTGTAAAACCTTTTTTTTTTTTTTTAGGAATAAGGGATGTGCATGTAGTGCATGTTTAAATTGTCCTTTTGTGGAGCTGAAGCCCCACAGGTACAAGTGGTAAGTGATCCACCAGGCTGGTGGCACCTCCTGGGACTTGACCTTTACTGGTGAATCAGACGAGTCCCAAAACACGTCTGGTCAGCTGGGCCAGTGTCACAGATGAGCTGGAGGGAAAAAGACTGTTTCTCACTTCTCAGTTACTTCCAGGGCTCTGGAAGGCCTGAGGCTGGAAATGTCACTGTGAACAGATAAGGACTAGGTCAGGGCAGATCCTAAATGAGCCCAGGGATCACCCTGCTCTGTCCCCAAATTACATGTAGGGCTTGGATTTCTTACAGCAGGGTCAGACAATCCTGAAGTGCTGAGCTCAGCCTTAGCAAGCTCTGGTCACCTTTGCTGCCTTGCCAGGTACCATACACTTGCCCTTAATCATTCCCATACCAGAGATGAGTGATGAGTGACAGGAGTTCCTGGCAAAAAGCAGTGCTGGATTTCACCCTGGAACAGCCTAAGGAGGGTCTCCTAATTGAGGAAGGAAGGTCAGCCAGCAGACCTACTCAATGGCTTCTTGGTGTTGCCCTCCAAAGGTTGCATCACATTGTTCAACAGGCAAACTTTTATTGACTTTAAAGGAGAACCAAGAGGCTGTTGTGTCCCCTTCAGCCTTTAGGAGGAAGAGGAAGGGTCTCTGGAGCTCCTTCTGTCCTGCTGGGGAAGGACACTCATGGTGCTGCTTGGCAGCTCTGTGCTGGCACTGTCAGACCTCTAGTAGGGCTGGTGTTTGGGGCTGGTGGGCAGCAGGGCCCTGTGTGTGGAGGAACAGGCTCCTTCTCGCTCACAAGAAGTGCCACTAATCAGTCAACCCACTAATGGGTAGCTTGACGTGTAAGTGGTTCTGCTGAGAGCTCACCGGGCAGCTGCTCGGACTCTGGGCTGCCTTCCTGGCACTTGCTGGCAGCAGCCTGTGCATGAAACATCTTGCTGGAAGGTGAAATCTCTGTCAGTGTGGTGGAGAGCCAATGGGAGGGTTGAGGTGGGTGAGGGAGCTGCTCTGCTGATCAGTGCCCCCCCCTTGGAGCTGAGCATGTCCCTTCCGTCTTAGGCAGCAGCTGAACTCATCCATAAGTCTGGGATGGCAATTGAGGTTGGAAATACAGCAGGACCTCAGCTTGGCCACTACAAGAAGGGCAAGGGAAGGGCACACATTCCATTTCCAGGGGCTTTCCAAAGCTCAATGTGCCGTCTTAGCTGGCTGGCTCTCCTATGAGCTAAAAGGCTTAAAACCTTCTCCTGCTAGTACTGTGTGTAGGGACATGCATGAAATCTTGTCTCCTGTGGATATATAGCTTGGGTTTGGAGTCTCTGGTGTCTAGTAAGCTGTTTGTGCTGAATGGAGCATCTCCCTTTCCCAGCATATTTATAGCCTCTCTCCCCCTCTCTCCCACGCAGATTGTCTGATGTCTAATAAGGGATGATACACTACAGTTTGGAAGGTGCTAATAATGTCTCTCCTCTGATAGTGTGTTCCCATGAAATTTATAGACTCTGTCTCCCGAACCTCTGTCTTTCTGTCACATCAGGTTGAAATCTGTTTGCAGTGTCAGAAGTTGCTGGGGAGTGGGCAGGGGACAGACTGATGCAGCAGGACTGCATATGCTTTGCCCTTCTTAGGAAATGAGGCTGAAAATGCACCCAGCTCTGGTTCCTGCAGATCTAGGGCGGGGGGCAGCTGTGGCTCAGATCACAGGACTGTGTTTGGGAAAGCAAGCTGGTTGTGTGGGAAGAAGGTGATGAGCTCAGAGACTACCCAGGAGGAGGAGTGCTCAGCCTCCACTGCCCTGCTGTGGGTTCCTCGGGCACATTCGAGCTGCCTGGGGCGACCAGCGAGTGCAGAACATGGTCTCTTGTGGGAAACAGCCCCCGAGGAGGATAAACGAGCCAGCCCAGAGCTCCTTCCTGGCTGGTGTGAAGAATTGCCTGGCTAAAGGATAATGAATGCCACAGCAGGAGACAGAGCGTTTCTCTGAGGCCATCCATCCCCTTTATCACCCCGCTAACAAGCCCCAGAGCGCCTTTGGAGAGAGCTCTGTGGAGCAGCAGCATCCCTCAGCCGTGCTGCGGGCTGGGTGCTGGGGGTCAGGAACACAGCGAGAGGCAGCAGTGCTCAGCACCAAACCACAGAGCAGCCCTGAATTTGGGTGCCAGCAGCGGGGGCTCTGCTGTGCCCTCCTTGGCACCGCGCGTGGTGCCACCTGAGAGAGCCGGCTGTGAAAGCCAAGCATCCATCTCTTTGAAAGCACTCCTGGGCAGCAGCTGCAGCACCCTTAGGAGGATTTCTCTATCCTAACTCCCAGCTTGTCTAAGATTTCAGATTTATGAGGTTTATACAAGACCCAAGAGGAGTTTGGGGCTGCCGGCAGGGAGGTAAGTTGGTTCTGCTTCGCTTGCAGCACAGCTGAGCCTGTGCTTGAGCCTTGTGCGAGCAGGAAAGGGCAGGAGTGATGTGCTCTTCGTAAGAGCTAATAAAAGCTAATTCATCCCTTTGCTCCGAGACAGTAGGAAGCATTAGTGGCTGGCTGAGTGCCTCCTCCACTGCGGCAGCGTGCTGGGTGCCTCTGCCTTCCCTCTGGCTGGGAGCAGAGCGTGTCCTCCCGTGCAGGGGAAGGCATCTCTGGCAGCCCATGGGGCTCTCTGTAGCTGGCATCCCTCCTGGGGAGAGAAACCAGCCAGAAAACCTGGGCAGATGGGTCTGGAAATGAGAATGGACATCCCCCAGGCAGTTTCCCGATGGATATCCCCTAGGCAATCTCTGGGCTTCAGCTCCAAGGAAGTGCCTTTGCCTCTGCCACGGGGCTTGGGCCACAGTTTGTGGGAGCGGAGAAAAGCACCATCCCTGATTTGACTGGGCTGTAGGAAGCCCTGGAAAAGGCTGGAGTCGTTTGTGCCCAAATGGGTGAACAAATAGGTTGGAACACTTTCAGCAAACAGCTTGTGTGCTCACCTGTGCGCTGTGTGTGCAGGGACGTGCTGTGCCACCCTGCATGCCCACCTGCCAGAGTGATTTGTGTCTGGGGCACGGGGCACAGTGGGTGAGCATCAAGTAGAACTAATTGCCAGTAATTGGAAGCCTTTTTTTCTTTTTTTCCTCCTGTTTGTCTTCTTAATTTCTCCTTCTCCTCCTTCAGGTTTAGCTGTTGGAGGATGCATTTTGTGTGGTCCATGGTAAGAAGGGAAAGCAAACAGGAGAGTTTGTGTTGGGTTTGGGGGTCCTCAACAAATGCTGGTGGATTTGTAGGGGCAAAGCAAGAGAAGAAAAGCTGCAAAGCTTTGCAGATGAAGAGGGCAGAGTGCCATGATGGGTAATTGGGTTGTTCCAGTGAGGGCAGCAACAGCAGGAGAGCAGCAGTTGGTGGGGATGGTCTGGTGTGTGTTTGCAGAACTGTGGAGCAGAGGAGAAAGTGTCATGGATCCAGGTGTCTTCTTGGGCGTGAGCAGCACACCAGCAAGTGGGTTGCAATGCTAATTTTTTCTCTCATTTGTTTTTACTAGTAGGTCTTCAAGCATTTTAAAAAGAGGCTAACACCCCAGAGTGGAAAACCTCACATCTTGAGGCTTCAGTGAGTGGGTTAGAGCCAGCCAGAGGAACCTGTGAGTGCTGAGCCCTTGTGACATGCTCTCCTCCCAAACAGTGTGCGCTCCAGACCTTGGCCCCTGAGCTCATCAGACTGATGGTGGGGATCTCACTAGAGGCCAGTCATGTCCCACAGAGTGGAGGCAGGCCCTGTTGCCTCCTGTGGCCACTGCCATCAGCGGGACTGTCTCTGGGAAGGGAGGGTGATGGCACATCAAGTGGCCACTTCAAAGTGAGGTTGAATTTATAGGGGTGCACTCTGATCCCAGCCCGTGAGGCCCCTGTTCCTGCCCTGCCCTCTCTCAGCATTTTGGGAGGAGTTCACTTAAAATTTAGAAACATCTGGTGCTTTTTCTTCTTTTGCCCAGCACCATGAAGTGTCGAGTTGAAGGGAAACACAATATATCACCTTCCTCGTGGGCTGCCATTCAGGCAAGAGTAACAGAGATTAGCCTTCAATCACACGGGGGCCGAGCTGAAGGAAACCTTCCCGAGGACACGCTGCAGAAACATTTTCATTAGCAGAGGAGAAGCTGACGGAGATGAAGTGGCCCTTCACCTCGGCTGCCAGACCTCTCGCCTGCCTGGCGTTAACAGGGTGGGGAGATGCTCACGGGGGAGCTGCTGCCAGATGCAAGTCTTTAAGTGCTGTCTGCATCCAGATGTGAGCAGCAGCTGTGACACAGCAAAGCAGTGCTTGTAGAGCCTGGTGAGCCTTGTAGAGCCCAGTTTTGGTTTTGTTTTGTTTTTTTTTCTGCCTTTGAGGGAGTGGCTCTCTCAATTAAAAGGGGGAAGTGGGTGCTGGGCCACATGCCTGAATGGGGACCCTGGCATAGGCCAGAATACGATGTCCTTGGGTGATAAGGTCCATAGATCCAGGAGATACCACAGCCTCTGCCTCCTGCAACATGTTCTGCAACTTTAACAGGACTGCCCTTGTGGTAGTGGAGGCTTTCTCTGCTCCAAGGAAAGCTGTTCCACAGCCCGCTATTGCAGCCATTTGTTCTTAATCTGCATCCCTCTAGGGTAGTTGAGGTGCCCAGGATTTGGCCTCTGCTACTGATGTCTCCTTTATGTTGGAGAAACACCCCGTGGACCCCAGCTGGGTGCTTGGCACAGACCTGTCTGTCCCAGTTACTGGGAATTAGCCAGCAGGATCCCTGCAGCCACATCTGCCGTGCCCCACCACCTCAGCTCCCTAGGGCTGGCGTGCTCCTGACAAAGGCAGGCTCCATCTCTTTCACTCACGACTGAAGGATGCCTTGCCTGGTCCTATCTTGCAGGTTAGAGGGAAATCGTTTTAATTTGTGTGGCACATTCCTTTGGGCGGGAGGTGGGGGGGAGAAAAGAAAAAAAACCCAACAGAAACTCTGGCTACTCTGGGTATTTTTAGCTGTTTGCAAAGGACCATTAATATCTCTTTCTCTCTCTTTTTTTTTTTCCTTTTTTTTTTTAAACTCCCTGCAGACTGTTCTCTCTCAGGGGCTGCCTGTGATGCTGCATTACCATCACATCTCTGCAGGGAAGGTAAGCAGGTTCTCGGTGCTCTGACTCACAGGGAGCCTCATCTCTCCTCTCCCTGCTCCCTGTGTGCCCACCACAGTCCTCTGAGAAGGGGCTCCCTGACTGGGAGGGTGAAGGCTCAGAGATCTTCATGCCTTCTGGGATGGGTTTTATCAGGAATGGGGTTTGAGCTTCCTGAGGGGGAGGAGACACGGCCTGGCAGCCAGGGAATTGGGTTGGAGCACCAAATCAAATGTGGCTTCTGGTTTTGAAGCATTTTCACGATAAGGTACGTCTCACATCACCCTCCTTCTCCCTTTCAGAACTGAGAGCAGCCAAAATGAGAGGAAAACCTGGCTCTCGAGCATTTCCCCCCCCTACAATGCCTTCACCTGGCTTGTATTCCCTTTTCTCCTACAATCTCAGCTGGCTGAGTTTCAGTGCCAGCCTATTGAAAGGAAAGGCACGTGCTGGCTTATGGAAGGAGAGAGACCTGAGACAGGATAAATCTGGAGGCAATGAGAGTGGGGGGAGGCAAGTCAGCTGCTCTGACACTTTTATTATGGAGGCAGGCTGCTTGGGAATGAATCTTTTTTGAAACGTGTTGCTGGATGACATTTCTACCAGGTCTTGGCAGTAACCTTCTCCAAGCCTTGCTGCCTAGCCCTGTGCTTGCTTTTTCCTGGGACAAAGAGAAGGAATATCAGCTGGAAATGCCACAGGCTCCATACACCTCCAGTCAGTTTGAAGACCTGAACTTGGGCACCAGAAGCTTTTCAGGTTTTGGTGACTTACAGCTGCATGGGTTGTTTTGCAAAGGAGGTGTTGGATCTTGTGTTTCTCATTTCAGAAATAATGAGGATATATGAGAGACCAAAATGAAATCCTCCTCAAAGTTGCCCAGAAGGATGGATAACTGCAAGAAAATATTATTCCATGGCTTTGAAAAAGGAAGATGTACTTGCTTAGTAACCTGGTAATGAGGTACTGGCTCTGCACTGTGCAGAGACTGGAAGCCAGAGGAGATTTGGGGTTACAAAGAGGGCTGGGCAGAGTTTGCTGCCCTCTCGGCTCCTTTCCTGTACCGCTGTCAACTCAGATTTCACATCAAGAGAGTGATGCTATGCCTGGTGGTGACAACAGCAGAATGTCACTGGCGGAGGTGAAATCTTTCCCTCGGTGAGGGTAATTCTTCCTTTCCCTTCCCCTTGGCTTATGTCAAGAACCGCTGGCTCCTGGTGCTGAGTGGGCCATGCACACATGCTGCTCAGGGGACAACATACACTGTGCTGAGCTTCACTTTTCCTGCTGTCTTGGTAAGCAGCTCTGTGTCACTGATGCCTGTTGGCTGTGTGGTGATCTGGGACACAGGGAAACCCCTTGTCACTGTCTGAGACGAACTGGGGCCACTGGAAGCTGCCATGTTTGCCATCGTGGCAGCACTGCACAGAGTGTCTCTGCCATGCTGGCACACTTCTGTCATCATCAGGTTTGCCAGGGATGTCCCTTCAGAGCCCCAGGGACCATTTGTGTTCCTCAGGGGCCAGGTCTCAGCTAGGTGAGGGTCTGAGAGGCAGACTTACACGTGTCCATGGTTAATGTTCTCTGCGGGCTGTCTCTCACCTCCTCTGAGGAGGAGCTGTTCTTGTACAAGTGTGCCTGTGCCCACCTGCTCCAGCAGCCCCTCTGCCAGCTTCTGTCCCCGAGGGCCAGTTCAGCAAAGCTTAGTGTTGTTCTGGGTCCAGTTTTCATTTTCCAGATGGTTACAGAGGAGAGAACGAAGGTAGTTGCTGCTGCCATGCCATGCTAGAAAACAGGCAGGAGACCTGCCTCATGGTGCACTTAAAGATATGAGAGCTTGGTCTGACTCTGGTTCTTCCTTAGCCCTGAACCTGTTGTATCTTTTCCAGCTGATGCCTGAGCCTCTCTTTCGTTTGTTACTTTTTCCCTTTTCTATTCACCTTATGAAAAATGGCTTTCCCATCTGCATCTGTCAGGACTCTGCTGAGCCGTGGGTATGGCTCAGTGAATATACAAATGTGTAGTTGGACCATGGCCCCCCTGACAGGCCAGAGATGAATTCCAAACGTGCAGGGAGAAGAGCTCCTGCTGCCTCTGATGGTTGTTTTTCTTATCCCAAGGAGGTGTGAGAATCACCTTTGGGAGCAGTGCTTCCTTCTGCTCCTGTTCTGCCTTTACCAAGGATCAGTTCTCTGCCATCCATCATCAGATGAGCCCTCTCCTCGCTCCCACGTCTCAGCTGCTGATGGGAGTGCTGGGGAAGGGGGAAACTGTTTTGTGCTGCTTTCTCCTGCCATCCTTTGCCTTCTCCCTTTTGCATCCCACCTCCCAGGCCCAGTGCAAGGCAATTGGCAGGCTGGGACTGGAGGTCACTTGCCTTTGCTTGCTGATCCAGGTAGTTTAAGAGACGCAGGGATGAACTAGAAGGGAGAGGATTGTTTCATAGAATCATAGAATACCCTGAGTTGGAAGGGACTCACAAGGACCACTGACTCTTAGCCCTGTACAGGACCCCCCAACAGTTCCACCATGTGCCTGAGAGTATTGTCCAAACATTTCTTGAACTCTGGCAGACTTGGAGCTGTGACCACTGCCCTGGGGAGCCTGCTCGTTGTCCAACCACCCTCTTGGTAAAGAACCTTCTCCTAATATATCCAGCCTAACCCTCCCTGCCATACCTTCATGCTATTCCCTCGGATCCTGTCACTAGTCACCAGTTTGACCTTACCCAAGGTGCTTAAAACGTAATTTTTGGTTGGAATTTTTCAGGACTGTTGTGTGTGACTCCATGTAAGATGGGCTGACAGAACCCAAGAGCTCCTGCAGGTCCCCTTTCCAGCTGCAGGTGATCAGTGCTGTGGGGCTCTGCAAGGAGGAATTCACCATCTTTGAGTTGTGTAACTCTGCAAGGTCACTCAGGTACCCAAAGGGAGATGACAGCCTGCCCTGACAGCCATGAATTTGCTGAGCTCTTCTCCTGCCTCTTGACTTTCTGCAGTGTGCTACACGAGCTGCTTCTCTGGCCTTGATGTGCAGAGAAGCTTTAAACCAGGTGGGCTCAGAGGAGCAGGCACGCAGCAAATGAAATGAGTCTCTCCAAGCTCTTGCCACAGCTATCTGGTCAAGGAGAGGAAGTTTCTGGGCGGGCAGACCCCCACTTTGGCAGGAGGAGAGAGCAGGCAGCTTGAGCTGAGCTGGTTTTTTGACAAGCAGATGGATGTTCAGTGGGGACCCAAGAAAACCCTCTCGCTCCAGGCTATCTGTGAGCCCTCCAAACCAAAGCGTTGTGCTGACACAAAGCATCGCTCCGTTGATGCTCAGCCTGAATTGCCTGTTCCAGGCGCCTCATTTGGGACACAGCGACCATCTCCTCCTGCCCCCAGCTCCCAGGGGGAGCCAGCTGCCTGCCTGCAGCCAGGCAAGGATGGAAGAGGAGCCGTGGAGCAGCGAGGAGGGAGGAAGGCGAGCGAAGGCAGCTTCCTCCGGCATCTCCACCCCGCGGGGTGCTTGGCGAGCTAGTGCTCGTCTGCTTTGAAAGCTCTTAGTGCTCCTGCAGGTGGGAGCCAATTTGTCTGCTTTCCTGCCCAGGTGCCATCTGTTTGTAGGATTGCCTGTGCGGTGGATGAGCACGACGGGGATGGCGAAGGGAAAGGGTTGCTGGGCTGGGAAAGATGAGCCTGAAACTTTCTTTGGGTATCTTCAGCACTTCTGGCTGCCGTTGTTCCCTCTCCCCTGCATCGCAGCGGGGAAATCACAGCCTGTCATTTGCTGTTCCTGGAGCGAGGAGGGGAGCTGAGGCACTGCCTAATAGCAAACTATCATTTTAATGCTAATTTCCTACCATTAGCTCAGGCTGGGGGAGGTTCAGCCTGGGTGGAGGGAAGCCATGAGCAGATGGAGAAAGGAGGTGTGTGTGGAGGTTTGTTCTGCACCCCTAGAAGGGATTTCCAGAGGGCAGATAATTAACCACCACTGGGCAGAGTGGTAACACGAGCTGGGTTCAGCCTCTGGTGGATGTGGGAGGGATGGAGAAGGATGCTTTGTTCCAAGTTGTCTTCCTACAGGGGTTTCCTGACTGCTTCAGGCTTTGGCTTGAGTCTGGTGTTCACTGCTTGTTGCCATCCTTCCATGTGCTGTGACCTGAGGGATGCTCAGAGGGCTGGCAGGGCTGCAGCTGGTGGCATCCTTGTCCTTTCGACAAAAGAGCCAAGCACGGTTGGGTTTAGCTTTTTGGGAGGAGCTTCCCAGTACAGGAGCCTGGACATCCATGTTGGGTGATGGGCTTCAAAGCAGGGATGTTTTGAATCCACTCTTGAGATACCCAAGAGCTAAAAAAGAAACCTGCCCTTTTGCCATGGGAACAAACCCTGCTGCCCCAAGCTGGAGAGCTGGCAGGAGAAACCAGGGGCTGGGTTTGGAGTCTTGAAGAAAAATGAACTACTTCCCTGCCCTTTCCAGAGGTGGCCATTCCCCCATCCAGCCTCTTTGTCAATCTCCCCTAGACAAGTGGAAGAGCCTGTGCTGCTCTGGGGCTGGTGTAGGTGCCTGGGAGCTCCTGGGGAGTTTGGAGAAGGTGATTGGCTGCAGTAGGACTGGGGGGCCTCTTTGGGCTTGTTTAGGCAGCAGTCATAGAGGTTTCTCTACCACTTCTAGACCAGCTTGGAAACCTTGGGACTAAAAGGATGCAAGGTGTGCCTGGCTGGGAAGAAACTGGTTGCCTGCTACTGAGAAACAGCATTGTTTGAAGGCAAGGGCCCAGTAGTGTCCTGGTCTGTGACGTGACACATCTCCTGAAGACCCACCAGCCTGTCTGTGGTGATCTAGACCACTGGCTTCATCATATGGAACCGTACATGGTTTTTATTTCTTTCTTTTAACCCCACTTAAAAGACTGTTTTAAAACTCTTTTGTCATCTAGCAGAGATGCAATGGAGGAACAAAATCAGCCACAATAGACCAGGAACTGGTTAAATGGCAAAGGAGGGGTAAGCGGAGAAGGGACTATCCTGCCAGGAAGACAATAGCATAAGGCTATGTTAGCAGAAGAGCACTGCTCACTGCAGTTCCAACTATCCAATCCATCCCAGTGTGGAGCATGACTCACTGTTGTTTAAGAAGCTATTTCCATCTGAAAAAAATGGCTCCTACCTTTTCTAGAGGCTCTTCCCTGCCTTGGTTTAGAGGAGAAACAGAAAAGTGAAGAGCTACCTTTTCGTAGTTGAGGAGACTCAAACTTTCCCTCAAGTAGCTGAGCAAGGAAATCAGCACCTTACGTGTTCCCAAGAATAATACAGTCATGTAGTTGGAGTGTGTGGGGGAAAGGTAAGAATAAAATAGCATTGCATTTCCCAGCTCAGCACTCTGAATGATGAGCCCACAAGCCAAAGGGAGAGGAGCTGTGTACAGGAGATGGACACAACAAGTGTCTCGGGTGGGCTGGTATCTGAAGCGATCTCTCTCTAATTTTCTACATCAGTGAGAACACAGCACAGCACCATCAATCATCGTCAGCCTCCCCTCAAAGCCACCTCCTGCCTCTCCATACTGTGGGTCCCCCTCTGCTCCTGCCCCCACTGGGGACCGCAGGTGTTCTGGACAGCAGAGCTGTTCACACATTCCCTCCCAGGAGGGTTCTTCCTCCTCGTGTTTGAGCCTGCTTGTGTTTCTGCCTTCCTGCTTCCTCCACCCCCAGCACCTGTTCCTCATATCCAGACGTGTCTCCCTCTCCTGGAGTCAGAAAAAGTCCTTTTATCCCCACTGAGGAGAAGGTGTGGAGCTGCCTGTCCTGGGAAACCCACTGTGTGCTGCCAGGGGTGGGGCTGGGGGTGGTTTGGGTGCCTGTATTGCTGACCTGAGGATGGGGAGGTTGGACTTTGCAGCTCCCCTTGAGGCCACCAGGGCACACTGTGGGGATTGCAGGTACCAGGACTGGCTCCTTCACCCCTGCTCTGCACATGGAGCAGCTAAGGGGGCCATCCTTCATGCTGTGCTGGTAATGCAATGCGGCAGGTTTTGGTCCCTCAGTTCTCCTTCTGTGAAGTTTTCTCTGCTCCTTCCTGGCCTGGTCAGGGATTTCCACCAGACCTAGGGGCACTGCTTTGTCAGGAACACTGGTGGTGGGGCTTCTCCTGGGAAGTTCTAGGTCAAGGCCACTCCTAGGCTGGCCAGAGGGCTGGTGGGACACAGGTCTGTGCTCATGGCTGTTTCTTCTACTGGAGCACAGACACAGCTGGTGGGTTTGGTGCCTCTGCCTTCTTAATCTCTCTCATGTGCTGCGTTGGGTGCTCTTGCTCAGGTGTGGTGGCTCTTGGACCTCCCCAAACCTGGCTGAATGCCATGACACAAAAGCAGTTTACAGCCCCATTTCTGGCTCTGTGGGCTTAAGCACCAGCGAGAAAACCAAGGACTGAGCTGCTTTCTTGAGCACAGCTGTAGAGAGGAGCATCTTCTGCAGAAACTCTTGCAATTGCCACCTCCCTCTCAGCCTCTTCGCTGGCTTCTGAGAGCTGCTGAGCATCCTTGACCTCTCTCTCAGGCACAGTTCCCTGCATGTATCAGCTCTGCTCTGGTGTTGTGGAGCTATTCTGTAATAGCTGTGTTGTTTACTTCCCAAGTGCCTGCCCTTTCTGTAATGAGCTGTAATTCATCCTGGTTTATCCAGGACTTGGAGATACCTGAAGCAAGGAGGGTGTGCCATTAAACCACCTTCTAGGCTGCTCCCTGGACCGGGGATTGCTGATCTCCTGGACATGTAAACCAGGGAGGACAAGGGGAATCCATTGGAAGTGGAGAATAATTACCTTGCAGGGTAAAAAGGGCTGGCTGGGTTGGAAACTGCTGGGAGCTGGCACGCAGGTGCAGATGGATGGTTACGGCAGGCAGGGCAGAGGGATGAAAGATGCCTTTTTAAAGCATCTGCCTTCCTCTCTTCCTCTGCTTTATAACCTGTTTTTATAGAGACTGCATGAGGAACACATTTTTTTTATTAGCAGCTGGGGAGTGGAGAGTAATAAAGATTAATTTTTTTAAATAATTCCTTGCATTATCTTTTAATTTCCTGTGGCAGGGTTTGACTTTTAAATCTGCAAATGGACTTAACTGCTAATGTGCTCATCAGTTCAGAAGCAGCAGCCAAAGGAGCCGTGGGACTCGGTGAAGGTGGGAAAGGCCCCAGAGTTGAGCCTGGAGTCCCAAGAGAGGCTGTTCCACAAACTGTTCCCTGGACAGAAGGGCCCATTGACATCCACAGCTGCATCTCTATGCCAGGAAAACCTGGAGACATCTAATCTGCACTGCAGGTCATGGTGTCCATTTTGCTTCCTTCCAGTGATGGCAGTGATGAAGGTCCTGTGAGGAGGAAGGAGGGGAGCGTGATGTCCCTGCCGTGGGTGACAGATCCTTGCTGGCCTCCAGCCGAGATGGTGTGTCCTGCTGGGACCTGTGCTGAGCTGTGTGGGATGGTGGGCACAGGGGTTGTTCAGACCAGCTGGGCTCCAGCGGTCTTGCTGGCATTAGGGGAAGGTGGCTCTGGGACTGGGGAGGGGGGAGATGGCAGGAAGGGGCTGAAGTGTGAGAGGGAGGTGACAACACTGGGGATCTGATAGGAAAGGCTCTTCCTGCACCTGCACTCTCCATCCCAGCCCCCACAAGCACAGAAGACCTGATGCTCTGCTGGGCTTTAACCTGCCTGGGAGACTGGCTTATGCTGGAGCTGGGCAGAGGTGATGTCCATCGTGCAGAGGCCCCAACTTACTTTGACCACTGACCTTCTTTTCATAACTTGTTCTTCATCATATGGCTGTGCTGGTGGCTCAAGTTTGCTCTGGACTTCTGGTGTCTCTGTAGAGAACGTGGTGGAGGCAAAGAGCAGCCGTGTGGAGAACCAGCCACTGTGCACAGGAGCATTTTGGCTCTCACAGGTATGAAAGTGGCTGTAGCTCAAGTGTCTGCTGTGGGCTTTGTGAAGGTGGAGGGGAAGGGGGGAGCACAGCTGGAGCATTGACCAAGTCCTGGAAAGGCATTTAATTGGATTACATCACTGCAGTGTTGGAACCAGGACTGGGATGAGGGGTTTTGTAGATGCCTGGGAGCAGTGTGACCCAGACTCCTGTCTCCCTCTGCCAGGTGCCATCTGGAGCAGGTTCTGTGCACACCTGGGTGTCTGTGTGCCTTGGCAGCCTGGACAGCCAGCCCTGCTGACCCAGCGTGGGAGGGCTCTGCTCTCCCTGCTCACAGTGCTTGGAAGAGTGTGCAAAGGAGCTCTAGGCTTGAGCCAGCCTCACTGCTGCTCCCACACCTCCCCTTGCTCCTGGGAAGAGGAGAAGCCCACCTCAGCCCACCCCCAGGTTGGTTGGCCCATGCCAGGTCACCTGTGTTTGTTGGCGTTTCTCTGGGCAAAGCTGTCCCAGCTGAGGTCTGGGTTTGTGGGCACAGTGCAGGGGATGTGGAAGGGCTGCTTTTGGATCTGTGCGGCTGCCTGGCACCAGGAATCCTGCCTGCAGCAATAAATGTGGTTTGGGGTCTGGTTTTGTACTTTGGTAGCAGGCTGAGCTCTCATCCTGCTGGCCAGGCTTCATCCGACTGGATCCTCTGGTGTCCAAGGGAATGCCAAAAAGCTTTGGTGCCTGTGGCTTGTGCGGGTTTTGGGGGGGAGAGACATTCCCCAGCCCTTTCTTTGGATTCTCCATTTATTCGAGGCTTGGACAAAAAAAGGGGACCCTGCCCTCTGCCAGCAGATGGTGACAGAAGTGCTGTGTGGACACCACTGGTCTCAGGAGGGAAACTGAGGCACAGAGAAGTGACTTGGTGCCTGTACAGCTGCCAACCCACATGTCCCAATGCACTACAAATAACTACAGCTGAGTGGTGTTTTTCAGCCAAAAGGGGAATAATTTGTTAAAGTTCCCAGGTGTCAGGAAAACTGGGGGTGGAGGCAGTTCCTGATTGTCAATATCTGTCCAACTGCAGAAGCCTCTGCTGTTGTGGTGGGTTCTTATTTTTTTTACCTTCTGAAGTCACAGAGAGAAAAATGGAAATAAAAAGCAACAGGGAGAGAGCTGTTAAAAAGCTTAAAGCTGTCACAAGGCATTGGTTAGTTTATGTGCAGTGAAGTATACAAACAAGTTTTCAGCTTGTTGGCTGGAGCCAAGGAGTGGGCTTTTTTTTGGTGTGTGATAAATATGTTTTATAGGTCTTTTATGGGATTTTTTAAAATGCCTGTCCCAATAAATTATTTACCAGGGCAATAAAAGATCAAGGAAATTGTTTCAACCATATCTCTGAGCATCTAAATCCCTAACTTTTACTGGGCTGGAAGGACCCTCTGATTTCCTGCATCCTTATGAAAGATGGTCCAGGTGTGCTCTGGTGTTCTTCTGGAGGCCAGGTCCCCAGCCATGGTGACACTCCCTGTATATCCAGGAGGTCCCAGAGGCTTGACATTGGTTTTGCATCCCCTCAGCATCTATCCCTGGAGATGGATAGCATTTCCCTCCACTGCTGCAAATCTCTTGATAGTCCCTGACTCTTTATTTAGGTTTCCAAAAGGCCTCAGAAGCCTAATATTCCTTTGTGGGGTGAACTGAGAGGTAGGAATCACTTGGAAAGCAGGGAGGGGTTTGAAGAACATCCTTAGGCTGGGTGGCACAAGCTGGAAAGGCAGCCACCTCTTCTTGCAGACAGCAGGGACATCCTCCCACCCCAGATGTCTGGATCAGTTTGTTCCTCCTCGCTTGGTACCAACCTCTGCACAGGGGAAGGTTCTGCTGGCTTGGTCTCCATGGCAGACAAGTCCAAAATAGCCTTTGCGGAGGTGAAATAAAAATTGATGCTGTTTCAGCCACCAAGTCTATAAATACATCTTTCTTGAGCATTGAAGGAGGCTTTAAGATGTTGTCAGTCCTTCTCTCTGCTCCTCCCAAGAGGAATGAAAGGGCTGGGAGTCCTAGTGAAGGTTCCCCCCTCAGGACAGGGCAAATCCTTTGGCTGCATCCCAGATTTTCTATAGTAAGTGGGATTAGGTGTAGCCCCCGCTAGGGCTTAAAAGACATCCAGTTGTTAATGCATTGGCTTTTGTGAGGACTCTGGTTGGGAAAGATGCATCCCTGTGTGGTAAGCTGGTCATAAATAAATTTAGATGGGGTTTTAGAAGCAATTTCTGAGGCTTGAAAGAGATCTGTCTGGAGTGGCCTTCAAAAGGCCTGGTGGGTGGGAAGGGACAGCCACTGTTTCAAGATAGCTCTCAATATTCAGGGGAAGGATTATTCATTCAGAGCCTTTCCAGAGGGGAGAGTCCTTGTGTATCTGATGTGTTGAAGCGAGACTGGATTGATCTTTGTGCTGTCTTTGGTTTATGTTAATCCCTCGCTTCAGGGTGTCTGCTCTTCTCTGCAGTGTCCAGGGAGGAATCCTCGTCTCCCTTGGTGCATAATTTGGCTCCTGGGTTTGGTAGTGGTCCCATCTCTCTCTGAGGTGCTGGAGAGTGGCCACAGCTGGCATCACACCTGGGGACAGGGAGCACATTCCTTGCTCAGCCAACAGGGAGCACAGGGCTTTATTTGGCTTCCTTCTGATGACTGGAGGCTTCCTCAGCTCTTACAGTTTTTTGAAATAATTCCTCTGCTGTTATGAGGCTCTAGGAAATTCATGGAGTTGCTAATCTTGTTTACTTGCCTTGCCATATTACAGTGGTGCCTTTTGGACTTCCCTTGGGCTGGTCCTGCAGCTTGGGCCATGGCTGTGGCTCCAGATCTAGCAGAAGCACTGGGATGGATATCCTGGGCAGCTCCTGGGTATCCTGCTCTGCCATTCTCCACTGTCCTAAGCCCTGAGGAGAGGGCTGGCAGTAACAAGGGGGCCTGTTCCTCTTACTTGGGAGCTGGGCAGCAGAAACAGCCCTGTGATATCCACTCCCTGGGCTGGTGGCTGCCAAAGTTCTGGGGTCTGTTTGCCTCAGCCCAGAGGGTGCCAGTGCTGGTGCCCACTCCTGTGAGTGGGCTAAGCTGGGCTGGGGGCTCCAAGCCCATGAGTCAGTAAGGCTGCAGCCTGGGAAAAGTTTAAATTAGTGCTGTGTGTTGTGGTGGGGAATGTTTGCTGGGTCAAGGCCCTGTGGTTTGGCTTTTAGGCTGGCAGCTGGGGACCAGGTTTTGGAACAGACTTTGCATCACAGGAAGCAGAGGCTGGAACAATGTCTGATGTTTGGCTTTAAAGAAGAAAAAAGGACACATCTCCCCACGTCTCTCTTATTAATTATAAACACATCCTGCTAGTTTGGGAATGGATGCCATAAATTTAAATGAGGATTGAGCCGGCCCAGGGCAGGTACAAGAAGCCTGGATGGTGTGCATAGGCCAGGCTTAGCATCTCCTCCTGCTCGCTCCAGCCTGTGCAGCACGACTCTGCTGACTCCGGTGGCATTTCCTCCTGGCTCTCCTCCTCGTGATGGGAATTGGACTGCACGTAATTGAAAAGGATGGGGCGTCTGCCAGCAGACTGTGAGCCACATTCCCCTTGGCAGCTTGAGCTCACTGGTCGAGGACAGGGGAATCAGGCTGGGGCAGACACCTGTGTCAGGGGGAGAGGAGCCTCAGCATCACGGGGATCCCAAATCCATCTCCATCTGAAGCCCTCTGGACGTGGTTTGCCACAGGTGCAGGGGTTGCCCATGCCTGGAGGGGGACTGATGTCTCCAGCTGCTGGTGTGTGAGCAGTAATTTGCTCTTCCTCGTGGTCTCCCCCACACTGGCACCAGGACAGACATGTGAACAGCTGCTCCTCGAGCAGCTTTCTGAACCAAGGACTTGAACTTGAAAAGCATCCTGTGATCCATCTGGCTGCTGCTGACCCCTGGCTTTGCACCCCCCTCGACTCCCTGCCCGAGCATCAGTCGAGAGCAGCCGAGGGAGGCAAAAGGCTCCTGGGGTTTGTGTGGTCCTGAGCACTAACAAGAGCTCATCACACACAGACCATACAGGGGGCCTTGGTGTAAGGCCAGTGATCAAGATGCGAGGGCGTTGTAAATCCGGCACCTACAAAGATGCAGGAACAAAGCGGGGCAGGATCTGCATTTCAAAGAGGGTTGTTGCTGTAGCACTGGAGCTGACGTGCTCCTGCTGCCAAGGCAGAGACCAAGCTGTTTGAACTGCGGTCTCTGGGAGCCTGTAACCACCAGCTCCATGCTCAGGGCACGCTTAAAGGAAAGCTTGATGACCCCACACTAATTGCACAGTGAGGTGAAGCCTGCTGGGTACAGCTCTGCCTGACACAGGCTGCAGCAGATGAAGATGTCTTGGAACTGGGCTTTGCTTTCAAGTGTACGTGGTCCCTCACTTGGCTACTAATGACAGAAGCATCCCTGCCACTGAGTCATAGAATCAGAAAATATGCTGAGTTGGAAGGGAGCCACAAGGGTCATCGAGTCCATCTCCTGGCCCTGCACAGGACAACCCGAGTTAAGGCTGGCCATGCCAGGACTAGCACAGTTCCTGCTTTGAAAGCCTGTGGTCCAGGCAGGGGGGGCAGCCGTGGGAATAGGAAGTGAAATAAAATCCAGTGGTGATGAAATGGTTTGGTTTTGTCGCCCAGTTATAGCATGAATCGAGTCAGGAGTGACTGGACACAGCCAGGGCTTGGCCATGGTCATTGAACACAATGGCCTCTTTCACTACAAATGGCTTTTTTTTTTTTTTAAAAAAAAAAGGTTGGTTTTGGCTGTGAATTGGGTTTTTTCTGTTGGTATTTTGTGGAAGGGGAAATTCTAGATGGTGGGTGGCTTTGGGCAGCATGGTACCCTTTTAATTTCTCTGTGCTGGCCAACTTGGTGGGAGATGGAGTGTTTCCTTCCCAGAGCTGCTGGCTGACGTCAGGCTCCCAGGGCACCTGCATCCCTGGGGGAAGAGGGGCCACCAGCCAAGCCCAGTTTCTGAGTGATTCCAGCCTGCCCTGCCTAGCGTGGAGCCCCCACAGGCTCCGATCATCAAGTCCTAAGGTGATGGGTGGGCAGAGTCTGTGTTCTTTGGTGGCCCTGCTGCCATCCAGACCCTCCCAGCCAAGACCAGGAGCAGGATCCTGATGTCTGCTTGTGTTGGAACTCTGTGTGCCTCAGAGGGACTGGAAGGAGGGGCAGTTATAGGGAGAGATGCTTCCTCTAGGAAGCAAAATTAAATAGGGTAAGGAGGTAGCTGAAAATAGCAAGTACATGATGTGTCCCCCCATCACCAAATTGAGTGGGGACCAAGGATGGTTTTGTGAACAAACCTGTTCCATGTGTGTCCAGGTCAGGTCACTGCTGTGCAGTTAGTTACATCTCAGAGGCCATCACCAGGGCAAAAAAAAATAAAAAAGAAAAGAAAAACAAAAAGAAAGAAGAAAAATGCCATCTGTGTCCCTAAACCCCCTCAGTTCACTTGGGCTGTGGTCCAGAAAAGCATTTAAGCGTGTGCAAATACCTCCCTGGGCAGCAGCGTGTGGCATCCCTGCCTGGGGCAGATCAGAGGGGGCTTGGCTGTGGATTTTGGGAGCCAGGCACCATGGAGAGGAGCCCCTGCCTCTCCCAACCTCAGGAGGTGCTCTGCAAGGTAACCCCTCTTGGCCATTCCTGTTGCTGTGTTTTCACTTTTGTTCCTCAGTGAAGTGACCCTGCCTGTGAGAAGTCCAAACCTTCCTGAAAATGAGGACTCACTCCTTCCTACTGGGATGGCTGGAGGCCTGAAGGATGTCACCCTCAGGCAGGGTGACAGGCAGGTATCTTTTCTCAGATGAACAGATACTTTGGGGTCTCTGGGATGTTAAAGCAAAGCCCTGTGGTCATAGATCTGACCTTAGGCCAGTCTCACTGTCAAGGCTGTATCTACACAGTCTTGCTCCTGGACCCACGGAGCCTTCAAGCCCAGTTGCCAACACTGATGTGGCCGTGGGACCTTCCTGAGTGCTGGGAGCAGCAGAGCCCTCTCTTGGGGTTTCTCTCCAGAAACACCCGTGTCAGGAGGAGCATGGGATGGGCTTCTGCACTGGCTTATTGAACTCAGCCAGAGAGCAGAAGGATGACAAGCAGCCCCATGGCTGACTCAGAATGGTCACCACCGTGATAACAAGTGACAGGACAAGAGGAGGCATCTTCAAGTTGCACCGGGGGAGGTTTAGATTGGGTATTGAGTAAACTCTCTTCACTGAAAGAGTGGTTAAGCATTGGAACAGAGTTCTTGAACGCTTCCAAGAAGCATGTAAATGTGGCACCTGAGGACGTGGTTTAGTGGTGGGCTTGACAGAGTTGGACTCGATGATTTTAGAGGTCTTTTCCAACCTTCACAATTCCAAGATTCTACGATTGTCAGGCTGCCCTGGTCTACTGTGACAGGGCATGTGGCTGAGGACCACTGTGGTCACTGCCACCACTGTGGAGACCTCACAGATCCCACCCTGTGCTGGCTGTCACCATGCAGGGCATCACACCACCAGCAATCACTTGTGCATTTGCTGTTTTACAAACCTTGGCTGGGTCATTAACGGAGGAAGGAAATAAAAAAGCAAGGGCTCCAAATGGATCCCAGAGGGATTCCCTGTAGCAATTAGCTTTATACTTGAAAACATATTTCCAGTCTTTACTGCCTGCTCTCCGTATTTGAAATAATTTTCTACCCAATAAACCTTAGTAGCCCCAAACATAATTTTAGCGGGGCATTAATTAACAGCAAGGTGACCCAGTGGTTCAAAGCTGAGCAGAACCTGATGCATCTCAAGGCAGCAAGGCAGTATTTCCTTGGGGCTCACCGGGGCAGCACGTGGAGGCAGCAGCTTTATATAGGGCATTACCTAAGGCCTGGCTGGCCCCAGGGCAGTCTGGGCTCTCAGGTGCTGACAGGCACCTTCTGCACTGGATAATCACACTGGAAGTTGAGACTTGCAAAGCTCCTGCCTGTTTTTAAGTCCTTCATAGAGAATAATTTTGGATATCTGTTGGGCTTAGAAAGGTCTCTAAACCTGAAAAACAACCCCACTTAAGATTCCTGGCACCTTGTGACAGGCAGTTTTGAGGACTGGACATGTGCAATATATCTCTTGAGCTGTTGTGCAATTGCCCGCCTTCCTTGTGATTTCTGCTCCTGTGGGTGCATTAACCAGCAGGACCAGCTGAAAATCCCTGGTGACTCCTTACCTGCTGCTCCCTAAGCATTTTAATGCATGCTGAAGGGAAGCACAAGCCTGGAGGTGCCTGGTTGCTCCTGGAGATCCAAACCATTGGGTCAGAGCCGGTGAAGGCTCGTGGGCTGGGAAGGCATCAGGTGGAGAGGGAATATGGGCTCACTGTGCCATGTGGTGCTGATGCAGCTGGACCTGGGCTCCCCTGAGCCCAGTTAAGCCAGTTCTGGGTCCCACCGGGACCTGTTCCCATCCAGAGAGTGGGCGAGGATGTGGGAGCATCTTCAAGGAGATTGGATCTGCAGGTCTGGAGCCCTCTGTGGGCTGGTGGAGAGGGATGCACTGGTGTGGTGCCTTCAGCAGGGCTCAGCTGTCATCTGGGAAATGACAAGCCATCAGCTGGCCGTGACCATGAGCATGGGGACTCTGCTGGTTGCCACCACTGTGAAGGCACCCAGGGCACGGATCCGGTGCTGCCCAGCCCCTGTGGGTGAGGTGAGCCTGTAATCTCCTACTTAACAGGAGATGGGAGGTGGCATTGCAGGCTGCTGCTGGTTGGGGTTTCAGCTATCATGGGCTCATCCTGCTTTATCTGTTGCATATGAAATATCCCGTGTAAAGCTACGCAAAGCTGCAAAGCTACCGTAATCCTGCCTAAAGCCACCCTGCCCTTCCCTGCAAATATTACATTAGATATGCTTATTAAAATCGCTCAGCTGAAGTTTTACTTCCAGCCAGTGGTGATAGTCTTGAAATGGCACTAAGGTGGTAATTATGTCATATTGTCCTTCATCCAGATTTTGGGTGGCAGTTTTTCACACCTGCTGCCACCTGTTTAAGTGGTGGTAGATGCAAGGGAAGGTTGTGGCATAGTGGGTGGTGGTATTCCAGCTGGATAATGTGCTGGTGCCAGGCTAGTCAAGGACCCCTCTGGCTACAGCACCTCTCTCTGGGGTTGGATGATGCATGGGAGGTTCCGTGTTCTGGCCTTGCCTGTCAGGGTTGTCCCCATGCCTTGGAGATTGAGGTGGTGCCATTTAATACCTTCATAAAGTGCCCTAAGTTCTGCTGGCATACAGTGACAAACTTCATGCTCAGAGGAGGAGAAATGGAAGGGAAGTCTTTGCTATGAATCTGTTATGGCTCATTCTTACTATCCATGGTGTGGTTGAATCCAGGTCCCTCTGGTTTGCCCAGTCCATGAGAAGCAGCTGGTTGGCCAAACCCCTGGGTTGGAGGTGAGAGACAGAGCCATGGATGTTACTTTGCCTCTGGCTTTTTCACTCAGATGGAAGGCTGGATTAACTTCAGTTATTTCTATGAGTCTTAAATGGAACTCGCTCTCACCAATTCCACTTAAATCTCTGAGGGGCAAAAAGTTGCAGTTTAAAATTTAGCAAAACTGCAATAGGTGATTGTTATAGGAGTAAAGTGAACTCTGTTTATCCTGCAGTCACCTGTAACCCACTGCCTATCACCCGTCCCACCCTGCTCTGCCACAGCCCTACTGAAATGATCTGGTTCTGGGCAAGCCCTGTGAACCTCCTGAGTTAAAACTGGATTCAGCAGAGATGAAAGCTTCCCCTCACTTTGCTGGTATTGAGTAAGAGCAGAGCACAGCCTGACATCCTGGGTCAGCAGGATTTGTAAGGCTCAAGTCTCCCAAGATTTGTTGAGGTGTCTCCTTGGGCTGCAGTGACCCTTTACTTCTAGCAGAGAAACAGGTTCAGATTTTGCATGAAGTGGGATTTTCTTCGTGCCTTTGCCAGATCCTCCTCCTCCTTTGGCCTCAGTGAGATACCAGGAAGCCTGCTGGACTGCTGGGTGGCTTGGAGAGGAATCCAGGAGGGGTAACAAGCCAGGAAAGCTTATGGCTGTGAGGTGAGGTAGCCCTTCATTCCTGTGCCTGGTGCTGGTGAGGCATCTCAAATCCTGTGTTCAGTTTTGGGCCACTTGCTACAAGAAAGACATTGAGGTGCTGGAGTGTGCTCACATAAGGGCAGTGGAGATGGGGAAGGGTCTGGAGCACAAGTCTTGTGGCTGAGGGAACTGGGAGTGTTTATTCTGGAGAAAAGGAGGCCCAGGGGGCACCTTGTTCCTCTCTACACTGACCTGAAAGGAATCACAGAGGTAAGCAGATGGACATGCCATGGCTCTGGGCTCCAGTGCTGGGCATCCCAACCTCTGCCTTCACCTTCCCATCTCTCCCAACCTCTGGAACAGAAGCTGCTGGCTTGCTACCACCAGCCATGGGTGGGGAGTGATCAGCTGGGTTAGCATGACACTGATGTAAATTTAAAGCCTTCTTTTGCTCCCTCTGCCAGCAGCCCTGTATTTTCAGGAAGAAAGAGAATGGGAAACAACTTTTTTAATGAAGTAGAGCATTTAAATTCCCTTTATATTTAGTCCTATCTGGAGCTCTTTACCCAAATGAAGCAGAAAGCATTTACAGCTGTATTTTCCATCACACCAACCAAGGAATATATTCATTTGCAGCAACATGGCACTCAATGAAGCGGAAAATAAGCTCCCAAAATTGCTCTCTCTATGAAACGGTCTCAATGAGTAGGAAAAGCCTGCTTGGATTCCACTGACCAGTCACTTTGGTTATGATAAAAATTAATTTGATTGAACACCTGAGCCGTGGCAGAGTAGAGGTTTGGCCCTGGGATCACTCTGTGATCCAGGTTTGGGGCTGGCTCCTCCATGGCAGCTCCCACTGCTCCTGCTGGTGGCTTTGCTTGACCAGGAGACCTGGCTGCCCTCCTGGTGCCTGCAGGGGATGGTACTGGCAGCACGTGGATGCACGGCAGCCCATGTTCCACGTGTCCTGCTCCACGTGGCCACAGGAGGGGACATGGGACATGGGACGAGCCGTGGCAGGGCTGGCCTGTAGTCAGTGACGACCCCACCACCCATGAGCACGGTGCTCAGACAGGCTCCAAGCAGAGGGGATGGAAATGGTCCCCCCTTCCCTCCACCACAGCCCGGGGAGGACGTGAGCGGAGCGCTAAGCAGGTACCGACCGAACGCCAGCGGAGGGTTCTGCTAATTGCTTGTGATGTCCAGTCCAACTCCATCGGCACAAGCAACAATTGCTGCTGGAAATGCGATTAATAATTAAGCACCCGGCGCTGGCAGGTGTCAGCAGGGATCCACAGGGCCTGGCATCCCCACCCCAACACCTCCCCCTGCCCGTGCCGGAGCAGGCGGTGCCGGGAGGGATGCAGCCCCTCGCTGCCCCGCTAGGATGGGCAGGGTGCAGGTCCACACCTGGAAGAAATACCTTGCTGCAGGTATTTCCCCAGCATGGATGAGGGCTGCTGCCTGTCACACAGTGGGATGGGGGCCCGAGGCTGTCTGCCCAGCGGGTGAGACCTGTGTGCAGTGCACAGTGAGCATTGCAGGGATGCTTCCCAGCTCAATCCATCTCCCCCGAGGATGTTCTGTGGGCATTTTGCATTTTTGCTGTACAGACAGAGTGACTTTGGGTGGCAATGGCTCCGCAGCTCTTCTCCTCAGCACTGAAGGCTGGGAGCATCCCCCAGAGCTGGCACAGGGTGGCTGGGCTGCAGGGGCTCAATGGTGATGCCTGTCCCAGCCATGGAGGCAGCCAGGGGTGATGGCACACTGTGGAGACATCCTAGTCCTGGCGGGCAGAAAACAGCACCTTGATGGATTGGCTGTCTTGCTGAGATGTTGTCCTGGCTCACTGCAGTTTTGGGACCCCCTGTGTCCCCACTCACAAGCTCTGCCAACATTGCTTTTGCTCGCAGCATTGGCTGCTGCTTGCAATGACTTACAGCCTTCTTCAAGCTGGCTTTTATTTTTAATTACATTTTGCTTCTGAAGATGGGCTGCTTTGCTGGTTCATTATTTTTCCCCTGCCTTTTTTTTTCCTTTTCCTTTTTTTATTTTTTTTTAAACTTTTTCCTTTTAAAACCCAGCAGAGTTTAGGCTCCCTGAGAAATAGCTTCACCCTTTAGGAAAGTGCAGAGTCTTTTCCCTGAGTAGCAAAATGTTGATTTGCTACCACAGGGCTGAGTGATGGTGATTCCCTTATTAAACTGCACTTAGAGGCAGCGACTGTCAGGCAGGGATGGAGAGCTTCTCCGATAAGTTGGAGCTATTCATTATTAAATTATCTTCATTCACTTGAACATCTCATTTTCATTGAATTAGATGAAAAGTGCTCAAAGGCAGCTGCTGCAGCGGCTTGGAGGCTGCCAGGAGCAGCGTGCAAATGTCACTGCTGGCCTTTCTTCCTGCTCCAGCCACATCTGACCCTTTCCATTGGATGGGTGGACCTTGTGGCTGGTGCTAAATCTCCTGGAGCTTCATGTGCTGATGGCCTGATCTTGGAGACCTGGATTCACCAGCTCTCAGAGCTGGAGTTAGAGAGGATTGACTCCACCAGGGAATAAGGTGGTGTAGCCCCAGGGCTGATCTCTACCAGCTTGGGAAAGATGATCAAGGTGGGTGTCCCCAGTAACTGGGGGCCGTGTGACCTTTCAGGAAGGCCTGCCCCAGTGTTTTGGGGGCTGTGTGTCCCTCTGGGTGGCTGCAGCTGTATTTGGCTGAGTTACTCCTTAAGCTTGGCTTCAAGGACCCTGTGGGGCATGGGAGCTCACCCAGGGGCTGCCTCTTGCTGTTGGGTTGTGTGGCTGTCCTACCAACAGTGACAACCCTGTCCTCTGTCGGTCCCCCAGCTAAGAGCTTCCTCCTCCTGCCACCACCCCTTCCTCACCTTCCCCCTTTAGTCACTCCCTTTCTCAGCAGCACATGCTGGGCAATCACAAGCTGGGCATAAGGGCATGGCTCACACTTCAACACGAAGCCAGCCAGACTCTGGATGCTCTTGGGAAGCACCGGTGATGGCACTGGCTCTCTGCCTCCCTATCCCTGAGTGTGGCTTGATCCCTGCTCCTGCTGCCCCCTCCCCACCTGGGACATTCCCCCTCAGGGCAGCCACTGGGCCCAGCTTTAGCCCCCCATTGCAGACGAGCTGTTTTGCATCCCGGTGGTTATTTTTGTGGGAAGATGCCATCTGGCTGCCTGATCTCCCCGCTTTCACCTTGGCATGAGTAGCTGGCACCCAGCCCCGTCGCTCGGCACCGAACCAGGGGGCTGCCAGCCCAACGCTCTTCCAGGGGCTTTGTGGAGTCTGAGCTGCCTTAAAGCTGCCCCCTAGGAATGGGAGGCTTTTGTCTTGAGGCAAAAGACCTTGGACACGGCCACGCTGTGCCCAGGAATCACTGATCTCTGTCCCAGTCGTATGTAAAGTCACATCTTCCCCTAAGAGAGCCCAGAAGTAGGACGTCTGACTGCTGCTCAGTCCCAAATATCTCAGCATCCCTCTCTCCTGTGACAGCCTACAACCCCCCTGGTTGCTGAGAATCCCTTTGCTTCACTGCCCTGGGTACTGAGAGGTCCTTCTCACCTCCTACCCACCGCTACCATCTTCTTCCTGGCAAGGACCCGCCGGCCCCCTGGACCAGCTCCTCAACAACTGTTGCTTTTCCTTGCCAGCGATTCTCGCCCAAAGAAGCCGCTTTGATCAATGTACTTGGATTTCAGCCTTCAGCCTTGATCAAGGCAGGGGGAGGGAGGAGAGAGCGAGTACTCGCAGGCTCTTTGGGGACGGTCTGGAAAACGAAGCTCATTCTCCAAGAAAAACCTGCTTCAAAGTAAGAGGCGTTGCTGCCAGAATAAGAGTGAATCAGGCAGGCAGAGGAGGAGGAGGAGGAAGGCTTCTGGGTGCCCAGAGCCCCAGCTGGGATGGGGCAGGTGTGGGTCCAACACGTGGCATTGCTGTGGGGCTGGAGCTGCTTCTGGGAGCGGGGAGAAAACCATGGTTTGGGAGGTGCAATGGAGAGGGGGAATCTCCATCTTCCTCTGCACTTAATTCTGTTGCAAACCTGGTTTTCTGTACTCATTAGCTCTTTTGGCTCTCCCAGCTTCCCCAGGGAACCCTGGGTTTGAGAAAGTTTCAGAGCTGAGAACAGACTGCATTTGCTTCCTTGGGTCAGTGGTTTCCTCCCAGTCTTTCAGTGGTGGGGATGATGCTGCAGCTGGGTGTTAACAGACCTGAGGATGGCTTTGGAAGGGGAGCAGGGGGGACAGAGCACCCCTTCCTTGCCAGCAGGATCTGGCTGTTTCAGCCGTAAGGTTGGTGAAGGGATGCATAAGGTGCTGCTTAAGGTTTGAGCGGATCAGAACTTCTGGTTAATGGAAATTAACAGCCACAAGGAGATCTCCAGGGGCTTGCTGGCTTTATTTCCCCCACCAGTGCCTGCAGGAATACTGTGTCAGCAGCTCCGGCAGGAATGGGCCCTTCCTTGTGAGCTGCACTACCTGGAGGGGAGCAAAGAACAGAGCAGAGATGCAGAACCTCGAGTTCCCTATGAGTGGGGAAATTCCCTGGCCAGAAACCACGCTCCAGCACCAGCCTTCCTCTCTCCAGCAATCCTCCTCTTCCTCCTCCTCCTCTGTTCCTGCTCCCACTCCCTCTCTCCTGCTGCTGCCTTCCTCAGGTGCACACACGCACCTCTTGCCTTTCCTTTCGGCTACAGATGGCAGGCAGGAAAACCAGCCAGCCAGATGTGTTTTTCACAGCTCCCAAGCCAGGCATAACTAAACATTTACATTTATTACCAATTAGAGGGGAAACAGACTGTAGTTTTATGTACTGTATGTGTCTGGCTATATTTCGGTGTGTGACCTTACTACACCCCCCCACCCAGCAATTAAATCTCTCTTGGTTAGGAGCAAACCCCTGGGAAGCACCGGATCCCATCCCCGAATCCCATCACCCCATCACTGGATGGCATGGATGCTGTAGCAGCCCCTGACACTTTGCAAGACAGCCTGTGCAGGGGTTTGCTCCTGGGTGATGTTGTAGGGACACCCCCGGGGCCTCATTGCCATGGTGGAGGTGATGTCCATTAACCCCGTGTATGGATGTGACCACAGTGCAGCTGTCAGTGGAGAGCTCACGAGTGCCCAGGGCCTGCGGCTCCTGAGCCAGCAGCACAGCGGCTTTTTAATGATGTGAGAGCCAAGAGCAAAATGCAAATAAATCCATAGCCAGACTCTGAGCCTGGCTGAGAGCAGGAGGAGAGGAGGGGATAAATGTCCATGTTGGTAGTGATGTGCCAACCTTTATCAGCAGGGTCACTAAGGGACCAATATCCTAACAAAGACTGGATCCTGGCTGGCAATGATCCAGCCCCGAGGTGGTCACAGTGCCACTGTGACAGGCTCACCTCTGCAAGGGCAACACCTGAACCAGGGCTTTTGGAGGCACAGGGGTTCAGGACAGAGTTTGCATGCACCCATCAAGCCTTGGACAGGCCAACAGACTCCCAGTCAGGTGGAGACAAGGACTTACTGGTCCTATGGGGATACTGGTCAATGACTCTCAAGCCTGCCTCTGGGCAGTGGTTAGGCTGCAGAGAAAAGCATCTCAGTCTCCTTCTTCAGGTCACCATCCCTTTGGCAAGACTGGAAGGAGAAATGTGTGGTGAGGCCAGGCCATGTTGGACAACAGTGTTCTTTAAAGCAGCTTGTCCCATATCCACCCTGATACTAGGAAATGTGTCCCCTCCAACACTACCCCCAGCCACGCTGCTGGGATGCAGGATGCTCAGCCTGTCATGCCTCCCCTCTCCTCCCCACAGGTCCCACAGCCATCAGCTCAAGCAGCAGCATCCCAATTCCTTCCTTGCTCCCCCTGTTTTCCCACAGGGCCCCTGTAACCCTCGGGCAGTGGTGTCAGCAGCTCACCCCTGGCTCTGCCTGGATCCCTGCGCTCACCTCTGCTGTTGCTCCAGCAACAACCTCTGGGTTGGACGCAGGGTTTTATTTCCCTCTCTTTTCCAGGATGCTGCTGCTGGAGGGAAAGCCACAGGCGATGCCATACAGTGGTTGTGTGCATCCCTCTGGGGATGCTGGGGAGAATTATTCCATCATAGGGAGCTTCAGAAATGCAATATTTTTTTAGAAGTCCATTAAACTGTTCAAACAGGTGATTAAGAGAGGGGTGATGATGCAAATCAGAGCAAGGCAGGGTCGGATTTCCAGCTGAGCCTTGGCCAGAGGGCTGAGGTCAGCCCTGCGAGGCCAAGATAAGGAATGAATAAAGCTGAGGCTGAAGTGGAGGGGAGTGAAGGGCTGCAGTATTTTGGCAGAGCTGTTGGAGAGGGGAAGGGACCAGTCCTGGTGTGGAAATGGTCCACCCAAACCTCAGCCCATGAAGGACCATGTTGATGTGCCCATCACATGCAGGGCAGAATCTTGCATTAGTTTGGATGGGAGACACCACATACAGGCAGCACCAAGGGTGTTACAAACCTTGGCCACCAGCCTTTGGGTCCTTCTAGGAAGGACAGAGGGACAGGGCTACATGAGAAACCTTTATCCAGCAAGAGCTGGAGAGGAGCAAGGTGGGAGGGGCAGAATCATGGATTTGTCCCATCATCCTGCTGATCAGCAAAAGCAGGTGCTGATTTAACTGGAGAACTGGATTTAAGATTCAAGAATAACACTTTATTTTTGTCCTCCTCTCCCTTAACTTTGCTGGAGTGTGACAGGGTGGGAGCTCTTGGCAGCTGGGATGTTAAATGTTTTTCCACATGGTCTCTTGATTATTAATGGATTTTAGCACTTGACAAAGTAGAAATTAGGAGATAAAAGCTATTAGAAACTAATTTGGGTAATCACTGATTCTGTTCCCCCAGGAGCCTTTCTGAGAGCACTGCCCCCAGTGCCACTGCCAAGGCTCAGGAGAGAAGGAATCTCTTTCTAAGGGAGTTTCGTGGGTTTTGGGTGACCCCCCTGATTTATGGCTAATGAGGAGATGACTTGGATGGAGCAGGTATGATCCAAACATTGCTCTTCTCCCAGCAGTCTCCTGGGATTTATGGGATTTTACATCCCTGGACGCTCTTTGGGGTGGTTTATGTGGCATAGTTTTTTACTGTTATGTTGGTGAAACAACCATAGAAACCAGTTTGGGAAAACAAGGTGGGAGATAAATCCTTGGTAGCATGGGCTCTCCTACTGATAAAATGGGCTACAGGTGGAGAAACAGGCCCCTGAGACCCTTTATCTCCTTCAATTCCCATCTCCCTGAGTGGATCGATAATGCCAGGGGCAAGGAAAAGGCGAGGAACTATCGCAGGGAATCATATTAAGGGAAAAGCTGGAAGGTGGTAACCGGTGTAGCAACCACTGCTGATTTTGAGGCAGATGGGCTGGGAGGGTTTGTGTATCCCAGGAGGGTTTGTGTACGGAGAAGAGGAAGCTTGTAGGCTGGGAGAGCACTTTTAAAAATAATTTGACTGATTTCTCTCCTTCTTTCTTTCCATGCAGTCAGTCTCTGTTCCCAGCATGTACAGTAGGAGTAAAAGGTCTGTCTTGCAGATTTGTCTGGGATATTATTCAGCAGGGCTTTGCCCTCCAGCAAGATCCCTCCAAAATTCATCCTGTCATCCCTCCAAAATTCGACTGCCTCAATCCTCGATCCAGGAGCGCAGCCCAGAGGTCCCCTGGGAACCCTGACCAGGGGGTTCAGGGTCCCAGGAGGGTTCTCTCCTGGGAGCACTGTCCCAGGGTGACGGGTCAGGGTCCAGCCTGATGAGGTAAGTCCTCCAGCCAGGCTCCTGGCTGTGAATCAGCCATGCCCCTGGCTCCAGCACGGCTGATTTATGCCCACTGTGGTGCCACCCCGGGGCAGGGCACCCGTATTTAATGGATGGTGGTACCACTGCTGGCAGCAGCAGCTCCCAGCCCCGAGCCTGGGGAGGAAACAGCAATTTGCCATTGTCATTCCTCTTCCCATGTATATTTCTCTGCTTGCAGAATGAGATGCTGTGAAGAGACTATTTGATGGTGTCTAAAGAGGTCTCCAGGTTCTTGCTGAGAGCTGGGAGCAGCTGAGGGCACTCAAGGAGGCCAAGGGCTGGTGCAGACGTGGGGTTGGGCAGGTGAGGTTATGCTTTTCCATCTCTGCTTAAGGAGGAATCAGTGGGGAGGGAAGAAGGGAGCTGAGCAACTGGGACTGGGGATTCCTGCCAGCTCGAGTCATCCCAGCTCCTCACTGGGTTCCTAGTGGGGACACAGCAGGGTGGCTGGGACATCTCCTGCGTACCTGCATTCACAGAAACCTCCCTCTTGCCTGCGCTGTGCTGCTTTGCCTTTCTCCTTCAGAGACTGTGGTGGGAGGAGGAAGACGGAGGAAGATGATGAGATCATCATCATTTCAAGAGCCGGTTAATTGTCCCCTCCTGCTCCCTAAGAAGTGGCTATTTACCACAGGCCCTGTAAATCCTCTCTGCAGAGAAAACACCAGGGAGCATGGCATGGGAGGATGAGAGCCTGGATGGGTTTGAAAGAGATGGCAGAGAGGAAAAACCCAGCCCACCATCGGCAAAGGGAGAAAATAGACCCAAAGAGAGAGAAACTGAAAATGTGCTGAAGCAGCTGATGACAGCCCAAACAGCAGGAGAAGGCTCCTGCCTGCCAATTAATGAGGCTCTGGTGTTAATTTGCCACCTTGACTGCACTTCTGAACTTGTCAGGAGAAGGGGGAGGAAAAAAAAGGTGAGGCTAAAAGAGAGATGGCAAGGTTTTGGCTCATCTCTTGGCTATGCAGATGTTTCTGGGCTTTGTGGAGGCAGGGGAAGCAAGGGGGGCTGGTGGCAAACCCCAGCACCCATGAGCCTGGAGTGTGAAGAGAACAATGACAGGTTTGTGGGTTTGTGCTGGCAGAGCAGCTCCAGGCCAGGGGGTGCTGACTTCCCAGGGATCACATCCCACCATCTGCTGGGTTATGGGGAGAGGCAGTGGTGATGCCACGCGTGTCCAGGAGCATCTCTGGTACCTGTGGTGAAACCGTGTCCTAGGGAAGAAGGCAGAGCAGCCCCGTGCTGGGATGGAGAGGTCTGCAGGCAGCCTGCCTCCCCCAGAAATGCTGTCACACAGCAGAGCAGGTCTGTTGGCAGCTGCCTGGTGGTTCTGTGCAGCTGACGGAGCCGGAGGAGCCCTGGGCAAAACACTCGGCAGGAAGGCTCCTGCCAAGCCAAACGTGTGATTCCCACTTCTTGCCCATCCTGCAGCCCAAACCAAGAGACCATGGGGATGGATTTCAAGCAACATCTGCACCACTGTGCTGTTTGCATGCAAAGGAAGAGAGTATCTGCCAGCGAAGCATGTTACCCTCCCAGCCCTCCCTCCTCCCCCAGGATCTTTTATTCCCTGTGCATCACATGCTCTCCCAGGCTGACACAGCATCCTCTGGGAACTATGAGAGGGTAAACTGAGGCAGGCTGGAGCACGGATGCAGACTTAGCCCCATAGCCTCTCTCCATCCTGGCTGGTCATGGAAAAACTGCCCTGGGTGTTTTGGCACAGCCTGATGTGGAGATGCCCTTGGCCATGAGGGCAAAGGCCCCACCTCATGGCACACAGGGCTAGAGGCTCAGCCAGCATGGCAGAAAAGGGGTGGAAACAGGAGGGGGAAAAGGGTGTAGGTTTGACAGCTGGAGCTGTGAGCTGTTTGGTTCAGGTAGCCCATCACTGGCTGTGTCAGGGCAGGAGATGGAGGTGGGACCAGCCCCCACCTGAGAGCAGTCAGCTCCCTTTCTGGGGAGAGCTCTGCAGATAACCTCATCCTGCTGCTGGGGCTGGGGAGGAAACATCCCAGCCTTTCCCCGGCCTCCTTTTCCCTGGCAGAGCTGCTAAATAAATGTGTCCAGAGGGAACCGGAGTGTCTGCAGACAAGCAAGTGAGGAGCTCAGCTTGTTATTTAAAGATGGTTTTCTGGGTTTCATGTTGCAGAGAATTTCATGTGAAGACAGAACCCAGGTAAGGATAAGCCCAAATGCACCAATTTTTAAGACCCAGTGGGTCTGATGCTGAATTCCTGGTTCAGAATGGCACACTGGCTGTTTATATCCCGAGGCCAGATCCTGCTGGTGCTGTGCAGAAGTGACTCTCCAGCCAGCTCCTCTGCCATGGGTGTTGTTCTTTACAGGGGAAAATACTGCAAGGTAATCAAATGCTGACCTCCAGTTATTAACCTCATCCTCTTAATCACCTCCACTGAGTGCCTTAATTGCTGAACAGGGATGGGAGGACCTCTTTGCTTCCACCAGAGATTCCCATGCAGCCTGGCAGTCCCCTCCTGGGGCATGTACACTGTTGCTGCTGCTGCTCATCCTTTAACTCACACACTCAACACCCCCCAGCCCCCCTGCCAAAAAAAGTGGAAGTGGTTCTCCACCAAAATACAGCAATTTAGCAGGAAAATTCAAGGAACCACCCTGTGTTTTCCTCCCCTGGATTAAAGAAGGGGTGCAGCCCCATGGTGTTGGGGGCAAATGGCCTTCCTTGTCTGCTGGTCTCTGTGCTGCTCAATGGGGTGCTTTGCTGAGTAGGTGCTGTGCCAGCTGCCAGCCTTGGAATGCCAGGCATAGCTTCATTCCTGATGAGAATTGGCAATTTGGGCCATACTTGGTGGTTTTAGGCAATAGTTGGTGGGATGTTGCTGGGGGTGCTGTGGAGAGAGGAGATTGCAGTGTCAGGGGCAAGTGCTGAGGATGCAGAGTTGATGGCACATCCCTCCAGCTGTCTGCCTTCCCCTTTTCCTCCCTTTTTTTAAATTAAATTGAAAGTAAACAGCCTTCATCCACCTCTGTCCTTGCACACCTGCCTGTCTCTGGATCCAACACTGAGAGAGAACTCGGGGGTTCATCCCCCAATGGGTGGAAGCTGCCCCACAATGCCTTTTGCAGAGGCATCTCATCCTTGAGAGGCTGCCAGTTGTCCCAATGGCTCTTGCATTCATGTTCAGGTGGGTTTAGGATGTGAGATTGGTTCGGGGCACTGAAAAACATCGTAGGAAATGCTCTGCCTGGAGAAGACAGAGGGTGGAGCCGAGAAATGCTAGCCTGACACGTGGCCCATGTGATGATGGGGAGAAGAACCATAGAATGGTTTGGGTTGGAAGAGACCTTAAAGCTCATCTAGTTCTAAATTTCCTGCCATGGGCAGGGACACCTTCCACTAGCTCAGGTTTATCAGAGCCCCATCCAACCTGGTCTCGAGGGCTTCCAAGGATGGGGCAGCCACAGCTTCTCTGGGCAACCAAGAAGGGATGTGATGGCCCAGCAAAGTGTAGAGCAGAAGCCAAAACAGCCTTACTGGCTGGGAAGCCTCCTGGCAGCCCTGCCTGCTCAGGAGTATTTCCAGCCTTCCCATCCATACCCTCCTCATCCCTGGACTGATGTCTCCTGGCTTCCCCTGGGGAGCTGAGATGATGGCTTTGACTTCTCATTTCCTCCTGGTGTGTTTAATTGCTTGATTTTTTTTCCCTTTAGAACTGGGAGGGAAGGGAGGAGAGGTGGGCAAAGGAAGACAGATGTGTGGGGAAGAGACATCCAGGTGACAGATTGAGGGATGCTATAACCACAATAGCCAGGCTGATGGATTGATAGATTAGACAGGGAATATAAATAGCAACTGTGGTTTATCTATCCCTGTTTTATTTTCCTCTCACCTATCTCTTTATCTCTCCTAGTATTATTTTACTCATGTTTATCTCCTTATCTGCCCAGACCTGAGGATGGAGGAGAGGTGGGTGACAGGAGCAGGATGGATGAGTTTGGGTTACCTTCGCTATTGCAGCATCCAAGCAGGCGAGTTTTGCCAGCTGGGGAGGATTAGGAAGCAGACTCAGATCTGCACACTGCTACACTTTTCCCACTCCTTGCCTTTCTCTGCTGCCTGCACCTCCTGCTCTGGGCATGCTGCGGGGCGGAGGGTTGGCTCCTTCCTCTCCCTAGCTCATCCTCAGCCAAGGAATGAGGGCATCCAGTGAAGCAGTGAGCTCTGCTTGTCTGGGTACCCGGCGTTCCCATCTGACAGCCGGGCAGCTCCACTGCTTGATATTCCACTCAGGCACTGAGCACAGCAGCACCAGGAAGGAGGAGGGAGGGAGGGGAGCCTCACAGCATGGGAAAAGCCAGGGCCAGGGATGACAGTAACTGTTCTGTTCTTTTCTTTCTTTTTTTTTTCTTTTCTTTTTTTTTAATCTCAGTAGGTTTTGGTTGCTCTTTTGCTCAAAAAAGGCATATTTTTTTAAAAAATATATTAAACAGATACATTTTACTAAGATGTCTCTTGGCTGGAGCCACTGACAAGAAATGACACTCCCCAAATAAATAAGCTTAAAAAACCCCCTCCCAAACAAACCAAATAAATAAATACATAAATAAAACTTTTTTTTTTCTTTTTTCTTTCTTTTGCTTTAGGGTTGTTTTTGTGGGGTTTTTTGTAGGGAATTGTGGCCCAGAGGTCTCCGCCGGTGATGGCAACGTCCACAGTGCAGGTGCCAGGTCCTTCCCACACAAGGGGGGATGATGCCTTGGCACCTCAGCAGATGTGAGATGCTTGTGGAGAGGCTCGAGGGGAGATCTGCCTGATCTCAGGGCCCTGTGCTGTGGACCCCCACCAGCACCTGTCTGGCTGCAGGATGGATCATGGGGGATGTGGAAGAGAAGGCGCCAGTAGAAACCTCTTAAAAAGACTACAAAAGTTGGGATGGTGAGGAGGCCACTGCCGGGGGATCCTCACGGTGGTTTGGGCACCTGCTCCAGTGGGACCATCAGCTGCCCCTGGGCCATCAGCACATCTCCCCAGCCACTGACATGGTGGCAGTGCTGGCATCGTCCCCGCGCTCGGAGTCAGACTGTGCTGCCTGAGCCATCCCTCCTCCACAGTCCCCTGGCATCCTCCATCCGCTCGAGCCCTGTGTCTCTTTGGCCAGTCGCTGGGTGTACCCTGGAAGCACGCGGTTGGCACTAAGGTAAGGCCTTGATTGAAATTTTTTTAGGGTGGTTATTTCCCCCCCTTTCCCACGAAGTCCTTTGTCCCAGCCTCCTGGCTCCGAGGTCGGAGTGCTCCCAGCTGTTAGCTGCACAGCTTGCCCGTCTCCTGCTCCAGCGCGTTGGGCAGCTTGGCATTGAAGGCTCTCAGGGAGGACTGGATCCTCGCCACCTCATTGTTGGCCAGCTTCAGCCGGTGGCGCAGCAAGCAAGTGAAGAGGTCGAGGCGGGTTTTGCCAGGGGGTGACAACCTGTTCACTCGGTCCCTGATCTCCAGCAGCTGGAGCATGGCCGAGTCCTGGGAGCCCTGGGTGTAGGGGTAGTCCAGCTGGAGGATCAGGTCACGGATAGCATCCGGCTCAAAAGGCAGGCTGTAGCCAAAGACTTGCAAGCTGTTGATTTTCATGTACCCCAGGTTCTTGGAGGGATCTGACATCTCCAAGGGTTCATAGTAGATTGTCTCGTTGGAGCTGTCATCCAGAGACTTGATGCGGCTCCGCAAGTAGACGTGGACCGTTTCAAAGAAGGTTTTCCACTTGTTGCCCAAGGTGAGCGTCCAGTTTTGGCACTGGGCAGAGGCATCTACATTAGTCCTTTCCCAGTCTGGGAAGCTGCCCTCGTTGACGGGCATGAACCAGCTCTCCGAGTGGCTCCCCCCAAAGGGGTTGACATAGATGGCCATGACGGGCTCCAGTGTGCTGTTCTTGGTGAGGCAGATCTGCAGGGAGAGGGCCAACATGACGTGAACCAGCCCGGGCTTGTACTTGTTGCTCTTCAGGGTCAAGAGCATGCGCTTCCTCCAGGAGGGGTCGAACCAGCTCCCCAGGCGCATGTCGTTGCTGATGAAGATGGAGTGCACCTCGATGCGGCTGTCCCGTTTCTGCAGCAGGTACTTGAGCTCCAAGTCCTGCAGGTCCGTCTCCAGCCCCAGGTAGTGCTCCAGCGAGTCAGCCACCTCGGGGCGGCAGAAGCCCTGGGTGAGCACATAGCCATGGTTGCAGGTCCCGCAGCGGGTGCTGTTGTCCTCGGCACAGCTGGCACAGGCTGGCCCCTCGCCCAAGGCACATGGAATGGACCCCTGGCAGGAGGGCTGGTCCGAGGGGCAGGTGCAGCTGTGGCTTTCTTCCAGGAAGGTCCCAGGCACGGTGGTCTCGCTGCAGTACAGGAGCGACTGTGCGCGGCTCCACCAGTAAGGGAGGGACCTGATGGAGAGCAGACACGGGGGGAGAGATGCTTACAAGGGACACAACTGACCTTCCCTAGGGATGGAAGAGCTGCCCACCTTGTGCTCATTTTCTGCTCTGCTGGTGGACCCCATTTTCCACCTCCAGGTTTGGACCCCCTCTCAGGGCCCCATCCCGAGGTGGCACGGCTGCCCCTGCTGAGCCCTGAGCATCCCTCCAGCAGGGCAGGAGCTCCTCCAGTGCCAGCCACAGGGAGGTAGGCCATGGGTCTGAGCCCCCCTCGGGGCACTGAGCAGCACTGCCAGCATGGGATGGGGACACTGGGACACACACACTACCTCTCCTTGGGCAGCTTGAAGCGAGGTTGCCGGTGGCAGCGTTTGCTGAGGTTGAAGAGCCGCCGGATGAGCCGGAATGTTTTCCTGGAGAGCAGCTTCAGGCTGGTGCCCAGCTGTTGGTAGCGATGCTGGACGTCCAGATCCATGGCCCAGAAATGGGAGATGGCTGTCCTGTTCAGGAAACGGTCCATGGGGAGCCTCTTCACCAGAGCCTGAAACTCCTCTGTGTGGAGAAGGAGAAGGCATCAGGAGAGCAAGCAGCGAAGGTGGAGCTGAAAGCCACCTCCCTCCACCTGAGCTCCACAGTGGGATGACTACCCTGGGGAAGGAGACGCTCGGTGGTGTCTCCCCAGCCTCACCTGACTCCTCGAACTGGGCGTGGTGGCTCTCCCAGGCTCGCCAGAGCTGGGCCAGGCTGTTCTCCAGCGCCTGGATGTCGGTGTCGGGGCAGTTGCAGCGGGGGAAGGCGGGCTGGCACTGGCAGTGGCAGTCGCTCCGGTGGCACACCAGCTCCCCGGCAGAGCCGCAGGCGATGTAGCTGAGGGCGGCTGCCACGAACCTCTCCCGCAGGTAGGAGGGGAGCACGGTCTGCAGCCCTGCGAGCGAGGCAGCCCCGAGGGCGTCAGGGCACCCGCAGAGCCCCTCAAACATTGCCCGGGCCAGGAGGGCACGAGCCTCCCCCCTCCCGGGGCTCCCACCCGCGCACGATTATCATATCAATTTGCCGTGGAGCCGCTTGTCTGGGTTCTGCATCGATCTTGGCTCCTCTTGGCAGACAAGCAACAACCTCATCCTGCCCAGCTTTCATTGCTTTCATCCCCCTCTCCTCCCCAGCCCTCAAATTAAAAGCAGCATCCTGTGCCAGCATCCTCCCACTGCGGACCCACGGGCATCCCGTGGTGGCACTTGTGGGTCCCCGTGTCCCCAGCAGCCTGGTCCTACCTTGGAGCTGCACTTTGTTCTCAGGGCTCTGCACCAGGACGGAGCTCACCGAGTCCAGGTTGTCGTAGTTGCTGCAGCCGAGTGGCCCTGTCCGTGTTTCGGTCACCTGAGGGGGGATGTGCAGGTGGTCAGGGACACGGGATGGGGCCCAGGGCATGTGCTACCCCACTTGAGAGCACTACAGACAGCCCCTGCCCGGGCTGGCCATGCCCAAGCAAAGCACTGCTTCGAGAGGAGAACTAATTACCTGCTAATTGGCTTGCTGACAGGCGGCAACCCTGCCTGCAGCCCGCTGAAAAATGTGCCTTTATTAGCGTGCCCAATTTCCCATAAATAATGGGAACGTGCTCACTTTCCCCGCTCTGCCCTGCGTGGTGATGCTGTCTGAGGGTCTCGGGCAGCTTTGAGGGGCCACAGGCTGCAGTGTCCCCGCTCTGTCCCCTCCCTCCCTCCCTCCCTCCCTCGCCCACCTTGATGGCAGCCGTGGCGATCTGGATGTGGTGGAGCCGGCGCAGTGTGCTCTCCCTGTCGATGA
Organism: Xenops minutus; assembly: GCA_035221455.1. NCBI lineage: Eukaryota > Metazoa > Chordata > Aves > Passeriformes > Furnariidae > Xenops > Xenops minutus. Next base: position 27,165,218 of record JAWWEE010000004.1, on the reverse strand, counting down.
AGTAGGAGGCTGCCAGCTGGTGCAGGGTCTCCAGCGAGACCCCCGAGCTGTTCCCAGTCCCCCCGGCAGGCTCTGCCCTCCGGCTCAGCTTGCGCTTGTCCACGAAAATGGTCAGGGACTCCTCTCCTGTGGGGACACACAATGCTTTGGGGAGGCTGCTGGGCTCTCCCCGTTCACACCCTTGGCCGTGTTTCTCCTGCAGTGCTTATTTCCCCCCTCTCCACCCTTTGCACACTCCTTGTGCCCGGGGATCGAGCGGGAGCGAGGACCCCCAGCACTCACCTCCCAGCGTGGCAGCCAGCAGGAAATGGGTCCCATACTTTTTGATGAGGCTGTCAGTGATCTGCTGAGCACTGGGCCGGCGTCCCAGCAGACGGATGTTGCGGATGAATTCGGGGGCCAGGGGAAGTGGCAGACTGAAGAAGTCTTTCCTCTCCAAGGCCAAGTTATTCACCTTCCAACGAGCAAACTCTCTGCAGCAGGAGAGCAGCAGCAGGGAGAAGGTTTGAAGTGGGTCTGGCCATGCCATATGCATGTTCTCCCTTCTTCTCTCCCCAGTTTCCACCTCGGGACAGGTCATCAGTAGCAGGAAAACTCCTGTCAGGACCATTGTGACCTCCCCATCAGAGGTGAAGGATCTGCTGCATGCTCTCCAGCTATGGATCCAGCCAGAAGTGCTGTCCCTCCCTAAGCCATTGATGGTGATAATGAGCTACAAGCAGCGGAGATGTCTGATATTGATTAATCCAGCACCTCTGGCAGGCATTAATCACTGCCCAGGGCAGGGCTGGACCCTTTTCCAGCCCACTGGGCTGGATGGGTCTCATCCATCCTCCAGCCCCATGCCTATGGATCCAGGTGAAAGTCCCACATCTGGGGCTATCATGGTGTTAAGTGTAGGCAGTGTATTGTAGGAAGCTGGAGGTGTTGGGATGCAGTGGGGTGGGCTTGGGTCCCCTGGCAGCCTCAGAGGCTGTGGATGTGCCCCCTGGCCTTGCTGGGCTCCTGGGAGGAGCCACCTGTCACTGCCTCCAACAACTGATGGCCCCGTAAACAACCGGACGCAAATTTCAGCCTAATCTTTGGCATTTTGCTCTAATTAAAACCAGGCGGTGGCTTTCAGACAGTTTAATTAGGGCTGGTTGGGAAAGGAGGGAGAGGGAGGAGGAGGGAGGGGTGAATGGGTGCAAAGCAGCCAGTGGGCTTGGCAGATGACAGGCTGCCTCCCATCACAATCTCTGGGCCCAGCAAGTGGGATGCTGGGGGCTGTAGCAGAGCTGAGGGTGGGCTGGGGGGATGCTGCCTCTCCCCTTGCAGGCACATTCCCTCGGGACTGGGGTGCCTGGGGCTGGAGTGCCAGTTTCCCCCATCCCATCCCATCCCACAGGCAGATAGCAGGCTCTCTGCCTCAGAGGAGGTGTGAGCCAGCTGCTGTCCCTCCAGGTCCTCCTTCCCGTCCCTCCACCGTCACCAGCAGCATCCCTGGAGGATGTGGGTCCCTCAGCATGGCAGTGTCAGCACACAGGAATGGGGAGAGAAGCTCTCTGGGGGTGCCAGGCTGCATAACAAAGCTCCCATTCTGGCACCCACGTCAGCATTCCTGGGAGACAGCGGCCAGGCTTTGCTCCACTGCTGGAAACCCCCAGGGCTCAGCACGAGCAAGGAGAGGAAAGGAAAAGGGCTCATTAGGAAGCAGCAGCCCCAGTTAGGTCCTGGAGGTGGTGAAGTGGGTTTCTCAGGGTGGCTGTTGTGGGGTGACCCTTTGCTGCAGTCAGTGTAGCCCACTGCTGCCAAATCTGGTTCTCTGCTGGTGAGAAAACCCCTCCAGCTGTGGCCCCACACATATAGCACCCCACACATATAGCACCCCACTGCAGCAGTCCAGGGAGTGATGGCACTGGGGACATGCCAGAGGGTCAGTCAGGGTGGCTTTTCATGAGCCCCAGAAGCATCCCAGCCTCACATGACTGCCAGCCCAGGCAGGCTCATTCATTTGGCACAGAGATGTCTTTGTGCATGGCAAAAGGACAAAGGGGCTGGAGGATGGATGCCACGTGCCCACTGCCCCTTCTGCTCTCCCCAATTTCCACCTCAGGGCAGATCAGTAGGTGGAGGATGTCCAGAGGGGCTGGAGTATGCATGAGACCCATCCAGCCCAGCGGGCTCTGTTCCTCCTGCCATAAGGGCTGATTCCACCTCAACCTGTGCACCAAATCCTTCCCAGCTTAGGGCAAATCCTGCCTGGAGCCCAGCCTGGCCATCCTGGAGCATCCTGGAGGGCTGCTGTTATATTCCCTGGGAAAGCAGGATCCCACATCCCCCCACCCACTGCCTGTCCCAGTGGGCAGCCTCCTCCCACACAGCGGGGTCTGCTCATGTGGATTGGGGAGGGTCCACTCCACTCCACCACGCCCACTGCAGCCCCCCACCCCACACCACCCTGTCCGAGTGCCCACACGGCCTCTCTCACCTGTAGATCCTGTACCTGGTGGTGAAACCCTGCCGGTAGCGCTCCATGAAGTCCACGTACTCCTGGGCTCGGTAGAAGGGTCCGCGGTCGGTGAGGAGCCAGTCGAGGGGCGCCCGGCCGGAGGCAGAGGAGGATGAGGAGGCAGAGGAAGGGGCCGAGGGGGCAGCATGCTGCTGGGGCACCGTGCTGCCCGCCCCACTGGCCACCCCCCAGCGGCAGCACACGCTCAGGGCCAGCAGGGCCAGTGGCCACGGGAGCATCGGCGGGGGCCCGTCAGCGCGCGGGAGCTCCGGCCGCCCCATCCTGCTGCTGCCCGGCCGGATTCTTCATTCTCTCACCCCACGGCGATCCTCCAGGACAGCCCTGCCCTGCAAGGTGAGCAGAGAAGCCCCTGAGGACAGTGGCATGGGGATAAACCACGAGCAACCACGAGTTTTGGAATGCCCGCTGGGGTGCTGAGGGAGGGAAAGCTGCGCTCCAGGGAGAGCCACGTGCCAGGCGTGGAATGGTTGTGCCACAGGAGGCAAGAGCTGATGGGGTCAGGAGTGCTGGCTGCTGCTGAAGTTAAATGAAATCCTGGCTAAGGGCTGTTTTGGGGAATTTCTGGCTTTTTCTTGATGTTTTTCTCTGCCACACATCAGCCCATCAAGCCAAGTTTGCTGCTCTGGGGTGCCCACGTGGCGGGGACATCGGGCTGACTGTGCTCTGCTTTTTGGGGCTGCCTGTCATGAGCATGTGCAGCTCATTTCAGAGGGGCTAACAATGTATAAGCAGAGGGAACTGGGAAAATGAGCTTCTCCAGGTATGGATTGAACCATGTGTGGTTGATGTTAGACTTTACTTTGTGTCCTGAGATGGATGGATGGATGGATGGATGGATGGATGGATGGATGGATGGATGGATGGATGGATGGATGTCCACCATAAGGTTGGCTGGGCTGATTGCAGTGGTGTTGTGAGTGCAAATGATGTTTATCTCAAGCCAAGGCCTTTCCACTTCCATAGCCCAACATGGCAGTACCTGCAGGTCTACAGATGGAGTTTTCCTGGAGGCAGCAGCCACAGGGCCAGAGCCTGAATTTGCAAACGAAAGTGGGAGATGGCAATCTGCAAGGTCTTGCCAAACCAGGGTGAGGCAAGGTGTGCTGTCAGGCAGCAAGAGCTATTTGCCTAAAAGCAGGGACCCATCACTGCAGTGGTTCAGGGAAGGTGGTTTTTATTCCAGGAAGGTGGCTGGTGGGGGCCCGGAGCCCAAGCACTCACCCCTGCTGAGCACACACCAACCCTGCGTTCTCCCAAACAGGGCTTTGCTGGATGAATCACCACGCTTTAACATGTAATAATACGTTTTTTAAAATTTTTTTCCTCCCTCTCTTCTATTTTTAAACCCTTAAGGGTGCCCTTTGATTACGCTTTCTCAGCTTCTCGCTCAGCCCTCGAGGCTGGGGCCCTGTGAATTTTAAACAAAAGCTGAGATTTTCGCATCACCAGGTTGGGGTGCCGGGGCAGTGGGGAGGGCAGGGGCAGGCAGAGCAGCAGGCAGGGCCTTTTCAGTCCCCCCCACTATCTTTTCACATGTCACCCTGGTTTCACCCAGCCTGGCAGGCAGCTACATAACACCCTGGCTGTTGCCTCCCCCTCCTGGCACAGGGAGTCCCCTATGGCCACGACATGGCCAAATCCTGGCCCAAGAAAACAGGACCCCATGCTGGGGTGGGATACAGGCAATGCCAGGCTGGTTTCCTCACTCTGTGCCACAAGTGTTGGAGGGGGCATCTGTCACCCCCAAAACGTGGCAGGACATGGCAGCTCTCAGACCTGCGTTTGTGCTGTCACGTGTGGGTGATGGCTGAGCAGCTGAGGCACTTTGGCCGCTCTGTAATCCTTCCTGCCTGCTTCCCTGCCTGCTTCCCTGCCTGCAACCAAAGCTGGCCCAGGGGGAAAGCAGGCAGCCAGGAGGCAGTGTCTGTCTGAAGCAGACAAGCACCTTACTCCCCTCCTTGGAATATCTGCTGGTGGTATTAAAACTGTGGCCTGGGGACCAAAGGGGCACTCAAGGTTCAGGATTAAGCTGCCCTGGCCCCTTGCTGCCCTGCAGCCATGGGTCCTGCTGCTGCACTGATCCAGGACAAGCTGCTGTGCCCAGGAAGGAATGGTGGGAGTCAGGGTCTGGCAGCAAACCCTGTGGATCTTTGAGAATCTGACCATGGGCTAAGCTATCTGTGATTTCATCCCTTTCCCACACTGCAGGGAGGAAAGCAGCACTCTGGCTCTCAGCTGAGAAGCCAAGGCGAAAGCATCCTTGAACAGCATCTTTCTAAACCCTGCCCATGGAAACGCACTGCTTGTAGCATTAAATATGGCTGTGACAGCAAAACACCTTGTTTAAATATCTGGTGCACTGGGAGCCTGCCTGTTGCCCCACAAACATGCTTGGCACAGCCCATCTTCTCATGCCCTGCCACCATCCATGGATTTTAGGTGGATCCTGACCCACCTCCAGCTGAGGTGGGGCTGGGCAGGGGCTGCTCCCTGGCTGGGTCCCTCTCCCCTCTTCTTCCACCTGGGTCTGTACAGCCAAGGGGATGCTTTTTCACAGGGTTCATGGGACATTGGCCTCATCCATCACCACTTCACACCACCACAGACTGGTACGGATGGTCTTCCACCAGTCACCCCGCTGCCCTCCCCGAGGCTTTCCTGGTGTAAATCAGGACATGGGAGTATCCTTGCTTTGATTCAAAGCACAGTGTGGATTTTTAGTGGGTGGGTCACACCAGGCAGAGCACTGCCTTTTTCAGCAAACCACCCTGGGTGTTAACAGCGTCCCACCATCCTGGGAGACACCACTATGTGCCTTCCCCAAAAGGGGCTCCCCATGCTGTCCTTCCCCTCCAAATGCCCTCTCCCACCCAAGCACTGCAGGAAGCATCTGGGTGACCATAGTGGGCATGGATATTAGGGATAGAGCCACTCTGGACCACCTCTTCACTCAGGCTGTGGTCCCTAGACCAGCCAGAAAGCATTTCAGCCCGTTCCAATGCCTTCCCTGGGGAGATTGTTCTGAGATTCCAGATTGAGCATGGAGGCTTCATGCTTTACTACAGAGCAGTAACAACAGTCAGGACTGGGTATTTCCAGCACCTGACTGGGTCAAACTGGTGCAAAACCAGTGAAGGTCCCCTCTTGGTATGGGAGCAAAGTTTCTAGCTGTGCTAAGTGAGCTTTTATTTACACCTCCCTCTTCTTTACACCATGTGTACCAGCACCTCCGAGGCAGGCCCCTGCCTGGGGACGGGCTCTGACGCACACCAGCATCCTTGAAGCCCCAAGTCAGGCAGGAATGGGCCAGGAGAGCCTGAAAGGGGGCTGTGCTGAGCTACCCAGCAGCTTTTCCCTGACGAGCAGCTTTCCTGCACCACCAGTAGCTGGGCTAATTTATTGCCTATCGATCAGGGGCTATAGAAAATAAGTATGTGCAGATATTGCCATAGCTCTGCATAGTCCTTAGTCCATACAGCTGGGGGGTGCTGGCTCTGGTTTTGCTAGGGGGGCTCCACCAGTGCTCTGTGGGGTTGGGGCACTGCTTTTTGGGGTGCACCTCCACATGCTCACACCAGCATTCTCCTGGGATCCTGGGGAGAGTAAAGCTCTTTAGAAACAACTAACCCCCTTGACCTTACTACAAGAGCTGGAAATAACTTTCTAATCACTTTTCCTTGATCCAAAAGAATGAAGATTTGATGAGAAGCATCTGACTACTCTTTTTTTTTTCCCTTTTGATTTAGGGTTTTGCATCACAAAAGTTGGAAAACTTCCAACTTGTTCATTTTTTTTTTTTCTCCTCTTCCCCCTTCTATAAAAATTCCAAAGCAATGGAAGGACAGTGCCAATGCAAATATTCTTGGCAAATTTTCCCAGGACCACAACCTCCTTCCTGGCCAAGTCCTCCCGAGCTTGTTACAGCCCTTGGTGTCCCTGTTGCCTGCAGCAGAACACACTGGTGTCCCCTCCAGTGGTGGCTGATGCATGGCCCAGACTCTCACTCACAAGCTGCATCCTAAAAATAACTTGTGGCAAAAATAACTACAGCACCCCCCCATGCTCGAGATGGCAATGGGGTCACTTCTGTGGCGGGTGCTCTCGTTCCAAATGGCTCGAGAGACCAAAGCAGTGGTGCGAGGTGTGGATGGGGATGCCCAGGTGTGCTGCAAAAGCCTCCCAAATGCCCTTGGAGCAGCAACACTCTCAGCATAACACCGGAGTTATGCCGTGGTCCTGCTTGCTTCCATGCCGACAGCATCTCCAGAGCCACGTGCTCCGCCACTAATCAGGCTGAGCCCGATAATTAAGACGTTAGCTAATTGTTAGGGACATTACCATCGATTTCTGCCCTTCCATGCTGCAGGAGCAGATCTGGAGATACAGCAACTGGGAAGCATGCAGTGGGGAGAGGCAGCAGTGGCATTTGCCAGGTGCCATGGGAAAGCACAGGAAGATTCCAGACGGACTCTGGCACTGCCCCCCTTCCATGCTGAGGTGAATCCCGGAGCAAAAGCAAAACCCAACACCTTTTGGTGGTAGAGCTGTGGGATGTGCCCAGTCACAGGGGCTGGTCCCTGGGGCACAGTGGGAGCAGAGGTGCATCTGTGTGGGAGTGATGGGGAGGGGTCTTGGGCTCCCTGGGGATGCCTTTTAGTGGGAATGAACGTCAAACACAGCAACTGACTCACCTTCTCATTAAAAGTGGGAAAGCTTTATCAAATTAGGGCCGCTTAAGAGAGTCTGGGCAAAGGCTAAGTGCAGTTTAGTTTCTGAAGTGGATTGATTCATCCGAGCCTTGTCTGTGAATTCACACAGGCACCCAGGGCACCCCTTGCACCACCTGGGACACACGATCCCAAAAGGCTCAGTGTTCCCGCATTCTCCCATTGCCCCAGAGCCACCAGCCTTGCCTGGCGCTTCGTGGGACCCAGCTCGCTCACACCCATCCCCTGCCTCCTCTGCCCCATCCCCGGCTCCGTGTGGTTTGCGAGGAGCCGCAGAGCCGGGCTCGCCTCCGCACCTCGCAAGGAAGCGCCGGGGCCTCATTGATCTGCCGGGGTAATTAAGAGGGCGAGCCAGGCACCGCCGGGGCGACAGCAGCATGGTAATCACTGGCAAAGCGGGCACGGCGGGGGTGCTGTCGGCAGCCTGGCAGCCGGCCCCGGAGACACGGCTCCAGGCGGCAGGAGCGGGGACAGCCACCTCGGAGCCTCCCGACCTGCCGGAGCAGCCACGGGGAACACCACGGGGATGGCTGTGCGAAGTGATGCTCGCTGGGCTCCCGCAAATCGCCCTCCGGAGCCCGTTCTGCCACTACAGCGAAGGGGCTTGAAGTCACTGCCTCCCTCCCAGCTCGGGAGACTGGTTAGGAAGCCTGCAAGGCTCCAAGACGGGTTCCTTCTATTAGCTTTTCTTCACATCCTCAAGAGCAAGACACTTGAAGATGAGAGTAAAGGAAAATAGCAGAAAATCCCAGGACTCGGGGAGCCGGGGATTTGCATAAGACATCAAATGAGATGAAGCCTGGGCTGCCACCAGGGGAGATGGCAGAGCCGTGCAGCGTGTCGCACCAGTGCCATGTGTTCTGCCCTCTGGCTTTGCACACCCGAGACTTTCACACCCACAGGCAAAAAGCCTCTTAAGTAAAGCAACGTGTCTCCCCAGAGCGGTGACCGCAGCGTGCCCCACCTTGTGCTGAGCTCTCAGCCCAAAGCACCCCTGCGAGATGGATCGCTGGGGCTGGGGCAGAGCACCCCCAGACACAAGGGGCTGGGGGAAAACCAGCACCCCTGCAGCTCCCTCCCCGGCTCCTTCCCCTCAAGGGACCCTGCAAGCGCAGTACCAGCCTCCTGCAGGAGCTGGAGGCAGGGCAAAGCGAGGGCAGGTCCCTCCCACCCCTTCCCACCGGTGACAAGTGTCACGGGTGGGCAGCGATGCACAGCAGTAGCTCGGCGTTAGCAGCACAGGATAAACGAGGTGGTGGGTGGCTGGCGCTGGGCAGAGACAGGGAGGGGATCACGGGTGTCAGAGCCGCTCCCCTTCCCAGCACCCCGCTGCTCCCCAGCTCTGCGAAGTGTCATCGAGCGGCCACCAAACACCGCTCCGCTCCGGAAAAAAGTGCAGGGACCCTCCTGGCTGCCGACAGAGAGGTGACACTGACATCTGCCGGCAGGACCCGCCCGGGCTCACCCTGCCCGGCCCCGGGACCCGCCAGCGCTGCCCGGGGTGGCGACACGCGTGTCCCCTGGGAAGGGACAGCGTAGGGCGGGCACCGCTGCGCCGGCGGCTGGTGCTCTCTGGTGCTTTAAAGATCCACACTTCTGCTTACTACTGAAAAACCCGTGTGTTTAGCGAAGGGGACGGAGCCCCGCAGCGGGAACCTCCCGATGCCCGATGATGCCGTGCCTGTGCCCGCGGCGAGCGAACAGCCCCCGACGGGTCGCCCGCTGCTCGTCCCGGTGCTCCGGTGAGGCGGGACCCTGCGGGGATGATATCGGGGGGAGAACCCCCGCACCGGCCACTGATTTACCGCTGCCCATGGGGGAAATGTGTGTTGGAACAATTTCAGGGGCAAATTGCAGGAGCGGGGTCTCTCGCACGGGCATCTCGCACCGAGCAGCGGGTCCCAGCACCCCGGGCATCCCGCTCATCCGTCAGCACTCCACCCAGCACCCGGTCCCGCCGGGCTGCCCGCAGCTCCCCGCACCGGCGGGACCCCGCACCGGCACGGCTCCTTCCCGGGGAAAGGCTCGGTGCCTTCCGCGACACCCGACGGCGCCGGGAAGGGATGCGGAGCCATCCCGGAGCGGGGACACCACTTGACCAAGGTCACCGGGCGAGCGGGCGGGCGGCGGGGCTCGGCACCTCCGCCGTGCGTGGCTCTCCCGCACCGCTGCCTCCCCGTCCCACCACGGCGGGGTCCGCACGCCGGCTCCCGCCGCGACCCCGCACGCTCACTGCCCACGACCCCGCACACTCCCCGGGACCAAGCACACTCACTCCCCGCTCCCGATCCCGCACACTCCCCCCCGTCCCGACCCCGCACACTCACCCCCACCATCCGGCACACTCCCCCCCCCTCCC
>JAWWEE010000004.1:27128293-27154855 GCA_035221455.1 Xenops minutus | reverse complement strand
TGAGGGGACATGGGGCGGTATGAGGGGGTATAGGGGACATGAGGGGGTATGAGGGGATATGGGGGTGCATGTGGGACACACGGGGGACACATGGGGGGCAGCTTTGGGGTATCAGCGGGTCATGGAATGACTTGTGTTGGAAGGGACCTTAAAGGTCACCCAGCTCCACCCCTTACCATGCGCAGGGACACCTCCCACTGGACCAGGTTGCTCCAACCTGGCCTTGAACTCTTCTCTGGGGGACCTCATGTGTTGGTCGTTCCTGGTGATGAGCAGGAGGATGCCATTGGTGACACCAGGTTTGCTGTTCTTGGCTGGGATTTTTTTTCATATATGTTTTATTTATCCATGTTCCTCACGCCTCCCACCAAACCCCTCCCTTACTCCTCTTCATGCAGCATTAGGCATTCCAGGGGCACCACTCCTGGAGATGCACCCCATTTCCAAAAGAGAGGGGGCTGAAAAGACCTCTTTGGAGACACCTTCTAAATAATAATGCAATTTGACCTTTTTTTTTTTTTTTAATAAAATAGCTTCTTGTAATGAGTTTGTGTCCCATGTGAAAAAATAAGAACAGCAAAAGGGCCTGGCAGGGGACATCCAAAGGGATTACCCTGTGCTCTCCAAAAGGAGAACCATGTCCTACAAAACACCATTGCTTATTTCCCTCTATTTTTTCCTGATTTTTTTCACCCGATTTTCCTGGTTTACCCTGATTTGCCTCATTTTTTTCTTATTTCCTGATTTTTTTCTGGTTTTTCCTGGTAGCTGCAGATGGTTGGTGCTGAAGGGGGACAGCGCTGCTGAAATACAGCCTGCTACATCCTCACTGGTTCAGGTCAGTGCTTAGCTCTGATTGTTGAATATGGGTGATTTCTGGTGAGCACAGTTTTGCCTTCCTAAAATACCATGGAAGTGATAAATCTAGGGATGTCATAAATCAGTCTGGGGGAAAGCAGCCACTGTGGCTCCTCTGCTTGGGGTGTTTGAGGCACAGCACTGTCCCCTCTTGTTGCTGACCCTGGAGCATGTTAAGCTTCACAGCTGGCATGGATGAGGAAGGAAGAAGTTGGGCAAACCCCTACAAGGTGAGGAGAAAAAGCTCTGGAAAAAAAAAGATAAATTGCAAGGGTCTGTAAAGTACTTTTCTGCTGTGTGTGGTTCCATACAAGGAGACAGTATAGAGCTGTGGGGTGGGAGCTGTGCTTGCAGGTCAGGAATGCCTCCATACCCAATTCCAGAGGTGTCTGCCACCAGGAGACTCCTGGGGTGGGGTGGGAAACCACAGCAGCGTGGCCATCTATGCCTGCTGGGATGGGGACCGGGCCTTTCTCCCACCCTGGAAGAGGAGAACATTTTCCATCAGGACATTTTGGCTGCAGAGGGGACCACAGGTGTCTGCAGGAAGGTGTGGCTGTCGGTCAAGCTGCCACTGCTGCTTTGTGCTCACTTAGAGAGTGAAAATATAAAGAATCCAGTGCAAAAAGATCCTGATCCGGTGGGTTTCTGGTTGGATCTAACACTTAATATGTATATAAATATATGTATTTATTTGTATATATATATATTTGGAGAGATCTGGGACTTCTGGGACTTTGGAGGTCTGTGATTTCTTCTGGGGCTTTGAGGTCCGTGACTTTTCCTCGGATTGTGGAGGTCTGTGATTTTGAAGGTCTGTGACTTCTGGGATTTTGCAGGTCAGTGACTTCTTCTGGGGCTTTGGGTTCCATGACTTCTCCTGGGATTTTAGAGGCCTCTGACTTCCGGGAGTTTGGAGGTTTGGGGTTTTGGAGGTCTGGGATTTTGGAGGTCTGGGATTTCTCCTAGGAATTTGGACGTTTGTTTTGGTTTGTTTTTGTTTTTTTGTTGGTTTTTTTTTTTTCTTTTGGAGGTCTGTGACTTTGGAGGTCTGTGACTTTGGAGGTCTGGGATTTTTCCTAGGATTCTGGAGGTCTGTGATTCTGGAGGTCTGTGACTTTGGAGGTCTGGGATTTTGGAGGTCTAGGATTTTTCCTAGGATTCTGGAGGTCTGTGATTTATCCTGGGCACCGGGGGTGGTACCCGCGCGCTCTCCTCAGCGCAGAGGTACCCGGGCCCGGCACTCCCGCATCCCTCCTGACACCGCATCGCTCCGCATCCCTCCCGATTTTCCCAGCGCCAGCGGGGCACGGATGGGTGAAGCGGAGGCGGGGGGAGGCGGGGGGCCGGCAGGACCGATCCGTGCCGAGCCGCGCCGCACGGGGAGGCGCCGGTGCGCGGTGCCCGCCCCTCGCCGCCGCCTCCCTCCCGGCTCCGGGAGCGGGGCGAGGGGCTCCAAGATGGCTTTGGCCGGGCTGTGCTCGCTGCTGGCCGGCTGCTGCCTGGCCGCGGGCAGCGGCCCCGCCGAGGCGGCGGCGGAGGCGGCGGCCAAGGAGCTGGAGTGCAAGCTGAAGAGCATCACCGTGTCGGCGCTGCCCTTCCTGCGGGAGAACGACCTCAGCATCATGCACGGCCCCTCGGCCGCCGAGCCCAAGCTGCTCTTCTCGGTGCGCAACGATTTCCCCGGCGAGATGGTGGTGGTGGATGACCTGGAGAACACGGAGCTGCCCTACTTCGTGCTGGGTGAGCCTGCGGGAGCGCGGCGGGGCCCCGAGCATCCCCGGCGGCGGGGCTCCTCCCTGCCGCACCGGCGGGCGCCCTGCGGCTGGAACACCCCGCTGCAGCATCCCTGTCCCGGGCACGGGGCCGCTCCGCCCTGCTAGAGCATCTCAAGAGCCGGTGTCATTGCGCCCCGCAGCAGCAGCATCTCAGCCCCGGGGCCGGGGCTCCCCGCTGCAGCATCTCTGCCCTGGTGCCCGCTCACCCGCTGCAGCATCTCTGCCCCGGTGCCCGCTCACCCGCTGCAGCATCTCTGCCCCGGTGCCCGCTCACCCGCTGCAGCGTCGCGGCTGGGGATGCTGCGGGCCCGGGGTGCCCGATGCGCTCCCAGGTTGTCATCGGCGGGGCTGGTCCCCGGCTCGATCCGTGGCCACGGGCGGCGTGTGCTGGCAGGAGGCCCACAGTCTGCTCCCAGCGTGCCCAGCTGGAGGTGAGGGTTTCTGCTTTGTCTGCCCCTGAGCAGAGTCACCTTTCCTGCAGCCTGATGGAAAAACACACCGGTGCCCAGTATTTCCCATCCTGCCCGTGTGTGTGCTGCCAGCCCTCCTGCCCCCAGGCTTTGGGCTCTGGCCTGCTCACATGGTCCGGGTGGTTCCCACCTGCTCTTCACCCACTGTGTGAGGCTCATCTGCCCTTATCTCATGGACTCCTTCATTTTCTTCCACTACAAAAAGCCAACGATTTGCTCCTTTGTTTATGCTGGGCTCAGAGCGAGGCCTCCACCCTTTGTGCTCAGGGACCTGCTTCCCTCCTGACCACCTGGAGCAAGTCACTGAGGTGTTTAATTTTTGGTGACATTGGTGCAGAACACCAGTTCCCATCCCACACATAACCTCCTGCCTGGGGCAAATGCCACCATTGCTTTCGTAGCAGCCCCACAGTGGCTGTGCCACCTCCTGCAAGCCTTGCCCATCTGTTGCTCCTCCAGCAGCACCTTGGGTGTCCCATGAAGTTTTTAAAATGCCACCCTCGTTGGGATGCTGGCCTAAAAATGAGGCACTATGTGTTGCTTGGTGTGACATTGCTCCTCTGTACCACCCTTGTGTACAGCAGTGACCCCAGATGGGGTTTTCTCCCCAGCAATTCATCACCTCCATAGCCTGTGGGCCCCTCCATGAGCTAAAAAACCCCAGCCCTGGATGGTGGGTGGACTTGGGGCAGCTCTGGCTGCTGCGTGGGCATCCCCCTTCTCCCGAGAGAAAGGCAGAGGCAGGCGTGGGGCTGCTGATGCCGTGGGGAAGGGGGTGGTATGTGGGAACACCAGGGGTGTTTTGCTGGAGGCTGGGGGCCCTGTGGGGAGGGGGCAGCGGGCTGTGGAGCGCCCCTGTCCCTGGTCCAGCCCTGTGCTGCGGGATGCTGCAGCGGAGGCCGGAGAGCGTTGCTGTGGCAACAAGGCAGCAGCGCTGCGGATGCAGGGGATGCAGGCATGGCCGCCAGCCCCGCGCCACCTCCATGCCCTGAAGGCCCCCCAAGCGCTTGTCCCCTGGCCCCCTCAGACCCGACCCCAAGGAGCGGGACCCCAATGGGCCCTGGGGCCTGGGGTGCTGCCAGGGGGGAGTGTTTGAGTGGGAGTCGGGAGGGGGCCCCTGGGCATGACCCTGGCTGGTGTGTGGGGATTTCCCCAGGGATTTTTCAAATCCATGGAGGGCTGTTCACTGGGCTGTGCAGGGAAGGACCCACCTGCCCTGACAGGTGCCCCCATGGCTTGCACTGATGATGCCTGGCAGGGTTTTGCTTTTCCCTCCTTCTGCTTTCTGCTGCCAGACAAATACAAGGATGACTGGCCTCAGGCCAATGCACCCTGGTGTCCTGGTGGTGGCCGGGCTCTCTGGGGCTTTGCCACCTGGGACGTTGCTCCCCCAAGAAGCTGGGGATGCATGGGGCTGTGCCAGCCCCCAGCATGCAGGGGTTTGGGCTGTGGAGACACAGAGGGGATCCCAGTACAAGTCTCCCTGCCTGGAATGCTGGGGCTGGGGGCTGAGCTGGCAGGGTGCCCTGTACCTTGCAGCCCCACTGTTTGCCAGGGTGTTGGCTTGGTGACTTCTGGGAAATGCCATGTTACATCTCCTTCTCTCCTGGAGAGAAGGGCTTGCTTTGAAGCTGGTATGGCCCCTTAGCCATGTGTGGGTGTTATTGCTGTTGTGCTGCTTTACCATGTGTAGGTGTTGTTTTTATTATTATTAGAATTATTATCATTACTGGTACTACTGTTAGCCTGGACACTGCTTTTGCACAGCAGAAGCTCTGACACACGCAGGGGTCTTGCAAGACCCAGACCTGGTGACTCAGAGGCTGCAAGCTCTGGAGCTGGAGAGCCCTCAGCCCAAAAACCCCAAAAGCATAGCTCCCGTCACTGTGCACTGTGTGGGGACATGGCCATGTCAGATCAGTGCCTGGAACCGGTTGTGTGGGTGGCTGTTTGTGTTCCCATGAGCCCTTGTGCATGGGCTGGAGGGTATGTTTGAGCATCCTTCCAGGAATGTGGCTTCACACAGTGCTGTTTGCAAACAGCTTGTTTCCTGACAAACACCAGACCCATTTGTGCCCACCTCGTTAAGTTTGAATGTGTCAGAGGGGTGGATAATCCTCACACCCACTCTGAGCATGGTCTAGCTCAGTGTCTGAACTGGGGGAAGCTGGGCAGCTGCTCCTTCTCCTCTGGTGGTTTTCAAATCCAGGGCTTGTGCACAGGGAAGGGATTCCCAAGGGAAAGTGAGCTGTCTCCCTGTTGGCAGAGCCTTGGACCAGACCCAGTTGCTGCTCCCGAGTCAGGGAGAGCCTGGGTTTGGGCTGGGAGCACCAGGAAGTGCTTCACAGAGACTCCTGGCAGCGGCACCTTGGCTCTGCCACATGGGCTCCTGATCAAATCCCCTGAGGGTGTCTCCATGCCTCAGTGTCCCCACAAAGAGGGTGGGAGCGTGTGGGGAGGTGGCTGTAGCAGGCTGGGACTGTGGCAGGGGAAAGAGCAAGGGGAGCAGCTGGAAAAGGGTCCGGACTGGGAAGCCCAAGGATGGTGGGTTATCATTCCCCTCTGATGCTGGCTGTCCCCCTCAAATTCCACCTCAATAATTCAAGGGCTCCCAAGCTTGGCCAGCGTTCATGGTCACAGCTGTGCATGGTTCCCCTGCCTTGGTGGCACCTCCCTGCCACGGTGGCCAAGCCAGGCATCCCACTGATGGGCACATAGGTCAAGATTTTCCCCCCAACTGGAGATCTACTGGGGTCTTTGGAGAGCCATGTATGGTGCATGTTAAAAATAAAATGGTGGGGGAGTGTGTGTTGGACTGGGCATCCCAAAAATGGCTGTTACTCCTGCGCCCTGATGAGATGCTCTGCTACCGTAAATGAAGGGGAAGCTCTACCTTTATCTTAACATGAGAGGGTGAGGCCTTGCTTGCTGCCTGCTTTCCATGCATCTATTTTAGATCTCATCCTCCCTGTCATGTCCATCCTGGTGCCAGAGGTGGGTGTGATGAGTGTGTTGGTGCTCAGCCCTCCCAAACATGGGGACCCTTCGTCTGCTCTTGTGTTCTTCCAAAAGCAGAGGGACCATCTGAGGGATTATTACCTCTGGTTTAGGAGGAGGGGAGACACTTGGGCAAGGCTTTCTGCTGCTTTGTAGCTCTCTTTGTTAATGAATGGAGCGCGTTTTAATTGTGCTGGCTGACTTCTTGTGCACATGCTGCCTCACTCAAGAGCAGCTCCCACCCATAAACCCCTCATTGCTTTATGTGCCTGTCCTCAGAGGGACTCTGATGCCATTTCCCTGTTTTGCTGTGGGTCTTTTCCCCACCTCCTGAATTTTCAGGAAGCTCCGATTTTCAGGTGGGAGCCAGGATGGGACCACTTGCTGTTGCTCACCAGGCTGCCTGCGCTGAAAATCCCCTGCTTTAAATCAAGGAAACCTTCATTTGGAATGGTTGCCTTTCATCTCATTTTGTGTTTGTTGCATCAGTTGTATTTTTTCCTGAAGGGAGGAAGCATTTCTCTGGTCGGTGGCCATTAAGAAATGCTAATTTGCAGCTCAATATTCCCTGTCCGCTCACCTTCACACCCCCTTCTCCCTCACTGCTTGGCTCGGCAGCATCCAGCCACATTTGATATGTCATTAACTGGATTCACACTCCTGCAGGCTGCTAATTTTTTTGGGCCCCATCCTTCTCAGCTTATAAAGCAGTGAGAGGGCTATTTACGAGCACCCTGGCATCCCTCGGGCTCGGTGGAGATTTGCGATGCAATTAAAATCCGCGCCAAAGACGGTGCCTTTGACTCCTTTGCCTTCTCTGTAGTGCAATGAGTGTTTGAAAAGTGAAGTCTTGAAATACCTTTTCTAGGGTAAAATCGACTTGAGGAATGAGAAAGCAGAGCTGATGTGTTGAACTCGTGCTTTCTGGGCACCGGATATTTCAAGCTCTTGAAATACTGGGTGGTTTTTTCGCATCCTGGGTTTTTTTTCCCTGACTGTGGAGGAGCTGAAGGAACTTTTTCTGCCTCTCCAGTTTCCAGCCCAGCTGCTGTGCCCTGAAATAGGGCAGCACAGCCCCTCACCCCCCGACTTCCCGCTCCCCATCACCCTCCCGGGAGCCTCAACAGCAGAGGATGGGAGACAGTTCTTAACTTCAATGACTTTAATAGATTATCATAAACTCCAGCTTTAATACAAGCTGTCATGATTTCAAATTATCTTACTTTTAAATTAAATAGATTCCTTTTTAAATACAAAATCAATTCTAATTTTTTAGAGGGGTGAGATTTTTCAAAGGCACCGATGAGCTGGGCATATTTAACTGCTCTCAAATATCTCCCCGAAATATCTAATCAATTTTTTTTTTTCTGTTGTTAAATCCTAGCTAAGCTTTCGGCTGTGCTGGTGGATGCTCTGGCCATGACTTCCCTGGGTTAATGACAGGGTAGCAGAGGGGGTTGTGGGGATGTGAGACAGATCACAGTGGGGATGCTGGCTGCTGCTAATCGGGACGACGGGCCACCGGAGCGCCTGCCTGCCCCGGCTCTCCTTCCAGCCTGTGCAGGGAGGCGGCCAGATGTGACACCCGTCGGCTCTCATCCTTGCCCCACACATCTCCCTGCTGCTGCAGACTGCAGGACACAGTGTCCTCCCCGGCCTGTCCTCCACCCCCAGCTCCCAAAAGGCCCCGAAGGAGGGAAGCAGGAGCCAAGGGGCTGTAGGCGTGCATTAGCCCGGGTTTTTTTTCCCAATTCCATGTCAAGTGAGAAGAGTTTTGTTCCTCTCACCTGGGTCTGGATGCTGGTTGTGATCCCAAAGCTGTTGGCATGCAGGGAGGCCCTTTGGTCCCAGCTCTCTGCATTAGGAAAGTGCTTCTTGGGGTGTTGCAGCACCCCTGGCTTGACTTAATTCCTAGGGAAGGCAGTGGCACCCTGGCATCACCACTAGAATCCCCCTTCCTCATCACAGGGACCAGGACATGACAGAGGGCTACAGCAGGGCTGATCCCACCAGGAGACCCACAGCATCGCTCCGGTGCGAACCTTGCACCTGGAAATAGGTGTAATGGTAAAATAATGAAGCAAATATTAAGAAATTCCTAAGTACCAAGAGAATAACCAAGTTAAATTATACCAGGGGAGCTCAATTGCCTTGCTTAGATTGATTGAATTACTAAATGAGCCTGACTAATGGAATGGAGTGGATATATCGGACTTTTACTCAAGATCCTGAAATAATTTCTCTAATAAGATTGTGAGCCATTAATTGGACTTGGCTTTGATCCTGGACACTGTCGCATGCTCTGAAACCCGCCGGTATGATCTATGCTCTGGCATGCCCGGCCAAGGGGATGGCTGCTGTCATCTTCCTGCTGGGTGGCTTGGAGGCCAGCCAGGGAATTAGCCCTGGGGGTCCCAACCCACCCCACCAGGAGCTGCAGTGGGGAAGGGACTCCAAAATGACCTGTCTCAGCAGCCCTCCTGCCCCTTGGCAAAACCTGCCCCGGCAGTGGGATGCGCTGAATTCCCTCCTGCTGCCAGCCTGGCTGGGATGTGAAGCCCAGTTCCCATGAATTTGGGATGGATGCTTGGGGTTTATATCTACAGAAAATCCAGGGGTGCCATGTTCTTCCTACATCCTCCTGGAGTGGTTGCTGCTGGTGGTGGGACATTGTAGCATCCAGAGTGCTGCTGGATGTCTGGTCTGCTGTGGGAGATATTTGTCACCAAGGCTCATGGACTTGCAGACCTTCCAGCAAAACAGAGAGGGATCTGCCAAGGGACATGCATCCTGCCTTGGACCTACTCTGGTGCACCTGGTGGGACAGGACAGGCTCATCTAATACCTTATCTAATAATTAGGTGTAAATTGCTGGTAGGACCCTATGCTAGCCCTTCCTCTTGGCCAGGCAATGTAAACCTGATCTCTCCACATCCCTTTTCCAGCTGAAAGATGGGGCCAGAGTGGTGGGGCGACCCCGCTCAGAGCCACTGAAGCACCGAGGACACCCCCATGCCTGGCCACATGCCCTCCTCCAAGTGATGGCTCCCAGCATCAACCCCAGCTATGAGCAGAGGCAGCCCTTCAAACCCCAGTGGGGTGGAAAGTGCTGCAGGGAAGCTGGTAGCATCCCATGGAGGAGCAGGGAGTCCCCCATGGCCAACCTGGGGTGACCGAGGCTCAGGAGGGAGGCACAGGGTGCACTTCTTCCCCATCCTTATGGACACCTTGTGCCCACGCTGTGTCCATCACTCTCCTGCTGGGCACAGAGGTTGCAGTGGCACAGTAGATGTACAGGGCCTCTTGTATATTTTTTTTCCTTAGCCAAGGGAAAAAAAAGTAAGAAATAAGGATTTCGTCTCTGGGAACCCGTTGCCACAGCAACCGTGCATCCAGCTGGCTCCAGCGGCAGCGGGGCTGGGAGGGGATCGCGCTGACCCAGAAAGCAGCGGGGGGAGTGGGATGTGGGGCTGCTTGGCCTGTCCATGGGGGTGGCAGGGGCGGGCAAGGTGGGCAGGGGGCAGCGCTCAGCCAAGGGGGCTGCAGAGTCCCCTGTTTAGCCTCCCTTTAGTCACTCCGAGCCTGAGTTTCTCAGCCTGTCTCTAGGCAGGGATGCTCAGACATGGTCCTGTCCCGGTTTTGGGAGCTTGGCTGCCCCCGTGGGTGCTCCTCAAAGACCCCCCAAGCTGTGTGGCAGGTTTTATTCCCCTGGAATTGGCTGTGGTTCCAGTGCTGGAGGGGACCCTCCAGCAGCCAAACGCTTCCCTGACTCCACTGTCTCACCCCTGCTCTCCTCTCTACACGCTAGTGGCATTTGCTCCTGGGCTGCATCCCTTTTCCTGCCATTTTTATTTTATTTTATTTTATTTTATTTTATTTTATTTTATTTTATTTTATTTTATTTTATTTTATTTTATTTTATTTCATTTTATTTATTTTATTCTGATCTGGTTTATGTTACTCTCTTCTGGTTTATTCTGGTTTATGTTACTCTCTTCTGGTTTATTCTGGTTTATTTTATATTCCATTCTACTCCATTTTATTTTTTTTTCATGGTTGCTTAGCCAGCTAAACGGAGGTGCTGAAATCATCTCTCTTGGATCCTTGCTGCACAGCAGTCCTTCAGATGAAGGAATTTTTGCCTGGTGGGATTAAGGCGCCTGGATGATGAGGGCTCTGTCGTTTAAGACTGGTTGTCCTTTTCTTTCCAAATTGCCGGGCTCTGGCTTCTCTGCAGCTGTGGCCCGTGGCTCACCCCAAGCAGCAGCTGAAGGATTTGTCTAGATCAGGGAACATTTTTGATTACCAGTTTCTGGCTGTCCCACTGCGGCTTAACGCTGAGAAATCACCCAGAGGAGAGCGTGCCCCACTCCCATCGCTGTGTTGGTATCTCTGATCCCATTTTCCTGCCCTGCAGATGGGGTTGCTCGGGATGGATGCTCACTTAGGGCTGGGCTCTTTGGAGTCTGCTTTAGGATGTGGTTAAACTGACCTCACACTTGCTTTGCTGTGGGGTCTTGTTTAGTGGTGAGACAGGAGCCCAAGCCTGTCCCTTCTGTGATGTCCTGCCTGCAGAGCCTGAGATCTGCTGGGGAATGCATTTTTTCACCATTCATAGTCAAAGGGGAGTAAAAGATCCTTGAGGGACCCTTTAGCTGGTGGTGACACATGGGTCACAGAATTTTGGGGTTTGCAGCCGTGATGCAAGAGGTGACATGGTCCCTTTCCTTGTCAGCTCTGAGGCATTTCAGTAATTAGGATGACTAACGAGCACAGCAGAGCAAGCAGCTATGGGGGATGCAGAGGGCTGGCGTTGCTCCCACAGGGAACTGATCCAGCTGAAAACTAACCTGGTGGAGGGAAGAAATTGGAGAATCATAGACCATAAAATGGTTTGGGTTGGAAGGGACCCTAAAGATCATCTCATTTCACCCTCCTGCCATGGGCAGGGACACCTTCCACTATTCCAGGTTGCTCCAAGCCCCGTCTAACCTGGCCTTGGACACTTCCAGGGATACAGGGATAGCCACAGCTTCTCTGGGCACCCTGTGCCAGGCCCTCACAATCCTCACAGGGAAGAACTTCTTTCCAAGGGTTGGAATAAGGGTAGAAGAAGGTGGTAGAAGATGTCAAGGATGCTGTGCCCATATCTAGCTTGAGCATGTCACTTCTGCTTGGCCTGACAAGGGCTGTAGTGCCTTGAGAGTGCTTCCCAAATCAGGTCAGTGGTCCAAGTGAAACCGTATCCTGGCTGCCAGAGCCCTTTGGGATGGAGGGTAGGGTGAACAAGGTACAGGGAGGACTTTGACCTTGTTATTTTGGGAGCTCCTTTTCCTCTCTCCTGCACCCCTGCCCTCCTTCTCTGCCAAAAAAACCCAGCTGCGACATCACCGTCACAACACAGTGGCTGCCTGGGAAGGCAGATATTAGCAACCCCGAAATATCCCCAGGACAGGCTCTTGTGTGATGGGAGACAGTTACCATGGAAACCTCCTTCAAATAAAAAAAAAATTAAAAAAAAATAGAAAAAAACCCCCACGAAATTTAAAGCAGCCCTTGTAGCACAGAGGAACTGTAGACCTTATTATGGGTTTTGGCAACCCCCCTTTTTCCTTTATTTGTTCCAGCTAAAAGCTTCGGGAGGCAAGGCAATTAATTCAGCATCCCAAAGGGAGTGAGACAGGGAGGGCACAGTGCTGGGAACCAGTTCCCCAGGCTGGCACACTCCTGGTGCTTCCCAGTGCTGCTGCCCCGCGGCCACCAAATGCCCTCTTGTAACGGGGTTGCTCCAACACAGAGGAAAAAGCAGGGTGGGTTTTTAGAAGAGGTGGCTTTAGGCTTAAAAAAACCTTTCTAGCTCTGTAGGTGGAGGGCTTGGGGAGGGATTGGTGTGAGTGAAGGGTTCAGGGCACGGCAGGAGGGGTGAGGATGTGGGAAAACACCACAGATTGCAGCTCCAGCATGGGGATGGGTGGCTCAGCGTGGGTCGAGGGGGATGTCCTTATGTGGCTGGCAGCAGCAAGTAGTGTCCTTTCTCCTGCAGGGGAGCTCCTGCCTTGAATCAGTCAAACTGGCCAGCTTTGGTGGGGAAGAGGAGATGCTTGGGAAAGGAGACATCCCACTCCCAATTTTTCTTGCCAGAGTCTACTTCACAGCAGTGGCTGCAGAGTCTTTAAATTGCTGCAGTGCTCTCAGCCTGTTTGCTCCCCTAATGATGTCCCCAGTGTCCACAGCCACTGGGAAATCTCCTGGAAACATCAGATTTGGACTGGAGAGCCTTTTATGCCTCCCACTGCCCCGAGCTGGCCCTGAGCTCCCCTGGGCGCTGCTTTCCCAGTGGTGGTTGTGTTGGTGCAGAGCTGTTTTCCCATCCCACGGCTGCATCTCCCAACCTTTCCCGTATTGCTCAGCCAGAAATAGCTGGGCTCTGCCTTTTGCCACTTTGGGAGAGCTCTGGAGGGGAGCAGTGATGGGACTTGAGAGCTGTCACGCTGCTGTGGAGATGCTGCCTTTCCTGCTGGCCACAGGAACAAGGCAGGGAGTTTGTCTCTGCAGGCAGGACATGTATGGCCTGGAAATGTGGGGGGAATTATAAATGTCTCTGCTGCTCCGTGAGCAGGATCTCGTCCCAGCTTATGCCAAGGTGCATCTTTAGTGGCCTGGGATGTGTGTCCAAGCATCCACAAGCAAGGTAGTGCCTGAAACATCCTTCTAGGGAAAAATGAAACCCATTTTATTAGTTTTTCTGCAGAATCTGCTCTCCTCCTGGGTGTGCCATGCTCCTGGTGTGCTCAGACTTGGTGAGCAGAAGTAGCTCAGCCCCTGGATAGTGGGAAAGCCCATGGGCCAGGTAGGAGAGTCTGCCTTGGACTTGGGCTGGCTTCCACACTTTTTATTATCATGTTTCCACTTTTTCTTGCTTGTAGAGTAAGGCACATCTCTGGTTAACAGCTAGAGGACTCAGCTGTAGCCCCAACATCCTCCCACAGTGCATTCATGCCTGTCAGCACACTCTGGGATGAAGGGATGTCCTGTGGGCACTGGGCCTGGGGCTGAGCAAGGGATGTGGAGGTTCCTGGGGTAGATGTGGTGCCCTTCTCACCATGGCATGGTGGTGGTGTGGGCAGCCTGGGTTGGACCCGACCTCCCTGTAATTAAAGCTCAGTGCTGGGAAGAAGGGATTTCCTGGTGTGCCAGGAGCAGGGAAGTACCAGGGTCATGGAGGGAGGGCAGGAAGGATGGACCATGAGGAGGGAGAGGAAGCACAATGGCAGGAGGTAGTAAATAACTGCAGGAACCACACAAAAGCCAAGGGGCCTTAGGAGCAGTGCTGGCAGAGCCACTTGCCGTGGGTGTGAGCCACAGCATCCTTGCTGGCTTCTTTAGGCTGCTGCACACAGAGCCCAGTGAAGTGCCTTTTGAAACTAATCACAGCAGGAATTAATGGCTGTTTTCACACCAGGTGGCAGCATCCATGTCCTGGGAATAGCACTGCAAGGGCTGTGTGCTCAGTGGCTTTCTGGCCAAGAAAGGGGGGAGGTGGCAGGAGGAATTGGCAGGATGACCCGTTGAGCTCTGGACTCAGTCCCAGCCAGAGCTCACAGGGTTAAGGCAAAGACGTGGCTGTAAATGCAGAAGTTTGCAGTTACTGGTGCCCAGAGTCCAGCAGGGCTCTTTGCTCTTGAGCTGCTGATAACGCAGCTCACTCCTCACCTTGATTTGATTTGGTTTGCTTACAGAGATGCTGCTTATTTGCTAAAATGGGCTGCTGCTTTTCTGGTGCAGGAGGAGCAAGAGGCAGCAGCTCCTCATTCAGGAACTCCCCATGTCATGGTCACGGGCATGCTGACCTTGCCAGGGTGACTCTTACCACTTGACAGGGTTGGAACATCCTGACTCTGTCCTCTTTTTTCTGGCCATCTCATATTTTAGCACTGGACTAAGAAAATGAGTAGATTTTCCTCCTTTTTCTTTTTCCATACAAATGTAAGGGAACTTTCTGCCTGTGGTTATGACATTGAGATTTCCTCTTCCCTACCAAGGGTGCAAGCCCTACCTGAAAAGACAGGCAGGTAAATACAGACAGGGCTGTGCTGCTCTGTCATGGCACTAAAGCTGATGGGTGCTGAAACCCAAGAGCAGTGTTACATAATTCAGACTGCAATGCAGAAACTCTTCCTTAATTTTTAATTATCCAATTGCCGCACGTACGTAGCGCTCAACTTGGGATGTGAAATTTGGCCTCTGGGCACGTGCGGGGGGACTTGGCTGGTAAAGATGACAGAAAACCCTTCCCTTGTGTTCCTGTCCCTCGTGGCATGGTGGGAAGGAATGTATCCCCATGGCACTGAGCGGGGCTGGTCTGTGGTGGCTGGAGAGGATGCTCTGCACCCACCCCAGGGGTGTCCCATGGGGCAGTGGGAGAAGGAATGCAGGTCTGCAAAGGTCTTTGAGGTTTCTCTGGCTCACAGTGTTAGAGAAATGGAAGGCATCATGGTCACTTTGCATCCAGATTTCCTGTAGCTGCTGGTAAAAGGCGCCCGAGTGCCTCCCAGGCTGGGTTTGTAGGGATGTGGATGTGGGAGAACCAGTGAAGGAGCTGGGGCAGACCTTGGCTGTGAAGCACCATTTCTTCCCCTCCCTGTTTCTCTCCCTCTTTCAAATCCCCACTCTGCACTTTCTGTCCTTCCTACAAAGGTAGCTGCCTCAGAACAGCTTAGGCTTCAAAGTTCCCAAAATAACAAAGGTTAAAATAAATTAAAAAAAAGGGGGTTACTACAAGTTCAAGTCAGTGCCCCACTTGCACCCGGGCTCAGAGCTTCAAAGCAGCTGCAAAGAGCCCCCCACAGTGTCCATGGTCGAGTATCTCAATGCTTGTGGTCCCATCTTCATCCTCCTGCAGTCACAGGAGATTTTGTAGTAGCCAGGAAGAGGCTGCAGGTAATTGAAAGAGGTGGGGGGTTCAGCTGCTTTTGTTGCCTGTGGGGGCAATTAGAGGAGGTCTCTTGTGTAGGAGAAGATTGTGGTGGTGGCTGCAGCCCCAGGGCTGTGTCCTGTGCCCTGTCCCCTGGCCAGGTGGGTGGGCACACAGCTCCTCTGTGCTCAGCGTGGTGCTTTGTGCCTCTGCTGGCTCCACTGATTTATATAGATCATCAATATGACAATTATATACACCTGCAGGTTTAATTACCTCCATTTTCGTCAGGCAGCGACAGATTTATGCCTCTATTCAGTTCCTGTAAATCTGAAACAAGCTTGACTAGACCCAAAAGTCCTCCCATTGATCACCACACACTGACTGGTCTCTGGCCCTCTTGACAAGCTCTTCTTTCAAGAGTGATAAATTCAAGATGCACAGTTAACTTTTTCCCCTTCTACATCTTTCTTCCTCCTTCTTTCTTTTTATTTTTTGGTTGTTGGTTTTATTTTTTTTTCATTTTCCCTTTTCCATCTTTCAAAGACTCTCCACAAACAATGGAGCTTAAAATCAGGCAAGGGCTCCTAAGGCTCCAAAGAGTTTATGATATTAGGGCACAGCTGGCAATATCCCATGCCTGCCTTGTCCATCCCAGTATGGGCCCACAGGTGAGGGTTCTTCCTGCCCCTAAGAGCAGCATCAGTCCCACCAGGGGGGTTGGGAGGAAGAGAAGGATCACTTCTTGGAAAAGCTCTTGGCCCTGCTGTGGATAAGTGAGCAGACAGGGTTATTTTGGCCCAGTTTCACTCCCTAGGAGGGCCACCTCATCTGTCCTACGTCCCAAAAGACTGAGAGGTCCTGGCTCTCCCCCCAGGAGATGAGGAATGAGCAGCCGTGCTCGTTTCCTGTGCTGAGCACGAGAATACCAAAGCAACGTCTAATGTGCCCGACCTCTTGGCCTCGGCACAACGAGCACTTAAACAAATTAGTGTGCAGGAGCGAGCTGAAGTTTACCCTTGAAGGGAAGTCCATGTCATCGCTGTAATGCATCCACCCACCTCCCCTGCCAGTCCCACCACAGCCTGACCTCTCCTGTAGGATATGCTCTGGTGACTGGCAGATGGGCTGGAGTGGCCGGCCATTGCCTTCCCTGCCATCCCACGATGGATATAAATAGGCCTTTGCCTCCCCATGAAAATTGCTGGCTGGCTTGGAAAGCTTAAGGGAATCTTGGCAAGCATCTTGGGTCTGTAGGGCCTGACAGCAGAAAGGGCAGGAATTTGGGAAGGGAAAGCTGCTGGCTGGGATTTGAGAAGCTCTTTCAGTGGGAGGGAGCTGCCCTTGGGTCTCCTTCCCCCAGCATGGGGAAGCAGAGAGTCTGAGCCACTCCTGAAGGGACAATTGGATGTGGGATTCATCCTTGAAGATGGCCTGGGTAACACCCAGCTGGCTTTGCTGTCACCCTTCAACCCCAAGAGACTGGCGGTGTGGGGACAATGGGTTGTGGTCCCTTGGCATCTTCAGCCACGGCTGATAGTTGGGGAAAAATTGTTAAACCCACAGCATATCTATATACAGTGCTGTCCCTGCTGGCCAGATCTGTGCTGCAGGCATTTCCCAAGCTGGGATGTGCCTCTGGGCTCTCTGGCTCAATAGCTGCAGGTGGCTGTGTCTTCCCTGAATTTGGTTCCTTTCTCGGTGCTTCCGTACTTTATGCTGGACAAAAAGGAACCTATTGTTACTTTTTACATGCCTAATTCTTGCAAAGTGAGGAATAATGAATAACCATTGCCTTTCCCACTGCTCCACAGGCCTGCTGATTTTACAGGCTTTTATCATGTCCCTGCTCAGTTGTTTGCTTGCTTTACTGAGGACTCCTAACACAGTTGGTTTCTCCTCTTCACAAAGCTGTTTGCGACATCTCATCTCCTTTGTACCCTCCTCCGAACCTTCCGAGCTTTGCCTCCTCCGTTTCGAGATGGTTGACCTGAATACCACTTGCAGGATTCAAGATTGGCTTCTTTCACCCAAGTTGAATTTCACCTGCCCACTTCCTTGCCCGCTTTCCTCCACCAATTCACAGCTTTAGCTTTGAGAACACTAAATTTAGCCTTGGTGATCAACTTTGTCATTCGCCTCCTCTTCCAGAGTGTTTCTGAGCAGCTGAGGTCCTGACAAAGATCTCCATGGGGCTTCTTGGTAACCTCCTTTCATTGTGAAAACTAACCTCTTGCTCCTCCCCCTCCTGGTGGGCTTCAAGAGGGCTTTCCCTCTTATTCCAACCCCACTTTGGCACTTTGGGAAACTTTGAGGGTGAATTTTTGACAAGAACTCTTTGAAATGAGTCCATCAAACTGGATCACCCTTTACAGCGTTGGGTGACCCATATTTACCCACCTACAGGTTCCTCTAACAAAGCGTCCAGGGCAGAAGCAAAACTTACTGGTCTTTAATTTCCATGATGCACGAGAGCTTTTTTAAGAGATTGGGGTCTCCTCTGCCAGGTCTTGCTTCTCCAGTTGCTCACCCTTTTGGAGTGATGTTGATTGTGTAGGTGAGCACCATCTGATCTAAGGGGTTCATGCCCTCCATATCACTGATTTGCTGGGAAATGATTTAGCCAGGGCAGTAATTTTCCATGGCTGATTGGGAGCTTCTCCATCAGTTGGGCTCTTTCCATGGAGACCTGAGTTTCTGTCTGGAAGAGGTGATGTGAGAGCATTGCAGGGTGGGATATCAACTACAACTGTGGTCCTTTCTGGAGTTTATATACCAACATCACATCTGTAGGCTGTTATCACACATTTTATTTTACTTTTGCTCACTGTTATGGTGTTGGGCTTTGGGGTTTTTGTTTTACAAGAGTGTTGTTCCAGGAGGTGGATTTGTCTCTTTTCCTGTATCCTCTCTGTAGTTCGCAGTTATGGCAGATGGGACCAAAATAACGAGACAGGAGTGAAAATCACACACCAGTGAACATCCCAGTCTGCTCGTTGTTTTTCCCAGCTTTTGGTCAAAATTGAGTAACACGATGGAAAAATAACCTTGGAGGGGATGTTGCACAGGTGTGGTTGGGCACGTCCTTGGGTCCATGGGGAGGAGCAGGGCAATGGGGCACGCTGTGTTGTAAGGTCAGCAGCTGCAGAGCAAACCCACTCGGCTCAGACCCATTAATGATGAATCAGTGTCCTTCTCTCTGGAAACAGTCGTGCAGCACAGGGTGACGGAGGGGTTTGTTAAAGAAGGGGATGGATTAGGGCTGTGGCATATTTGGGACAAAAATCCCAGTCCAGGACTAAAGCATGGCTGCAGCTTTGAAACGTAGCTCCTTGATGACCTTCCCAAAAGCAAAGGCACCCTTATGTTCCAAGGAGAAGCCTGGTTAGCTGTCAGCCTTGCTATGGCAGCTCGTGGATTCACGTGTACCAGTCTCACGTGCACACATCGTGGTGGGGTGATCTCTCTGACAGAGCCAGGGAGTGCTCCAGGGAGATCCCCAGTGCCTTTTCCTTGAGCCTTTATCTTTTCCCATGTCTATGAGCCTTGGAAATTTTGCCCCAGGGCCTCTCTCCCATGAGGCAGGTTCCTAATATATAAAGTGAGGTTTATGTTTGCTGGTACAGAAAAGCTGGATTGTCTTGGAAAGGTGGAATGACCTACAGAATGAGCTGATTTTCCTACCTGAGATTGGAGGGAGGAGAAAAAATGCAAATAAAATATGGATAGTCAGTGATGAATGTGATTGTTTTAAACAGGCCCATAAAAACATGAATATTATACCATGAATGATGTGTCACTAAAACCTTGGAAGTATAAATGAGTTAAATACCAGGATAAGCATTTTGACATCTGAATTGATAGTAATCAAGGCCTGAGGTCCCGACAGAGTGAGCGAGTGACTCATGGTGGGAAGGTCTCCTGAGTCACTTCAGACACTGGAGACCCTTAGAGGAGTGCAAGACTTGCTTTAGCTGAGTTCGAGCCCTTTAAAGGATTTGTGAGGCTTAGACATGGAGCAAAAGCCTTAGCTAATGGGGAACTTAAATAAAAACACAGTCAGGTTCCGGCTGGAAAACAAGCCAGGTTTAAATGTTAACGAGGAAATACCAGTCCAAGTCAAAATCTGCACTCTGCTGTATGAAATGAGTCTGCAGAGACTGGCATTATGGCAGAGCTCATTTGACTTATTGGAGGCATCTATTAGTGCAAAACGCTTCCAAATGGAGAGGAAAATTGGTTTGCTGGGTGTTTTTTTCATGAAAATGCTGATGTGAGTTTTTAAGGAGAGTTGTCCTCGTTGTGCGCCACAATGCCAGGTCTTGGTGGGGAGATAAGGACATGGGAATGGGCTCATGTCAGCACTGGGCTCGTGGGCCATGGTTTTGATGTTGCACCAGCTCAGGTGCAGAACTGGGCTGTGACAGAGGGGTTGCCTCCTGAAATTGGTCGGTGCAGAAATGTTGCCTCCAGAAGGACTGGGTTTGCTTTGGGTGGCATGGCTGTGCCTTGGGAAAGGAGGTTGTTTGGGATAAGCAATAATGAAGCAGGTATAAATCCATGCACCTTCAATCTGATCTTTTGTCCTCTCCTCAAATCAGTCCTCTAGAACCTTTCCTTCCCCGCTCCCTCCCCTCGCAGATGGTGTGGGAGGGGAGCAGCAGCAGCCCTTATGTTAAAAGCATCAGCCTGGGCCTTTGGGGGCTGCTGCTCCTGTAGATAGGAAGGACCTGGGCCACATTTGATACCAGGTGAACGCAGCACAGCCTAATTAGTGGTCTCCTACTGTTATTAACCTCTGACTCAGCCAGGCTATTTTTTAACACAGGTGCAAGAAGTTAATACTAGTGCTAATGGCTTCCTAGCCAAGGCCATAATGAAAGCCATGCAGGGACCAGGCTTTTCATCAATATCTTTCAAACTTTGAACTTGAAATTATCCTCTCTGCCCTGCTTTTTTTATTGTTGGCTTTCTGCCCACTTTTCTGCATCCTCTGGGATATCCTGGCCCCGTGGTCAGGGGGGTTGGCATCTGCCAGCCCCATGGCACAGCTGACTCCCTGTGGCATCCAGATAAATGGCCCCAGTTGGCTACACGGGTCACCATAGCATCTCCCACCAGGTGATGAGATGTCTGCTTGGAGAGCAAGATAAAAGGGCAACGCATCAGCCTGGGAGAAGAGGTAACAGAGAGATGCTGTGTTAGGGAGTAAGCTTGGTCTTGCTTGAACCAAACTCCATGAGAATGTCACAGGTATGGGAAAGCGTTCATATGTGTCATTTTTTTCAAGTGCAAAAGGAGTAGGATTTGGGCAGCTGTCATGTTGCTAAGATGCTTGAGGAGGGGAGGAGAAGGTCCAAGGATGAAGCTCATTAACCCAAGTGCTGCCTCAAGAGCCTTTGCCCAGGGCACAAGCAGAGGTGGTGGGGCAGCCTTGTCCTGCAGTGTGATGAAGAGGTCACACAGCCTGCCAGTTTGGGGTGATGGCAGTTGATTTCTGGGGTGTTTTCTTCTGTCTCTAGCACTCCTGACTTGTGTGCCATGTGGCTGCAGGATCACATTGTGATGGCTGGTGACACGGGATAATGTACTCAGGCTCTGTGACTGGACTGTGCTCTTTTAAAACAAGAATCCATTTTTTTTATTGGAATACATTTTTCTTTTAAAAAATAAGCCTGTTTAAATAAATTTGAAATTATGACAACCTATTTTAAGGCTTAAATTTACTATAATCTATTAATCATTTAAATAACTTCTATCAGGGATTCCTCCTCAAATATTAATGAGCTCAAGGGTGCTGCTTTTACACTGATATGTCAGATCAGGAAGAAAACATCTCTAACTCTAGCTTTCTAAATGTCACAATGTCACATTCTTAGTATCTATTATTTTCACTCTTTACAATGGAGCAAATGCTGGTATTTACATTTTTCCCAAATGTCAGTATGTTGAGTTCCTGTTGTGCATAAAAGCTCTTGCCTTAATTACTCCTAATTTCACGTTAGCAGGCAGGTGCAGGGAGAGTGTTTTCTTCTCTTCGAGCTGGTTCATTCCAAGTTGAGAGGCCATGGGGAGTTGGGAAAGCGGGCAAGCTTGTTTTCCCCTTCCAGTCCATGAATAAAGACCAGGTGGGAGAGGAGGAGATCTGCTGTTTCAAACCCTCCTGGCTCCCAGGACCGGCTTTTCAAAGGGGATCCGTGTCCCTAAACACACAGCTCCAGCAGTTAGAGGGAATTTCAGAAGTGCTTCTGTCTTCCTGGTGACTTTAACTCCTCTCGGCTTTGCTTCCCGGTGGCACTGTGGAGTGCTCAGCATCCCTCTGCTCGGGACACTCCAAGTGCACTGATTACCGCCAGAAATACGGCCCGTGCTGAGCACAAACAGTCTGCCAACTCGCCCGCTGTGGCTAATGTTTCCTTTGATTAATCAAATCAGTTTGGGAGGGTGGACCTGGGTCCTGATGCAGATTTTGCCCCCCCCTGCCTCCCCTGCAGCCAGCTCACTTAAGGCAGCCTAATGAAATTAATTAACGGCAAATTTAAAATGTTGCTT
The DNA here is from genome assembly GCA_035221455.1 of Xenops minutus. Lineage (NCBI taxonomy): Eukaryota > Metazoa > Chordata > Aves > Passeriformes > Furnariidae > Xenops > Xenops minutus. Next base: position 27,133,286 of record JAWWEE010000004.1, on the reverse strand, counting down.
TTCGGCACTGTAATTGAATTCCAGTTTTCATTTGAAGGCAGCATGAAACAAGCAAAATAAAGATGTTAATTTGCAAAATGAGCCGGGCTCTTTCCCACTGCCATCAAAACTTGCGGCTACAAATGGCATGGATTGGATGGGTCTGGGCTGGACTGTTCCCACAGGGCAGAGACAGGAGGGAAAGCTGTGCCTCACTGGGAAGCTCATCATGGTTTTTATGGTCATTCCAACAAAATCTGCTATTTTCGGGAAAGTTAGCTAACAGGCAAATGGCAGTCTCGAGCTGATGGCTGAGATCAAGGTGGTGTGAGATGGTGATCAAGGTGGTCTGGTTGGAAGTGGAGGTAGTGATAAGATGTTCCTGAAATTCTGGAATCAGTCAGGCAAATTTGGTTTGATTCAGCATTTAATGTTCTGGAGCACATGCCGTGTCCCTGTCCTCAGCTGCTCCTCCTGCTTGGGTCCTCTGCCCAGCTCTCTTGATCTGTCCCATTGCCCCTAAACCTTGAAGTTAAAAGCACTTTAGGAAAGTCAGAGTGCTTGGGCAGAAGCTGCAGGTACCTCTGCAGGTCTTTGGGCTGAGTCCCATGTGGAGAACTGTGAAAACGTATTGAAGACTGAGAACCTCTGAAATCACCTCAATCAAAGTCAGAGCTTCAGGTGCAATCACAGCCACGTTCATGTTTCACTGTTCACAAAGGATGGGAGATACTTTGTCTGCAGTAATTCCTGACATGGTCCCAGTGATCCCAGCAGTGCTGCTGAGAAGTTGATTTTGCTCTGCTTTAACCCTCCAGGTTGTGGTTTGTGTAGGAGCAGCCGTGGTGCTGGCAGGAGGTGACCGGAGGGAGCCTGCTCTTTGCATCCCTTGGTCCCTCCACCCATTTTTTTGGGAAGAGGTGAATATCCCATGAACCCTCTCCTGCGTATTTCCCTCGTGACCAGCTTTGCTTTTGCAGAGATCTCAGGCAACACGGATGACATCCCCCTGGTGCGCTGGCGGCAGCAGTGGCTGGAGAATGGCACGTTGCTCTTCCACATCCACCACCAAGACGGGGCCCCCAACCTGCCCGGCTTCGACCCCACAGAGGAACCCCAGCCTGAGTCGGCAGAGGAGGAGCTGAGGATCCTCCACATCTCTGTCATGGTACGTGATGGGAAGGCATCCCCTGTTTAGATGTCCAGAAGCATTTTGAAAAGCCATTTATTTCCCCAAATGGCTCCAGCTGCTCTGGGATGGGGAGCTGAGCCTGCCTTTGGGGTGGCTAAGTTACCCTGGGCACCTCTCTGAATGGTGCATTCAAGGTGCTTTAACACTGAGCTTCTTGAAACCTCTTCCTTAGTCTGCATCCCTTTGAAAATATGTTTGCGGGGTGTCTTTATCTCCAGGGGCTCTGTGCTTTGAAGGTCTCAACCAGCCTAACCCAGGGTTAATTCCCACTGACTTTGTCAGGAGCCCTTTGCCCAGTGGACGGTGCCTGCTGTCTGCTGCTCTGACACATGGCGGGTGTCATGGTGCCACTGGGCACTGTCACCACCACTTTTATCAGTGTGGCAGCCCCGTGGCCGTGGTTTCACAGCGGGCAGCCAGTGCCTCCCATGTGTGAGCTTGGACAGTTCTCCTCCTCCCCCCAGATACACAGAGACAAAGGTTCTGATGGCAGAGAAAGGAGAGGTCTGTGTGTTGGAGGTGGATCGGCGGTGTGTTGATTGTTTAGGGGTTTTTTTGTTATGCTGGAAAAAATTTGAAGAATCCTACAATTTTTGTGCCACTGGAAGATAATTAGCCGGAGACAATGTGTTGTTGAGGCTGCAAACAGGCTGTTTAATGGTCCCTACCCTAATGAGAGCTTCATTTGCTCTTCCAGATTGCAGCCCCAGGCCAGGTTTCTCCTCCATCATTTGTGCTTGATTAGTCTCGAGGAAAAAAAATCACTGGCAGAGCCACTCCCAAAAACATCTCACACCATTAATTCTATTTTATTGTCCATTCTCAGCTGCTTCTGAGAGGATGCATCACCTCCAGAGAGGCTGGCCCTGCTTTGCTGCTGTGTTCTTGGTTTTTCTGGGTCCTGCTGGATCCCAAGATCAAGGCAGGAGTGCCTGGAACAAGGCTTATTATCAAGATGATGAAAAGGATGTCTGCAACTCATTGCTCTCCTACCGAAATGTGCAAATACAGATCGAGTCCTCCCTCTCCCCCTTTTTCCCCATCACTCAGCTCTGCTCCAGCATCATCCTTTCATCCTGACGAGCAGAGGTTGGATTTTGTGCCAGGAGCCTGGAGCATTCAAGGCTGATTTTCTTTTTCTCCTGTTTGGTTGCCAAGAGGAAGTGTGAGGAAGGGACTGTTTCCATCGTGACCATGGTCCACACATGGACTGTGTGAGGAGTGCTCCCACAGCCATCCAGTGCAGGGCTCCTCACAGCCATCCTGTGGGTGCAGGAAAAGGGGGGATGAAGGCAGAATGGGGTCTCTGTACTCCCAGTGAGGGGAACCACAGGCCTGAGGTGGTGCCCTGACCCCCTCCAATGTGCAGTGGGTGGAGGAGACTCCAGCACTTCCTTTCATCCTCCTCTCAGAGCCTCTTGAAATCTCAAGAGGTCACAGGCAGCTTTTCCTCAGGGGAAGTCTGAGCTCTTGGACTACCAGGGCAGAAGAAATTCAATTTCAGTGAAATAACAAGTCTTTTTTGAGAACCCACAGCTGCAGTTTGAAAAAAATAAAACTAGTGTCCATGAGACTCGGGCTCCAGCTTGGTCTCCCCTGTTCACCAGCACAGGTGTATGGCAGAGCTCTCTGGCGTGTGAGGGATTTAATGTGCATACAGAGGGTGAAGGAAAGCCAGGAATGCCCCAGGATTCCTCCCACCTGCTTGTCATCCAATGTGCCTTTCCTCAGGGTGATGGAGAGCCATGCCATGAGAGGCCATCTTGGGTAGGCATGGACATAGCCCCCTCTTATTTATGGGTCAGAGGAACTCCTAGGGATTGAACGTGGTATGGAATTAGGCTCTGACTTTACCACCAAAAAACTCTGCATGAACACAGCCAGGCACTTTTTACAATGGCATGTAGTGATGGATTTAACCCGAAAAAGAGCAGGTCTCGATTGGATATTATTGGACATTATTTACAGGGAGGGTGGGCAGGCCCTAGCACAGGTTGGGCAGAGAAGCTGTGGCTGCCCCATCCCTGAAGTGTCCAAGGGCAGGTTGGACAGGGCTTGGGGTAACCTGGGCTAGTGAAAAGTGTCCCTGCCCATGGCAGGGGATGGAACAAGGTGGCTTTTAGAGTCCCTTCCAATCAAAACCATTGTAGGATTCTAGGATTCAGTGCCAGCTTTCAGCCCCAGCAGGAGATTTCCTGATTTCCTGGCTGCAGACTCCTGGCTAGAAAGAGTGTGCCAGACAGCCCCCCCCACCTCTGCAGGACTGCTGGTCTCCTTAATCACTGGAGTTTGTTTGTTCTTTCTTTTTCCTTTTTTTCCTGTTTTAAAGAAAGTTTGGAAGGAGGCTCGGAGTGTGCATCACAGCTCCATTATCTTGGAAATGAAAGAGAGTTAAACTGTAATGGCCATTAAACTTCCTTTTCCAGCTGCCTCTCCTGCTTCTCATTCAATAATTCCCTTAATGTTTTATCCTAATGGAGCAGATTATTACTATTATTTTTTTTTTTGGATCACCTGTTGCATAGAAAAGACGAGGGAGAATGGAGTCGTGGATGAACACAGAGCTTCTAGCTGGCTCTGCATGTTTTTATTGTTATTATTGTTATTATTGCTATTATTCTTGGCAGATTGTGCATAAAGGCCCAGTTTTAGGCTTTCATCTCACCGCCCTATCTGTGTACAGTGATGGTGTCTCACAGGAGGGTGGCCTGGGGGACAGTGGTGAGATGACAAGGCTAGGTGCAGTTTTGGGGTCCACTCCTGCAGGGCAGCAGCTTCCTCAGCCTCTTCCCCCCAAGACATTCCCCAAACCACACTTCAATCATCTGTCTCTCTCCAGCCGTGATCTCCTTTAATCTGTGCTGCAATTTCTGCCGGATGCCCTGGGAAAATCTTCCAAGATTGAGAGTGACAGCACTGAAGCCAGTTGGAAATGGGTCAGAAAAAGTTGCCCATAGGAGCATTTGCCTGGAATAAATCTGATCTCTCTTTTCAAAGGCGTGTTGCGGGAGAGCAAAACAAAACACGCTTTGCTTTAAATGCTGCTTTTTCATGCCTCGGTGGTGTCTTAAGAGCTGGTCCAGCCCGAGGTGGGATTGAGCTGGGAGCACTTGGCCAGCCCTGGGTGCTCCTGGCACCAGCATTCTTGTATTGATGTTAGGACCAATACGAGACCAGGCAAGAGGACTGGGCTCCTCTTCCCAATGCCTTTGCCTTGGCCAGCCTGGAGCATCCCCAGGGTGTTTGTGTCCCCAGGGCTGGCCAGTGCAGGTCCCCGGCTGAGCCCTGCTCTCGTTTGTGCCCGCAGGGAGGGATGATCGCCCTGCTGCTCTCCATCCTGTGCCTGGTGATGATCCTCTACACGCGCCGGCGGTGGTGCAAGCGGCGCCGGGTGCCGCAGCCCCAGAAGAGCGCCAGCGCCGAGGCAGCCAACGAGATCCACTACATCCCGTCGGTGCTGATCGGGGGCCACGGGCGGGAGAGCCTGCGCAACGCCCGCGTGCAGGGCCACAACTCCAGCGGGACGCTCAGCATCCGAGAGACCCCCATCCTGGACGGCTACGAGTACGACATCACCGACCTGCGGCACCACCTGCAGCGCGAGTGCATGAACGGCGGGGAGGACTTCGCCAGCCAGGTCACCCGCACCCTGGACTCGCTGCAGGGCTGCAACGAGAAGGCCAGCATGGACCTCACGCCAGGTGGGTGGTGCCTGAAGGTTTGGTGCGTTTTTTGTAGATTTTTACAGTTTTAGAAGTATAGGTTTTCTTGCTCACATATTAAGTGGTGTTAGAAGTTACTAAAGTGATTTTCTCACATATT
>JAWWEE010000004.1:27088132-27121179 GCA_035221455.1 Xenops minutus | reverse complement strand
TTTTTTCCTTCTCTGCAGTCTGTTCTGATGTCCAGCTACTGTTTGGTGCAGCTCTGCCTGCAAGGGCTTGTGATACAGGAGGTCCCTTCTACCTGTCCATGGTGCCCCCTATGAGCTCTTGGCCTCCACAGGGTCATGACTGTGATGAACTCTCTTTAGTCCCGCAGAACCATCTTGTCAGAGCCTGTTTAACTGAAAAACTTGTAACTTTAAGCTGGTATTTATGTTTTTTGGGGTGGAGGTTGAGCTGCCATGCTGTCTTTTGTCACACTCAGACCCTTGCTCCCAACTCTAACCCAACAAGGTTGCTTGCAGGCTCACCTGAAAGAGGTGTCTGCAAGTCTTCTGCTTTCTCCCCCAGCTCCAAGATGAGATAACTGTGCCTGAATCATTTCTGACCACTGTTTGTCTAATATGCTCCTAAAGCCTCCAGTACTGGAGTGATGTGCTGCCACCGTGGGTCAGTCCCTGGAGAAGCCACGTTGGCTCTTGGTCAACAAAGCAGGACCTGGGGGCTTTGCCAAATCCCTCAGCGTGCTTGGGAGCGACGTGTTCTGTTTATGACCTCTTCAGTTTTCCCAGGGTGGCTTTCTGATCTGAAAACTCATTTCAACCCTTTGGTTTAGCTAGTTTTGCTGTTGGTTTGTTTTTATTTACAGTGATGACAAGTTGAGTCGGTGTCTGTTTGCTGAGCAGCACCTAATTTTGCTCATGAAGGCGAGCTCATCTTTGCATTTATTGGCGATGGCAGCGAGAGGCTTTGTGTGTTGGGTGTATTTTGGGTACCAGACTGAGATCCACGCCTCCGCAGTGCATCTTTTACCCAGCGCATCCAGACCCTAAATCTTCATCAGTTTTTCAAAAAAATCAGGTCTTTTTGATCATGGGTAGCAGATACATTTGATCAGCTGCTTTTTAAAAATTTTTATTTTTTTCTGTGCTGCTCTTCAGCTGTTTTAAACAAATCTGTCTGGTGCTGTTTGTGTGTTCACAGTCTGTCTCCCTACTTTGATATGCATTGTTAATTAGCTGCTTTTCGGCTCTTACTGTAATGTTTCCTGAGTAGGATACAGTTTCCAGCAATCCAACTAGCTCTGCCTCATCTTTGCTCATCAAACCAAATTTCTGTGGTTCTTTTGTGGTATGACTTGGCCAAAAATCAAATCAGCTCATTCTGCCTTTAGTTAATAAACTGTTACCTGCCCGCAGTTGTATGTATTTATCTCAGCCCTTAGATCCATCATGAATGGTTCCCCTCCCCACATGCTGTTCTTGCCTAGGTGCCCTTTGCAGACTTCCCTGATGAGATTTAAGATGCTCTGCATTTAAAGGGTCTTTATCAGTGTGCTCTTTCAACTCATAATGGGCTTCACCCTGGCATGGGGAGGTTTTAAGCCACTTTAATGTGACAGGGCAAATGAATCTGGCTGGACACTCATCCTCTTGTAGCACTTGGCAAACTGGGCTACCCCAGCCCTGCTCCCATGCAGGGCAAGTTCCCCCTTTCCTCCACCTTGCAGATGTTTTTTTCCAGCACAGGACCCACATTAGTGCAGTAGCCCATGCCCTGCTCTCCCATCTTCCCTCCCCTGTTCTCCCCTCCCCTCCTCTTCTCTTCTGCACAGTTATCCCCTTCCTGGCTATGCACCTGCTCCTCTTGCCCCATCCCCACATATCATCCACTCTCCACCCCACAGAGGAACCAGGGACACACTGAAGTGACAAGGACAGCACTTTTCCTGCTTAAAGTCTTTCTCTTTTTCTCTTTTTCCCCTCCACCCCTTTTTCTATATCTCTCTTATTTTTTTTCTCTTTTTTCTGCTTCTCTGCATCTCCTGCTGTGTGCCTCGGCTTTGCAAGCTTGAAGGACAGCCAGATAAAAAGCTCCTCTTTCTTTCAGATCCTTTCACCAAACCACCCATCTGCCTCCTCCTCCCGCCTCGTTCTCCTCGCAGATTTACGGGCAGCCCAGGGAGAAAGTGCCGGCATTAGCATTTTTAATAAAGAGCTGCTTGCAAGGGATGGCAGGGGGTGGGGAGCTGGGAAGGGGAGAAGCATCGGCAGCTGAAGCCCGAGCAAAGCTGTTGCAAAGCAAAGTGAAGTTAGGGAGGAGCCACAACAGGCATCACTGGTGGGGGAAACCGGCAGCTCGGTGCTTGTGTGACATCTGCTCTCTGTTGGGCATTCGTGGGTCCCCACTTTGGGGTCCTGGGGTGCAGGAGGGGTGCAGCTGCTGTGGGGATGCTCTGGTCTGTTCTCCCTGGGCTTGAACTCCTGAGCTGTCAGTGTCAGACCACTTTTGTCCATGCCACTTGCTCCCAGGACACACTTGGAGTTGGTGCTTTGGTGCCGGGATGGGGTTTGGTGTGACCATCCTGGAGCTGCACCCTGGTTGGAAACCCCCAGGAGCACACAGAGGGTCAGGGTACCAGTGTGAAGGCACCTGTTTCACTGCACAGCAGCCCACCACCTTCTCCTTCAGTGGCATTTCAGCCACGTCCACATGCAGTGACTTCTCACGCCTTCTGCAAAGACTCTCCTGCAGTCCTGGCGGCTCTCCTCAAACCAGCTTGCTCTGGGTTAGCTCACTGTGGTTGCATCCTGCCAGCACCGGGCTTTTATTTCTCATCCCACCTGTCTTCCAGTTCTTCTCTGGAAGAACTTTGCAGAGCACAGCTCTTGACACTGGAACCAGTCTGGCCTCGTCCTCTTGGGGCTGAATTTAAGTGTAGCTGGGGGCCTCTTGAGGTGGTTTAAAGCATCACCAGCAGCACCAGGTTTGGAGGGCTTAGCTGGTATTTCTTAAGCTTCCACTCAAGCCCAGATGTGGAGCAAAGCATAATTGAGGGTCCACCTGGAAAAACTTAAGAGGTCTGAAGATTGTCCCGAGGATGCACTGGGAGCATTTTGGCCATGGGAACTTGCTGAGTGTGGGGAGTTTGCTGGTTCTCAGCTGCCCTGTTGTTTCAGATGCCTGCCTGAATGCCAAGGCTTGCAGGGAGCTGAGAGCTGTTATTTCTGGCCCATTTAATCCAACCTGATCAACTGCAGGGCTGCTGGTCAGTCCCACTTTTCTCTGGGAGCTCTGAAGATCACACAACCAAAATACCCACCAAGAACAACAAAACCCAAGCAAGTGATCACAGAAAGCAGGAAGGGAGGCAGGAACGTGGGGACACCCTCACGTGCGTGGGAGAGGAAGGAGGAGGTGAAACAGTGGTAGGGGCATGGGGACAAAAGGCAGCAGTGGAGGGGGTGAGGTGTGCCTGGGAGAGCAGATGTCATCCCGTCCTCTGCAACAGAAGGTACAAGTCAACAAGAGTGTGTGGGTGGAAATGTCAGCACTGAGCTCCTGGAGAGCTTCCTCAGAGAGGAGGATGGGTAAGTGTCTCTTGTTGAGCTGGAGTTCTTGTGTGGAGGATCTCTCAGGGCTTACCCGCAGAGGGTGTCGTGTCCTCCCAGACCCACTGGTGCCTGACAACACAACACTGGCTCTCCCCTGCCCTGTAGGCACATAGCTGCAGGCCAAATGTTACTTTTAATGGGCTTTTTTTGTCCCCAAGTAAAGGCAAAGTGGGGCAGGCTGGGGAGATGCCATACAGTCCCTTCCTGGAGCACGGAAGCCTCTTCTCTGGCTCAAAGCCATCATTGCATTTTACTAGGGTAGGTGTGGATAGGACAAGGGGGAATGGGTTCTAACTGAAAAAGGGCAGGTTTGATTAGATGTTAGGAAGAAATCTTCCCTGTGAGGGTGGGCAGGCCCTGGCACAGCTTGCCCAGAGAAGCTGTGGCTGCCCCTGGATCCCTGGAAGTGTCCAAGGCCAGGTTGGCTGGAGTTTGAAGCAACCTGGAATAGTGGAAGGTGTTTCTGCCCGTGGCAGGGGGTTTGAAATGAAGTGATCTTTAAGGCTCATTCCAACCCAAACATTCTATGATTCTATGGCTCTGTGATCACAGGAATTCTAGCCGCAGTTGGATATTGCAACCTGGGTGGACACAACATGGACAGGGTGCTGATATCAATGTCCCAGGTGGGTCCACACACACTGGCTGCGTGTCCTGGATGTGTTGACATCCATGGGCTGCCAGATGTGCCTCCTGGCAGAGCTCTGGCAGCCACCGTGTCCCTGCAGCCCCTGCCCCAGCCCTGAGCTCTGCTGCAAGCCAAGAGCAGCTCTTCCCAGCCGCTTTTCCACCCGAGTTGATGTGGAACAATACCTTGCCTTGGCTTTTGTCCCCGGCCCGACGTGCTCCTCAGAAGCAAGAATAAAACCCATCTGCGGGAGCGCTGGAAGGCGGAGGCGTGAGGCATTCAAGGTGTTGGTGAGACACAAGGAGCACATCTCTTTCTGCACAAGGCTGACCTCATTCAGGGCAATCGGATCTGCGGGCTGAATGTAATCCTCTGCTCCCAGCCAACCGGCCGGGAAAATGGCATTGTATCCCAGCGAGGAAATGAGATGGCACGCTGTAATCCTGCAATCAGAATTTTTTTATTATTATTGTTATTTTTGTCCTTGCTGAAGTGACTTCAGATTAGAAATTAAAGTGCTTATGCAGGAGAGCTGTAATTGCCTCTGGAGAAAATCCCTGGGCTTGGCGATAGCACCTGATACTCTCACCCTGAATTTTAACAGCAGTGATGTGACGGGATGGAAAATACCTCTCTCTGCTTAGCTCTGAGCTCTTGCAAAGGGGATTTGGATTTTCAGGGTTTGGGACTGGGGTTTGTGTTGCCCGATTCAAAGCCCACCATTGAGTTCTGTGATGCTGGAAGTGCATGTCCCAGAGGTGTCATGGCCATGGGTGTCCCTCTGAAGGGCACCAACCACTAAATCTTAGTCATTCATCACTCATCACCCTGTGCTATCTATGACAACGGGGATGGAGGAGGGGGAGCCAACAGCTCTCCAGCCTCCTCCTTGACTCCAAGCTTCCAGCTTGTCTTCCAACCCCCTTTTTCAGTCTTCCTCAGCTCCCCTCCTGGAACATTGAAATCCAGGGGGAACAAGGCAGGTGGTGAAATTCTGGTCCTGGACCTGAGATGCTCCCTTGCAAAAGCCTCACAGAGAAAGAGTTCAGCTGCAGTTGGGTTTCTTTTCACAAGTCAATAGCTATGATGCAAATCCCTAAAACAGGATCAGGCAGGCAGTACCCAGGCACACAGGGATGTGGGGATGTCTGGAGGGCACTGTACTCCAAAATAATGGATGCAAAACACTGCTGGCCCATTGGCAGGTTGGGGCTGTGGTGAGGATCTGATGTGGTAGGGACCCCAAGGTTTAGATCTTGGATCTGGGGCCATTTTATCCCATTGTCATGGCCTGGTTTGAGTCGTCTTATGGCAGGACCCGTCTGCATGTGTGGGGGAAGTGTTTTGAGCTGTGAGCAGCACTGGGGACATGATGGTAGTGTGATGCTCCTGGGTTTCTTTTCTAGGCCTTGGCCATACACCATTTTCCAGCGTGGCTTTGACTTGGTGCTGGGCGAGCAGCCATCTGACAAGATTTTTCGGTAAGCAGTAAATGCAACCTGGTCAGCACATTTTGGGGCTTAAAATATGACTCAGGGCATACAGGTGTGCAGGTAGCCCAGCTGGCAGGGCTGAGCACAGCTGTCCTGTGCCACCTCCTGGGGACATGTGAGCATGGCTGGGAAGGTCCTCCTACAGCTGTTGTGTGGGATGCTGCATGCCCAGCAGTCAGTTCCTCCTCTCCTTTAACTGTGAGAGCAACATTTAGGCTCTGAAGGAGGATTTCTAAAGAAAATGAAACGAAAGTGCCCTTTTTTTTATTTATTACTTACTTTGCAAATGATTTTTGGGGGTCATTGGGTACATTTGGAGGAGCCACATCATTTTACCCTGCCCATCCACCTTTGTTCAGGCTGGCATCCCTGCAGGGCGGTGGGGAGGTTCAAGGGTTTGGTTTTGGACAGAGACAGCCCTCCAGGCTCAGCATTTCCCTCCTTTCCAGCCTTTGCTGCTCTCCCTGGCAGGTTCACCTACACCCTGGGGGAAGGCATGTGGCTGCCCCTGAGCAAGAGCTTTGTCATCCCACCAGCTGAGCTGGCCATCAATCCCTCAGCCAAATGTAAGACTGATATGACAGTGATGGAGGATGCAGTGGAGGTCAGGTAGGTGCAATGGCAGGGTGATGGAGTTTAGGATGCGTTTCAGCAAATAGAGCTGAGATCCCGCTCCCACATTTTTCAGGTGGAGATTAGTATATGCATTAACCTGCCCCTCTTTGGTACCTGCAAAGCTGAGCCTTTGGAGGTATCTGTCATCGTCTCAGTAGCTCCTGCATCCCTCTAAAAGCTTGGCTGCCATCCAGTTCACTGTCAGCCCGAGGGAAACCTGAGCTCTGGGAACACCCACGCAGCAGCCACGGTCATGCACGCGTTGACAGTGTCTCATTGAAGCAGTGACACGTCTCCTCCCTCTCCTCCTCACAGGGAAGAGCTGATGACCTCCTCCTCCTTCGACAGCCTGGAGGTGCTCCTGGACTCCTTCGGCCCTGTCCGTGACTGCTCCCGGGACAACGGGGGCTGCAGCAAGAACTTCCGCTGCATCTCGGACCGCAAGCTGGACTCGACGGGCTGTGTGGTGCGTGGCCCCCCAGGGACCTGTGAACCTCCTCTGGTGTGAGCAAGGAGGGGAGGGCAGGAAGGGAATCCTTCCTCCCCTAAAGTCACTTTGGGATGGATATTTTGGGGTTGATTTCATAGCCAGGAGATGTTTTGGGGCTGGCATCTCCTTTGTTAATGCATGCATGCAAGAGGGAGCGAGAGTCCATCTGCTTGTTTGCTCTCTTGAGAGGTCTCTGTCACCATCAAAGCTGCTCTGCCCCATTAACAGAGAGGTTTGTGGGGCTGGGATGCCCTGCTGTGATGCCACCCGAGCTGGGCATTGAGGTGGAGAGGCTGTGAGTGTGGAAACAGACAGTGGGTTTGGACAGGGCAGTGTTGCTTTGGTGGTCACTGGAGCTGAGTGCTGGTGAGTGGGGTTGATGGCAGCACATACATTGGTGGGGGTGGCTTGTGGGACTCCTATCTTGGGGGATACGCTCTCCAGGGCTGCAGGGTGGAGGAGGAATATCTGCAACTGTGGATGGTGTTGCTGCTGTCCTTTTTGCAAGCCCTGGGGTCTGCTCCTGATGCAATTTCCAATGGAGAGCAACCGGAGCGCTCTCCTGCACCTCAGCCCCAGGGCCAGGTCTCTTCCCTGGGGGTTTCACCTCTTTCTTCCCCCACCCCTGCCAGTGCCCGACAGGACTGAGCCCCATGAAGGATGGCACGGGCTGCTATGACCGTCACGTCGGCGTGGACTGCTCCGATGGCTTCAATGGGGGCTGCGAGCAGCTGTGCCTGCAGCAGATGGTTCCCCTGCCTGAAGACCCCCTGCTCTACAACATCCTCATGTTCTGTGGGTGAGTGACCCAGCGCCCCCAAGGTGCTGCAGGGCCTTGCTGCTGCCACCCTGAGCTTGTAGGGTGGGGATGGAGGGGGTCTCCTCTGTTCCTGGAGTCTCTGCTGGGGTTTTCTGGTGTCCGCCCCCACTAATGGGGGCTGCAGCTGATGGTGGACCCCGTGCTGGCTTCCCAGGTGCATTGAGGACTACAAGCTGGGCACAGATGGGCGGTCGTGCCAGCTCATCTCAGAGTCGTGCCCCGAGGTGGGGGACTGTGGGGAGCCCCGCGAGCTGCCCATGAACCAGACACTCTTCGGGGAGATCTTCTATGGCTACAACAACCACTCCAAGGAGGTGGCACCAGGGCAGGTGCTCAAAGGGACATTCAGGTGAGCTGGGGAGGTGGGGAGGTGATGCCAGCAGGGTCAGACCTCACCATCCTCTCCAAAAAGAAACCATGGGGAGGAGCCTAGGGCTGGACCTTAGCAGACTGTCTGATCCATCCATGTCTGGCCAAGCTTTGCAGAGGATGGAGGGGCTGATGGGGAAGGCACATCTGATGCTTTCTGCCAAGAGTAATGATCTTTGTAATCTGTGGTCGAAGGAAAGGCTTGGTGCCAAGAGTTTTTTTGGGATGGATCACCAGCTAGTGGGGATGATCCCAAGCGTTTCTCATGTCCTCCAACCCTGCCCTCCTCCCTGCAATTAACTTCCAGGCAGAACAACTTTGCCCGAGGCCTGGAGCAGCAGCTGCCAGATGGGCTGGTGGTGGCCACAGTGCCCTTGGAGAATCAGTGCCAAGAGGAGCTCTCTGACCCCACACCTGATCCTGAGTTCCTCACTGGTAAGTGCAGCCAGACCCATCCTCTCCCAGCTGCCAGCATGCCCAACCTCCACACCTGAACCTCCCAGGAGATATATCTGAGAGGGATATATCTAGCCTGGCTTTAGCATCCTCTGCTTACCTGCGGCAGCAGCAGTGGTAAAAGGAAGGCATTAAAAATAAAGGAGAGGCAAAGGCTGTAAATTAATGGTGTGGTATAAAAGCTCAGTTATCCATTGAATATTTGGGGCATTTGCAAAAAGAATTTTTTCTTTTTTGCTCCAAAGCAAAAGAAGTTTTCAATCTGCCTTTAATTTGATTTCTTTGCTGATATAACAAAGAATTCAAAACCTGCTGCCACCAAACCAAAGTGTTTTGGTTTGCTCTGCCAGAACATTGTAGGCCACAAACAAAAGGGTTATCATGCATTCCTAGACTGCCTCAAGGATTTATCTTTCTTCAACCAAGTGGCCAGAACCCCTAACTAGCCTGTCTCCTTGGTGTTTGTTGCGGTTGGCTGAAATGGCCCAGGGCATCAAGGAGCTACTAAACAAGGGATGTGGCTAATGAGTTGTTTTGGTCTCATACGAGACCTTGTGCATTTGGTTTGTTTGACAGAGCTTCCAGGAAGATTTTAGGGAGCACCTACGGGCTTCTCCCAGAGTCTGATAGATGCTGGTTGCCCTGACAGGGTGCATGGCAATGTAGGTGTTTGTGCAGGCTGATTCAGGCTGGGAGGAGGGTGCCAGTGGGCCTTGGGGACTGAGCTACCAAGAGAGCTATGTTGGTGGATCAGTCCTGCTTCCATGGGCATGCTCAGCCTTTCTTGGAGGTGCTGGAGGACACCTGCATCCCAGTGGGGTACTGCTGCCTGTGACATGGTCACATGGATGTAAGGAAGGCACTGCCACCACCATCCCAGCATCACAGCAGTGTCAGTGGGACCAGGACTTTGCTGGCAGTTATAGTGGGGAGGCAGAAGTCAGTAAATTATCCTATTCATTTCCCACTACTCTGCTGGCTTTGTGACTGATTAAGGCAAAAAAAAAAAAAAAAGAAAAGAAAAAAAGGAGGAAAAGAAGTAAAATATTCTCTGCTTGTCAGAAGCGGATCTGGATATCGCTGTGAATACACAAGAGGCAGAGCTGCTGAGTAAGGAAGGGCTGTTTTTGCATAAACACTTTGCAGGGAAGAGCAAGGCTTTGAAGCTGTCGGGAGCAGCCAGCACCGAAGAGAGAGAGGCGCTGGAAGGCAAAGGATCTTATCCTGCTTATCCTCCACCTTCAGTTCTTGTTAGAGGGGGGGATGCCCGCTGTTATCCTCCTGAACTCCTGCTGGTGCCTGTTTAGCAGCAGAGTTTGCTGCTTTGCTGCCAAGTGGAGGCGTGACGTGTTGGCTCTACGGCAGCAGAGCTGCGAGGGAGGAGGTGGTCATGTGTGGCATCCTGGTGTGCCACACTGAGGTCACCAAATCAGAGCCATGAGCACCCTTCAGTTCCCTTTCTGGGCCTTTGTCCAAGGCTCGGTGGCCTCTCTGTCCCTCTGCTCCTGGAAGCTGAGCTGCCATGTGCCTTGGACAGAAGTAAGTTGCCACCCAGCCCTGATCCCCATGAATTTCTGGCTTCTGTAACTCAGTTAAATAGCTGAAGAATGAGACGTCTTTGCCTGGAGAAGGACAAACCCTGTGTCCTGCTCAGCCCCAGCATTGCTGTAGTATCCTGAGGGAACATCAGCATCAACTTGCTGTGCCCACTCCGCTCAGTCCCAGCCAAAGGGCACTCAGGGCCTCTTGGCTGGATGCACTCAGGCACAAGTGGTGTGACGGTGACCGTTCCCAGGCCTGCCAACAGCTCATTAAAAAGCACAGCTCTCATTAGTGAAATAATTAGCACACCTGGGCATGTCTTGGGAGCGGGCACTGGGAAGGAAGCAGGAGGGGATGCAGGATGCTCGTTATCTGCCAACAGAGCCCCGGATGGCAGGATGAAACAAGCCTGCATGTTTGCCTTCAAAGCCATCATTTTAATTGCTGGGGAGCAGCTGACCCTCAGCTCTGAATGCTTCCCTGGGGGGACATGGTTTGTGCACAACCCTTTTCCCTGGCTTCTTCCCACCTTGCTGGCTGCATTGCCCCAGGCACGAAGGGCTGCAGCCATCCCCGTGGCGAGGCATCCCTGGGCAGTGGCACTGAACCCCCATGTCCTTTCTCTGGCAGGGATGGTGAACTTCAGCGAGGTGTCCGGGTACCCCCTCTTGCAGCACTGGAAGGTGCAGTCTGTCATGTACCACGTCCGGCTCAACCAGATGACCATCTCCCAGTGTAAGCATTTGGGATGGGGGGAATAGGGGAAAAAAAGGGTGTCCTCTTGCTGGCAGGTGAAGGGCTCAGAGGTTGGTTGCCCGTTGCCAGTGTGCAGGGAGGTGGCAAGGGCTTGGCAGACTCTGGGATCTGAGAATCTGCTCCATCTCTTCTCTCCTGCTTCCCAGCCTTCAGCAATGCCCTCCACTCTCTGGATGGGGCCACCTCCCGTGGAGATTTCGTGGCACTGCTGGACCAGTTTGGCAACCACTATATCCAGGAGGCAGTGTATGGTTTCGAGGAGACCTGCTCCATCTGGTACCCCAACAGGCAGGTCCAGCGGCAGCTCTGGCTGGAGTATGAGGACATCAGCAAAGGTAGGAGCCCTGCTTGTCCGCAGGAAGGATCTCCACAACCACCCCATGGGGATGGGAAGCTGGGTTTGCTCTTGGCATAGCAAGGAAAACGTCCAGCCCATCCCATCTCACCCTCTTGTTTACACCCTGCTCTCACACCCTTAGAAGCCAGATGAAGGGCTCCCGTGGACTGCAGCTGGCATTGGTCTGGGCCAGAAAGAAAGATCAATACCCACATCCCCAGGGAGATGAAAGACAAGTGCACTAATCCCACCAAGCCATCCTCGTGATTCTGGACTTAACTGTTATTTGTCTTTAATCCTCTTCCTTCCTTCCTTTTGTCTCTGCCATAATTGCTCTCTTCTACTTGTATCCCACAGCCAGACTTTTCTCCCTCTAATGTGTTCCCTTCTCCTGGGCTGTCAGTGCTGTGCTTTTAATGCCTGGAAACCAGTTAGGAACTGGGAGGTTCCTCATGGAGCAGAGGGCATCTGGCACTGCTGCATCCCCTCCGGTGCCCTCGCTGCAGTGAGCTGTGGTGGATCCCCAGTGGAAGAGGTGGTGGCTGCTTTGGAGACCAAACTTTCCAAAGCTCAGGCAGCCTAATGCCTGCCCGCTGCCATCTGTCCCCCGGCCACAGCAGCCTGCTCTAGTGGAAGGTGTCCCAGCCCATGGCAGGGAGGCTGGAATGAGATCATCTCTAAGGGCCCATCCCAAACCATTCTAGGATTCTAGGATCTCTTGCATTGGCCTTAGCAAAGCTGCCTGTAGGTGTTTTGCTGCCTGTGCTGGGGACGTGGTGTTGCAGCATCCAAGCTGGGGCAGCAAGCAAGGGCTGGCTCCCAAACCTGCACACAGGGACTACTGAGCAGAGCTGCTGCTTTTGAGGTGACCTTGGTTTGCTGCCCCTGCACAGGAGCTCTTGGGTCTGGGCAGCGTGAGCTGGGAATTCACAGGCACCGTGACCAAAACATCATTTCCATCATGAAGCGCCCTAGTTCTCAGTATTGGCACCAGCCTACGGTGCTGCCCTTGCTGTGCCCCAGCCACGGAGACATTTGTTTTCTCCCCAGGACTCTTGTGTGGGAAGGGCTTCTTTCAAAGCCTGAGTCTGGATCCTGCAGGCTCAGGCCTCCTGGAGCCTGGACTTCTTTCCAGGCCCACCTGGAAGAGTACAAACCCATTGCTGTTTTGCTGTGGGCTGTCTCCAGATGTAGCATCTTTTGATTGCAAGTGCTTCTTTTTCCTTTTTTTTTTTTTTTCTCCTGCAATTTCCTCCTCTTTGATTTTCCTGCTTGGAGGCTTTTCAGGTCTGGCAGTCTTTTTCCACCCACAATATCACATTTCGGTTTCACTCTGGCACCTGCCACTTTCCCTCCTTTGCTTTTTGTTTGCAAACGTCAGGAGCTGGATATCGATTGAGAAATTGCAAGAGACAAATCATTCCCTGGCTCCTCTGCTTTCCCTCAGCGCCTGCTAAGCTGCAATTCACAGCCAGCCCGAAGTGATCCATCTCCAGCTTGAAGGGGGAGCAAAGCAACACTTTTGTATCCCGGTTTTGTTTAAAAGCCTTGTTTTCCTTGCAGGAGTCTAAAGGATGGGCTAGCACTGGCCCATTTCTCTGCAAATCCCTGCTGTAGGAAGATTTTCCTACTCAGCCATGGATGTGCTCCATGGTGGCTCCCCACTGCCTGCAGCCTGTACCAAGCCATCACCAGTGATGGCCTGAGCCTGCCCCAGGGGTGAAGCTTTGCCTGGGCATCCTTCAGCTTCCTCCAAGCTCACTGATTGTCCTTGGTGGTCCCTCTAGGCCCCTCTTTCTTCTGTGTAAAGCCAAAGATATCCTTTAGTGGGGAATTTGTGTGAAAAGCACTGTTTCCGAGCACAGCAAGGTTCGCCATGGCAGCGCGATGCTTCCCAGGGCACAACAGTGAGGGACAGATCCTACCTTTTTGACTTCTGTGCTGCGAATTTTCCCCTTGTGCCAAAATATTTCCTGCCATGGGAATGCTGGAGAAAAGCCCACTTGAGTGCAGGGTCTGGCTCCCTGCCCTGTGTGTTGGGAACACAGTGGCACCCAGTGTCAGGCATCTTTGTGTGGAGCTGAGAAAAGCATAAACCATGGCAATACTTTCCTGCTGCAATTTTTTTTTTCCAAGCCTGTTGCATTGCTGAATAACCTGAGGGTTGGCAGATTCCCTTCTCCATTTCCCTGTGTGGGGACTGGGTGTAGGAGGGGTGGAGGGGCTGCAGAGGGGCTTGGTGGGCTTGTAGCCATCTCAGGAGCTTTATGGGCATCGTGAGGCATTGGCAAGGCTTCCCTGCTCTCTGTGAGCTCTTCAGTGCTGCTGGCTGCAGATCTGTGCCAGGGGTGTGAATCAAGTCAGCACCATTGCTGTGTGCCCTGGTCTGACACATATCCTCTGTGGCCTCCAACACACCCTGTCACATTGGCTTTTGTGGGGATCCTTGGGATCTGAAGGAGTGAAGAAATCAGCTGTTGGGCCCAGGAGGGCTTTTGCTGGGGGAGTGGTTTGGCAGGGAGCTTTGGCAGCGTGGAGTGAAGGTGCCCAGGCAGCTCCTTAACAAGTCTCCAGCCACATGAAGGAGGCTCCCTCTCGTGGGGACCTGCTGCAAGGGTGGTCTGTCCCACCACCTTCCCAGTGCCGGGTGGAGGGATGGGAACTGAGGCATGGGGAGACCAAAAGACCTGCAGTGGCAGAGGCCAGGGTGGACTTTCCAGTCCTGATTCCTCCTCTGAAGACCAGTGAGCATTTCATCCCTACAGAGCAAACAACTCTTGAGGATACAGGGATCTCTGGGCAGCACTGCCTCTCTCCTGGCTGGAAGGCAGAGCTCTACCCCCTCACATTCCTTTGTCCATGGCTTGGAGCCCACCCTGGTGCCCCTCTTTTCCCCCTTCCCCAGGCAACTCCCCATCAGACGAGTCGGAGGAGCGCGAGCGGGACCCCAAGGTGCTCACCTTCCCCGAGTACATCGCCAGCCTGTCCGAGTCGGGCACCAAGCGCATGGCAGCCGGCGTGCGGATGGAGTGCCAGAGCCGTGGGCGCTGCCCCTCCTCCTGCCCGCTCTGCCACGTCGCCTCCAGCCCAGACGTGCCAGCTGAGCCTGTCCTGCTGGAGGTCACCAAAGCAGCCCCCCTCTACGAGCTGGTCACCAACAACCAGACCCAGCGGGTGAGCAGCCACGTGCTGTGGGTGGTGGGGAGGGCATGGAGGGCGTCAGGACAGAATCGTGGGGGTTTTGGAAGGCAGCTTGCCCTGAGAGCTAATGTCAAGCCACGGCAGCCCTTGCCTGTTGGCCAACCCTGCTCTCCAGGGTGGATGGACTGTGCTGAACCTGCCAGGGGATGGATGAACACTGGTTCAAGTGGTGGTGGGATGGGAGGTCACCTGCCCAGCGCTCAAGCCCTGCCTCTCTCTCCCAGCTCTTGCAGGAGGCCACCATGAGCATGCTGTGGTGCTCGGGCAGCGGGGACGTCATTGAGGACTGGTGCCGCTGTGACTCGAGTGCCTTCGGGGCTGACGGGCTGCCCACTTGTGCACCTCTCCCCCACCCCATGTAGGTCTCCACACGTGGCCAGCCTGGCTTCTTGGTATGATGGGTCTGTGAGGAGGTGGTGATGGCCAACAGAGTGGTGGCAAGAGGTGGTGGGGCTGGGTGGCTTTGTGAGACAGGTTTGCAAACTGATGGTTGACCTGGAAATCGGGCAGAGAGTACAGAGCTCAGAGTCTTTTCTAAATTCAGCTGAGGACTGGGGAGCTGGTCATGGATCTATCCTCGTAGAGCAACCCTAGGGAAGGAGTCATTTGGACCAGCATTCCCAGAGCCAGGAGGGGTAGGGCAGGGGGAGTCACTTCTCTCCTGAGGTTGCTGCCTCCCATGGGCTAATAGCTTTGAATCCCTTTTGCTGTGAGAGAGTGACACAAAAATTGTCCCCCAGCCTGCATCTCTCCACCGTTCATGAGCCCAGCAGCACACTGGTGGTTCTGGAGTGGGGCCACTCGGAGCCCCCCATCGGGGTGCAGATCGTCGACTACCTCCTCCGTCAAGAGAAAGTCACTGACAGAATGGACCACTCCAAGGTGGAGACAGGTGAGTGGGGACTCCACTGACTCTCTTTGGGGGTAGTGGGATGGACATGTTCAAGGAGAGTCTCTTTGCCAGGGGATGCTGAAACATATCCAGCACCCTGTGGAGTCAGCCCCTTTTCTGCCCACCCTGATGCAGAAGTGGCATCTCCACACCAAGGTGATGAGCCTTGCTTGGAAAGTAACCGGTCCATCTCTGCACCAGCCATGGCACGAGCCTTGGTCCCCTTCAGCACCAGGCAGGCACAGTGGGCACAGACCATGGTGGCTCTCCACAGCCCCGGGGACACCCGTGTCATTGCCTGTGGCACATCCTCCCCTCTCTCCCTAGAGACGGTGCTGAGCTTCGTGGACGACATCATCTCCGGTGCCAAGTCACCCTGTGCCATGCCAGCCCAAGTGCCTGACAGACTCTCCTCCACCATCTCCCTCATCATTCGCTGCCTGGAACCCGACACCACCTACATGTGAGTCTCCTCGCCCATGCCATGCCCATGGCAGTGCCATCACCCTGACCATGGTGATCCTGCCTCATGCTGCCTGTATTTTCATGAGATCTTGGGAGTCCAAAGCTTCATTTTCTTCCTTCTCCTACAGGTTCACACTCTGGGGAGTTGACAACACAGGAAGGCGTTCCAGGTCCAGCGATGTGACGGTCAAGACCCCCTGCCCTGTGGTAGATGATGTGAAAGCTCAAGGTGAGATGGAGGGAATTGCTGAACTGTGATGCTTGGGACCAGCAGCAGGGACTTCCCCCTTCCAGTACATCCCTGCACTTGTCTCGTGTCCTGGCTGTAACATCTCCTTCACCCACAGTGGCCCAGGGTCTGCCACATGGTGTGGAGGGTTGGGATGAGGGGCTGCAGGAAAACAAACATGAATAAATGGTATTTCACTAGCAGCACCTAATGGCACCACCCATTTCTTTTCCTAATTAGACCAAATTACGGGAAGCTAACTTGGACTGAGTCCAGGGAATGCCATCTATTCTGTTGCTCCTCCTCTGGGACCGTGTCTTGACATGATGTGAATCATAACTCAGGGAACAAATCTTGGTTCTGGTCTTGGTTCCCCTAGAGCTTTAGCCTGGTGGGCTTTATTCATGCCTTTCCTGGCACCCCACTGAATACCCCCTGTCCTTTTGCTCAGAAATAGCAGACAAGATCTACAACCTCTTCAACGGCTACACGAGCGGCAAGGAGCAGCAGACAGCCTACAACACTCTGCTGGACCTGGGCTCCCCCAGCCTCCACCGAGTCCTTTACCACTACAACCAGCACTACGAGAGCTTTGGGGAGTTCACCTGGCGCTGTGAAGATGAGCTGGGGCCCAGGTAGGCTCAGGAGCTGGGTTGACTAGGCAGGCAGGCAGGCCTGCCCACCAGCATGTGTGTCCTGTGTAGTCCTTGGTCACCAGGACCAGCTCTTTAAAAATCTCATGAATTAATGGCAGATGATAGAGCTCAGAGTGTCACAGTGGGGTTTCTGTTTTGCTGGGTGCTGTGCATGTGTTTGGAGTCCAGTCCTCTCCCATGAAGGACCATGAACACAGGACAAGGTGGAAAAGTGGTTGACCATTGTCAACCCAACATCCTTGTCCACCCTATCAGGAGTTTTTCCTGGTATGTTCATGATATGCAGAGTGGGAAGGGCATGGGATTCTCTTTTCTTCTTGATAAGTGATGCCACAGGCAGAAGTCTTGGAAAAATAATGCACCTTTGAGGGATGGAGACTCTGCTTTCCTCCTTTTCCTGGGCTTTGGCTTGAGCTGAATGGTCTCTGTGTGCTGAACTCCCTGTCACTTGTGGTCCAAAGCAGGCAGTGGACTGACCTTAGGTCTGAATTGCACATGTTCCCTCCCTTCTGATCCACGCCTGTGGTTGTGTGGGGTTGATACAAGTGTTTTTGGTGCCCAGGCAGTGCTGAGCTGTCACAGCAGGTTTTGGAGAAGGTGGTTCTCAGCTCTTCCTGGCTGAAACAATCCTTTTGTGCCTCAGTGAGCACCATGTTTTCTCCTAAGGCTCCTCCATGTCACTAAAGCCCCTCCAGCTGCCTGAGGATGGGACACCTCATGCTCCAGGCTTGTGGAGGCAGCCAGATGTCCCCTTCTCCCCACATCCTTCAACATCTGCTTTCGTCTGGTGGTTTCCCAGTAACGTAGATGTTTCCAGTCAGTTTAGCAAGCTGGACTGGGGAATTGCGTGTGCTGCAGTGGTGTTCCACACCATCTGGCCTCCAAAGAGCCAGAGCTGTGAGCTCATCTGCAAATCAGTTACTTCAAATGTACGTCAGCAACAGCTCCTGTGTATGAAATCCACGGGCTCTGCCTTACCCTCTGCCCCACACCTCCTCTTGCTGGTCTCACCACTAGATGTCTTCCAGCCCTGCTTCTCCAGGTGATCGCTTCAGGATTCTTAGCAGAGGACTGGAGATCCTCCACGTACCTCTCTGTCCTTCAAACCTCTGCTAACCAGTCAGAAAGACTCAGCAAATAGCAGGTGGCTGTCTTGCACTTCGCATCTTCGATATGTCTCCTGATTCAGCTTTGGTGGGAGACTCCTAAAAGATTCCCCATGCCCTGGAGCAAAGCTGAGGGCTCTCTCTTTCCCCTTTTCCCAATTATGTCTGAAGAAATGTGAACTCAGCCTCAAAGCTTAGTAGTGACATCCCAACACATGGAGTTTTGTTAAGGTGGAGGCTCCCACCAGCTCCTCTGCCCAGGGTTGCCTCATTCCCATGACACCAAATAGGATCAGCAGGCTTGGACTTAAGTCTCACCTTTGTCTCGAGCCCAGCTGCGGTGATGGCGCTCTGTCTCCATTTCCAGATGTGAAATCCAGCCCTGGTTCGCACAGACCATCTGACATCTGTTGTGAAGATTTGCACAGGGAGTACATAAAATTCCTTACGTGACAGACTAGAGTCATCACACGGCCCTTGCCATCACTGCTCTCTGCCCCCGTGAGGAGGCTGAGGACGTGGGGTGGAAGCTGTCTCCTTGAGCCCCACCAGGCAGAGGTGCATTGGCATGGAGCAGCCAGAAACGCCACTGAATTACCCAAATGATGCCATTTTCTGCATGAACATACGAGCCAGAGGGTTAATTCCACCCTCTGGAAATGCTGGAGCACTTAGGATGGGATGACGCAAGTTGCTGATGAAGTGTTTGCAGCTCGCTCTACTTGGAAAGAGACATTCAGACAGCTGCAGCGGGTTCTGGTGATGACAAATCTTGGAAAGCAGACCTCCTGTTTGATCGTCTGCAAAGGCAAAGCACCCAGACTGGTGGTGACAGGACAAATCACTTGCAGATGACATTATTTAGCCAGCAGACAGTGTTTGTTTGAGTGTAACTGATGCTCCTTTGAAGTCCTGGATGTGGACCCACGCGACTGAGTCTACTGTGTCCCTCCTCCTCCACGCGTCCATGCCACCTCCTGTTTTGCTCATTTGGGGTGCACTCACCTCCCTTCCTGGCAATGCTGGCTGCTGGACCGAAGGGAGATAACTTGTCTGTGTGAAGATAACTTGTCTGGGGCTATGAAAGCGAGTCTCTCCCTCGCAGTCCGAGAGGGGCTGCAGAGAGCTCTGGACTTTACATAGGGAGAGGAAACGGAGAGAAAAGCCAGTAATAAGTGGAAGTTGGACTTGATGCAAAGCCTGGTGAGGCCTGATGTCTATGGGCTTTGAGCCAAGATCTGTGGAGCCATGTTCAGCATTCCTGTGAGGGTACCTGTAATGCTGGAGGAAGAGAGGCAGTCAAGGCACCTTGCCTAAGTGTCCAGGTGCGGAGACCAAGACAATGGAGACCTCAAAGCTCATCCCATTCCACCCTCTACCATGGGCAGGGACACCTTCCATTATCCAAGGGTGCTCCAATTGTCTCCATTGTGAGCCCTGGGGTGGCAACTGTGGGGCAGCTGCAGAGCTGGGAAACCTCTCAGACTGGTCCCTTGGAGCTGCAGCAGTGTCCACAATGGACATCTTCAGGGTTTTCTCTCCAGAAAAGCTGAGGTTGGCTCTGGCTGGACCTGAGATAAATTAATTCCTCTCCAGGCAGCTCTTCCATGTTGTAAGCAGCCTTGAGGAAGCTGTGAGGGGGCTGTGGATGTTCCTCCATGGTTGGTACACGTGTCCTTGAGCTGTCAAAGCAGCCATAACACAGCTGTGTGCTCCACACAACACCCCTGCTTATCCAAGTGAGAATGTGACAAGGAGGGATTTTTTTTTTCTCCAGCATCGTGATTTGTGCCTCCACTGCCTGTTCTGTGCTGAGCAGGTGCTGAGTTAAAGCTACCAAGGGGATGTATCTTCTCTTCTCTGACTATATGAACTAACCTTGAAGCTGGGTAGGAAACTTATCCCAGCTCTTTAGACATTTAAACTTTTGTCTGTTTCCAGGCACAAGATACTCACCTTCAAGATGCTTCATTTGAACCCATTACCTCCCTATTTGCCAGAATCCCTCCCTGGAGATCACTCAAAGTACAAGACAAGTTTAAAATGAACATGATGTGTTTTATCTGTACAAACTGATTTTCTTGATAAAAGCATTAGAAGCACAATTTTAAGAGGAAAAATTCGTAAAGAAGAGAACACAATTTAGGTCATATTTGGCCAGGATCCTCTGTGCTCTTCCAATATCTCATCTAACATGAGAGGTTCGTAATTTAGCACTTTCTCACCACCAGAACAAGCGTGCACTGAGGCTGTGTTGCCCTGGGGGTGCTGTGTGTCTGCTGCAGAAGATAGATTCATCCTGGACCTATTCTCCCTCTGTTACCCCACCTTCTCTCTTGGCTTCCTTGGCTGAGTTGTGCCTCTTTACAAAGTGCTACTACTGTGACTTGTCTTTCCTTGACGTGCTCTCTGCAACTGGAAGATGCAAAATGCACATGCAAAGAACTGGGGAGCTCTGCCACATCCCCTGCTCCCTCAGAGCTTTTTGGATCAAACCTGTGTTTGATGTATATCTCAGTATATCCCTTCTAGTTTGCACACTGTCCTGTGGGACATGTTTCCTAAACTGTTACTAAACATTACAAGGCATGTACCAGGAGTGTCATTCACTGTACTTATGCCTTGTGATATTGCATCTTATGAGGATCATAGTTTTTATCTCACTTTCAGCTTCCATACAGATCCCCACAAGCCAGGCATGACATTCTGATTTGTGTTTTGTTTTTCTTTTCTTAAATCTCTTTCATCCTCAGTGGTCCAGTACTGCTTATTTCTGGCACTGGAGAAGTTGTGGATGCCTCATTCCTGGAAATGTTTAAGGCCAGGTTGGACTGGGTTGGGAGTAACCTGTTCTAGTGGAAGGTGTCCCTGCCCCCCATGGCAGAGAAGTGGAATGAGATAATATTTAAGGTCCCTTCCAACCCAAAGCTTTCTGTGATTCTGTGTGCTACCCCAAGCCATGAGTGACCAGCATAGTTCTCAAACGTGGAACACATGCACTTTGTGGAGAGGACACATGTGGTGACACCAGGCCAGGCTGGTCACACGTGTCATGCCTGACACTTCTTAGCCTTTGTCCCCACTGCCTGCAGTGCTATTTGCTCCCAGTTTCCCATCCTGTTATGTTTAGGGTCCAGTAGCTCAGCAGTGACAGGTGGTGCTGTTTGAGTTGTTGGTGATGTCCACCCCAAAGGGTGCTGGGGGTTTCACAGCTACACCTGTGACTGTCCCCTCACTCCACCCTCGGCAAACCCAGTCTTGTGCAGGTGAAAGAAGAAGAGGCGACAGGACGGGGAAGTGTAAGGGGAGCCCCAAGGCCAGTGCAGCAGGTCCAGCACTACCGTGATGACATAGACATCTCTGCCCTGGGCAGGGGCTGTTCTCACAGGCATTTAGTTTGCAGTGCTGCCTTGGGCACAGTGTGTTCCTCCAGCCCCACCATCCCTCCTCATCCTGGCACCGTCAGCCTCCCCTCAGCTGCTCTTGACTTATCTCTTCTCTTCCAAGGAGCTCCTGTGGTGTCCTTAACTGTCTTTACTTTTCTCTCCTCATACACTCCTGCTGCCCTTCCTGCCATCCCCCACCGTGGTGTCTCCATCCCTCCCGCCACCCCTTCACCGTCCATCGTCCCCCTGGCATCTCCCCTTGCCCGCCCCCACTGCAGGAAGGCCGGCCTCATCCTGTCGCAGCTGGGGGACCTCAGCAGCTGGTGCAATGGCCTCCTGCAGGAGCCCAAGATCAGCCTCCAGCGCTCGTCCCTCAAGTACCTCGCCTGCCGCTACAGCGAGATCAAGCCCTATGGGCTCGACTGGTCGGAGCTCAGCCGGGACCTCAAGAAGACGTGCGAGGAGCAGACGCTGAGTGTCCTTTACAATGACTATGGGGACAAGGACTACTGAGGGATGCGGGCGCCCACTCTCACGCCGGCCTTCCCAAGGGCCTTTGTGAGGGTTTTATACACGGACCCATGGAGGGGGAGGGTGTCACTGCTGTTTCTGGAGGCAAAAATTGGGACCGGGGAGCAAAACCGGCTGCTCTGTGCAGGACTGACTCAGTATTAGTTTCTTCTTCGACTTGGGCAAAAGCCTTTCTAGTTAGAAGTCTTGTGGGACCCAGTTTTCTTGGTTTTGTTTTATTCATTTTGCCAAGAGGTTCCTCAGCATCGGTGGAAAGGGCGGGTTGGGAGGGCACAGCCCTCTCCTCCTGCCCCATCCCTGCCCTGGCTGTGGGGACTGTCCCCAAGCGTGGGGGACATCGGTCCCAGGAGAAACACAGTGACACAACCAGGATGGGAGAGCAGGTGAAGCAGGGTTGGGGACATGGAGGCAGGGCATGCAAGTCAGGTTGAGATGCTTATGGTTATGGCTGAGTTGAACAGCCACTGGATGGCCAACAGAGTTGGGATGGGTTTTTTGCCATTGCATTGCATGACATCTGGATGAGACATGGCCAAACGGTGGTGCCACTGATGGGCAGGGCTGGCACAGTGTCACCATCTGGGGTGAGGGGAGAGCGGCGTTGGTGAGCCCATCTCCTCAGGTTCTTCTGCCATGGCCAAGGCCCAAGTGTGCTCCAAGATGCAGAGTCCTCCAGAACAAAGGCAGCTTGGCCTCAGGGCCGGTGGTCAGCTGGACATCGCGAGCTTTCTTCTTGTGGGACCACATTCCTAGGAAGTCAACTTTAAAATCCCTTCCATTTTTTTCTTTTTTTATCCACCATAATAAAGACTTTGAAACAATGTCAAACTGCTGCTGAGGAGAGCCACAGTCAGGAGAGCAGCAGCCAGATGGTACAGACAGGGTGGCCATCTGCACCAGCCACTTGTAGCTGTGGTGTAGCCCAGGCTGTGCGTGGGGAAGGGAAGGGGGTGCAGGGTTCCCCAGCACGGCGGTGCAGGATGGTCCAACAAGTCCTGGTCCCAGAGAGGGCATGGAGGGCAGGCTGCTGGGGGTGTTGCTTGCCCGTGTTCGTGCTCACATCTGCAGCTCTCAGTGGCTTTTTTTTTCAAACCAGAGAACTAGGGTTGTACTGGGACACTGGGCTTGGTTCAGAGCAGACTATTCTCCAAAACCCTGTCACTGCTGATGGTGTTGGAGGCAGAAAACAGCTTCCTTTTGGCTTCAGCTTCCAGCCTGGTTTGCAGAAGAGGCGTCTCTGGCCTTGCCAGCTGCGCACATTTGATCTGGACAAGCCCGGAGCCCTACAGTGGGATTTTTACAATGCCTCTTCAGAGAGAAATTTCCTTTTAATTTTTATTTTTTTTTTCAGTCTTGGCAGTTGCAGTCTTCAGCCTGTCTGATACAATTTTCTGCCTCATTCCTCCTCCTACCTGCCAAGGACATGGTTGGAATACTTGCGTGGTG
This sequence comes from Xenops minutus, assembly GCA_035221455.1. Classification (NCBI taxonomy): domain Eukaryota; kingdom Metazoa; phylum Chordata; class Aves; order Passeriformes; family Furnariidae; genus Xenops; species Xenops minutus. Next base: position 27,098,356 of record JAWWEE010000004.1, on the reverse strand, counting down.
CTGAGAGGGAGGCGGCTGTGCTCTGCAGCCGGTCACAGCCCGCAGCGCGGCATCACAGCCTTTCCTCAACAGCACTTCAGCATCTCCCCGCAGGATCACACCGTGCTTCCCTGCTCATGAGCAGACCTCTCTCCAGGGGCAGCTGGCCTGGACTGGGGAGCTGCTGGGAGCAGCCACCAGCACTCACTATTACTTGGGCATCCCCGTGTCATTGCTGTAATGAATGTGTCTAGCCTGCTCTGTGAAAGAAAGAAGTCTACTGGATCCTTTTGGCTTTTTCTCATCTTTGTCCTTAAATTTTGATGTGCCTGATGCTGCCAAGGGCTTGGGGCTCAGGGCAAGACCAGCACCCTCTCCGTGCACAGGTACATATGGGCAAGTGATCCATCCTGAGCCGTCATTCCTTTTCCTTTCAGCCACTGAGACTCTTGGCCAAGACACTTCAGTTTGTACTTTTGCTTATCCCAGCAGATGCTGACACAACTTTTAACTTCCAGCCAGGCAGCTGTCCAGGGATGGGCAAAGGGCACCTCCGCCCAACGCCTTGGTGGGATGCTTGGAAAAGGCTGCTCTGGCCCAGATGCTGGCTGGTTTCTCGCCAAGTAATACCGTGTACATGGCCTTTATGTGGAATGCAGACTGTTTTCCTTTGGGTAGCAGACTCCTCTCTTTTATTGCTTACTAGGTGCAGCAGCAGGTATGGGAGCGGTGCCGTGTGCCAGCCACTCGCTGCGATGCTGCCAGGAAAACCCTGGACACCCCACGCCTTCACACCTGCCTAGGTTACTTTTTCATCTGGCCCCAAGATTTGTGCCGAGGCTCTGCAGATATTTCTGTTCTGCTTCTGTGCTGACACTTCAAAGCCCTTGCACAGGCGACTGAAACCCTGCAGCAGCAGCAGCAGCAGCCGGCTGGGCCGGACTCTGCTCCCTCAGCCCCAGCTTCCCCATGGGCTGGGGTATGGAGGGCGAGGGTAAAGCCACCCTTCCAAGGTCCTTTGGCAGCACCCCTTGCGCAGCTGGAGGGGGCTCAGCATCCCCATCCCATTACAGAACACACAGTCTGCTGGTAGGGCTGTGCTCTGCCTGGGCCACCGGGGTGTTCCTACAGCCGCTGTGCCGGTGGGTCCTGCCAGTGTGGCACATCTCCGGGGCCATTTTCCCCATAAACCTGGCTTTGGGAAGGATTCCTGCTTGGTTTTCTCACTCTGGCTGTGCCAGTCAGAATTTTGCCCAAACTTGGATGTTCTTGCCAAAATCTCTCCACTGACACTCGAGTCCATCTCAGACAAATGCCAACAGCCTGCCAAGGGGGCCCAGACTGGAGCAGGGGGATTGCCCCATGGCTGTAGACCTGGCCTTGGGGACATGAGTTGTATGGGGCTTGCTCACCCAACACAGGTGTGCCCTGGTCTAGTGGAAGGTGCCCTGCCCATGGCAGTAGGGTTGGAAATAGGTGATCCTTAAGGTCCCTTCCAAACCAAACCATTCTGTGATTCTGTGATTCCCTGCAGAGCTGACACCGTCCACATCTGCCACAGGGTCCTAGGGTTGGGTCTGCACAATATTTTCTCTCTTGGACTCCTGATTCTTCCCATGCTGCCAACAACATGAAAGCTGGATAAAGGCACTGTTTTCCATCCATTTCTGCAACCTCCTTCACCCCCCTGCCCTCTCTTTTTGTTTTATTCCGAATTAATGAGCAATCATTCACCTGAGATGAACCTCTGGGTCGTTACCTTTTCTTTTCTGCGTCTGTACCCCTGTAATAGCATTACTACCTTTTACTTGTCGTGGAGTTATTTAACATATAAAGATGGTTTGGTCCTTTTCTTTACAAGGATGGCTACAGTTCATGTTCCTTGATGTTCTATTAAAACTCTAATGTGACGTTTTACTACTGTAGATTGAAAGTAGGGTGCTTTAGGGTGAGATAGCCATGTGGCAAGAAACACAGAACCCGTCCAGATTACTTAAAAAAAAAGAAGAAAAAAAAAAAAAGAAAAAATAAAGGTTTTAAACAACAGCAACAAAAAAAAAATTATTGTAACACTATGTAAAACCCCAGATGATAATTTAACTGACTATTAAATGGAGCTATTAGTAATCCCTGGCTCTGGCAAACTGGAGTGTTTGTTTATAGTTTTGGTCCAGTTGATGTCATCTTTTGGTCATGGATGAAACATTCCAAGCCTTTGAACTCGGGTGAGTCTTCACACAAGTTTAGCATTAGCCTGTCTGCCCACTGGGTTAGCCAAGTCCCAAACCACTCAGCACACACAGATGGAGCCGTGTCCTGCTCCTGGCCTTGCCCACCTGCTCTGCCAGGCAAGGGAAGGTGTGGATGTCTGCAGGCACCATCAGGTTTTGGGGGAAAATCTGCATTTCCACATCCTTGGCAAGGGTCTCTCAGTTCCTGCTTTGCAAACCTCCACAGGGACCAGGAATTTGGAAGCAGAGTCCAAAAAGCTTCTTTTAGCTGTTTTTTTAGTACATGAGGTGGATGGGATGGTGCTGTCTGGTGGTCAACCACCCTTTCAGAACATCCTGGTCCATCTGGAAGACTTGTGACAGAGGACTAGGAGCATCACGAATATTGACATTGTACATGATGTGAAAACCAGTGCCTGAACAGAGGTGAGAGCTGCAAAGGATGCCTTAAAAGCCACTTACAGTGCAGTGTTGTGTCTCATGCTCAGGCCATCAGGACTTAAAGGGGCTGGTCCCTTGGCTAAGCCCAGTGTGTATTCCCACCTGCCCTGCCAGGTGGGTGGGAGATCTGGGGAGAGCCAGGGATTGATCACTGCAGGCAGGCAGACAGGATGCTTGGGAGGACACAGGAGACTGGGAATTTAGGGGCTATAGCACACAAATCCATAGGAAACCAGACTTCATTAAGTCTCATGGAACAACTTGATTTTTCTTTTTTTTTTTCCTCTTTTCCTGCTGCTAAATTGCAGGAAAATAAGCTAAAAATACACCCAGTAGTTTCCTTCTGCTATTTTCCATGCCGTTAAGTGCTGTGGCTGTCACTGTCTCGTCACACAATGACCTGTGGCTGTGGAATGAGATGGAAGGAGGGGAAGGAGGAGAAGGAGAAGCAGTGGGTGCATGGTTGCAAGCCTGAGCTGCTGTGTAAGAGCATCTCAGGATGGCTGGCTTATCCCAAAATCTGCCCATGGATCATCTGGCTTGCAATCAATGGAGGTTTGGAGGAAGCCACCCTGAAAAGAGTGGAGTGGACTGTAAGGGATGCATCACCAGCACACCTTTTAGGCAGCTTTTTAGGAAGATCTGGCAATGTGTGTGTGTGTTGGAAGGGTTGCTGTTGGCCCCCAGTCCCTGTTCATCCCCAGAAGGCAGGTAGCAGCAGGGATCACTGCATTCCAACACACCCACGAACACACGAACGGCGTGGCAGTGCTGGAGCCCCCACACCAGTGTCCCCGCAGGCCTGGGGGCTGCCCCCTTTCCTGGTGACTGGCTCTGTGGTGTCCTCCATTGGGATGGCTCACAAAGCTTTCCAAACCCAGCTGGTGTTGCTGAAAGAGCCACTGCCCTGCTCAGCCACGTGTCTCCATCCTCTTGGGGTCACAGGGGTTGGCATCTCTTGTCTTGAGGCTGTGTTTGGCAGAAAGGAGGGACAGGGTGGGAAAGCAGCTCTCCTCTTGGCTACTGCCATAGACAGCTGCTCTCTGTGTTTTATGTGCAAGAAATACAACTGAGGTCCTGGTTGCTTGGGGCTGTGGAGCCCCTTATTGCACTGTCCTTCATGGGAGCAAGTCTGGCTCTTCAAAATGCGTGATTTGGGGAGCTTTGCCCTAGAGAGGACATTCAGTGTCACCAGGAGATGCTGTTCCTCCTCTGGGAGTGATGAGAGCATGCCCACAAAGACCACAGATGAAGGAGAGGCCAGTGTGGAGCAAAGGGAGGCATATGGCCATCAGAGATGGATGGAAGAAGAGCAAGGTTAAAACACAGCACAAGAGCCTTTTGGTGTTTTCCAGTCCATATGTACCAAGTTTATCTTGTTACTTAAAAACTACAACAAAAAAATGTATCTCCAAATCTTTAAGCAATTTTTTTGATTGCCTTTGGTTTTAACTCTCTTGCCAGGATGTCACATTGCATGGCACTCTGGCTCCAGGGTGAGCCACCCTCTGCTCCCCATCCCCAGGGAGGTAGAAAACACACACACAAACACTTTTCCCTACTTTTAAAGTGGATTAATTACAAAAACTGATCAGCCTTGGACCAGTTTGAACCAGCAGAAGATCTTCTGCAAAAGTGTTCTTGCAGCTGGTGGGACAGGAAAAGGTGCCTGAGTGGCAGCCTTGAAGTGTTGGGGGCATTGGAGGTGAGTGTTGAACTCCAACCCAAAACCCAAAGATCTTCCACTGGGCTGGGACAGCTCTGGGAGAGTCCTTAGTTTGCAACAGAGGAAAAGCATGTGGGACCAAAGGTCCTGGCAGCAGCCAAACCACATTCCTGGCCCCCTTTTGGATGAATCAAGGAGAGAAAAGAGATGGAGGATGAGAAGATTATTTATTTTTCATAGATTTTTATAAAAAATAATTATCAAATACAAAAAAATAAAAATAGCAGCAGCCTCCGTTGTGAATAAAACCCTAAAGGGGACAAAAACCGCTCAGTGTCGCTATAGAAGAACAATATTTCGGTATGTAGAAGCTGTCCGGTCATGAGAAGCACAAATGTCTACCAGCCAAGCCAGTGCCTCTGGTCCCACCCCCTCAGCTCCCCTGGCCATGGGCCACAGTCCCTTCCCTGCACACACACAGGTGAGCAGGGACAGGACCACCATTTTCATGCTGAAAGGGTAAAAGCTTGGCATCTAAACACACAGGCATCCAGGTAACGCTGCCACCAGGCAGGGAGGGGTTTGGCAGGGCAAGATACTGGGACTTGAAATTCTCCCTCTGTGTGTCACCCCCATAACATGTCTCCACCTGTGGGGGGCTGCTGGGAGCCCCCTCCACCTCTGCTGGGACCCCTGGATCTCCCCTTCCCTGCACTGGTGGAGCTGTGCAGGCTGCCCAGGCTGCACCTCCTGGGGATGTTGGACCAACTTTTATTTAAATTTTCTTGGCTTATCTGAGGGTGGTTTTTATTGGAAAGTGGGTATCTGACAAAAAATTGCCGCTATCTGCCCAACTGACATGCATTTTGGGGGAAAACTCTGGGATCACTTGTGTATAATGGGAACAGAAATGTCAGTGTGCCCCTGCTGCAAAAGGATGTGGGATCCACTGGCCCCCACCTCTCCTCAAGTCTCTGCCTAGACCAAGGCAGATAGAGACACTTGAAGTCAGGAAAGGGCTTGGAGGACAGGGCATCTCCTGCCTGGATGCTGGTGGGATGCCCGGGCACCTCAGCCCCCTACTCCTGTCCTCCAGCAAAGCACAACTGTAGGAAATGCCTGGCAGAAAAGGATGGGGGAGACCCAGCAGAAGCCAAATGATGCCTTGAAAATCCCCGGTCTCTCCACACCGTGTCACCCTCTCTCCACCGCTCCTTCACCAGACAAACCCGGCTTGGAGCCTGTTCCCAACAGCACAGGCCATGCAAGGAGGATGCAGCTGGGCAGCCCGGGGTCTGTGCTCCTACTCTGTGGTCCTTTTTCTGCTCTCTTATCCTCTGTCCCTTTTCTCTGCCTCTTCCCAGCACAAAACCATCAGTGGTAATCCCAGCTGGAGCCAGGCATCTTCCCTATGGCAGCCTCTCTGGGACTGGGTCCCAGCTGCCAAGATGAGCTTCTGGGAATCAATTATGGGGGGCAAAGTAGTTTGCTGGGCTCCTTTGGGGCTTGAAGTGAATGTGAAGATTCTCACTGGGTGCCTACAAGAGCAAGAAACTCACGGAAGTCAGTGACTGTGATGGGCTGGGACACAGAGATAATAATGATACTACTAAGGAAAATCCCAGTGGGAAAAGTCTCCTGACAGGTGTTTTGGGTCCTGTCTCTCCTGTCCTTGCATGACAGGGTCTGGTCTCCCCTGAGACAACACTGTTGAAACTCAGATGTGGGGAAAGAGAAGAAGGACCACCATCCTTCATTTGAGCATCACACAGCTGCTCTGGGTTGCTCACTATATACCTCATCTAGTTGGGTGTGCAGTGGTCAGGTGAGCGAGGCAGAGAGGGGCTGTGGGGAGTCTTTGCTCCTGCTGACCATGCAGGGATCCCCATGGACATGTAACCCTTCCCACAGGACTCTGAAATAATGTGTGATGGATGCCTGTGGTGCCCTCTGAGTCCACTGCACTCACTGGGATGATCCAATGGCATAGCAGCGTTCTTCTCAACCCCACAATCCCAATCCAGGGCCTTAAGCAGAGCAAGACAAAGCACTGGCAAATCCCAAGGGCAAAATTTAGTGCCTGCAAGATGCCCAAATCACCTTGAGGTGGGAGCCTCCATGCCTGGGGAGCTCTCTCCTGGCATGGCCTGAGTGTTTGGCTTCTCTCTCTCTGTCCTCCTTCCAGCTCCCTCTCAGCAAGGAAGGAGAAATTCCCTGCTCCTCTTGCCCCGACCTGCACTTTTCCCAATGGTTTGTACTTCACAGCAGCATGGGTGTGTGACATCTCAGCTTCATCAAGAGCAAAGAAAATATAATATATATTTATATATATATATTATATATGTATATAGATATAATTAAGTTTAAATATTTGCAGAGAGATCACAACTACCTCGACCTTGCTAAAAGAAGCCTGTACAGCAGAGCGGGGTGAATAGTGACGAAATCCAGAGCAAAGACAGACACCCAGGTGCTGGCCCAGGACAAGCAGCCCTGGCAGCACCCGGGCTCTCGGCGTGGACCCCAGCCCGGCGTGTGGCTGAGGCGGCACCAGGCCCCTGCTGAGCCCCTCGAGGGGGTCCGGGAGGGAGCAGCGACAAGGAGGGGACCGCTCTGCCCTCCTGGGCTCCTCGCTGGCCTCGACCCGTCCCCTCCGTGCGCAGCCGCCGTCCCCCTGCCCAGCTCTCCGTGCTCCTCCTGCCCCCCCGTGTCCTGCCATTCCCCACGGCCCCCGGTGCTGCCCCTTCGCTCCTCTGGCCCTTGCCTGACCGAGAGAGGCCCTTCCTGGTGCCGCTACTGGTTCTCCTCGGCCGCCGGGTCACGGCACGTGCACTCGTCCTGGTCGCAGTCAGCAGCAAACGGGATCACCTGGGGGGACCAAAGGGAGAGCTAAGCCTCTGCCTTGAGACACCCACCCCCTGGTGCCCCTGTGCCCCTGCCAGCCCTCTCCACCCCGCGGTGGACAGACAGACACTTTGGGCTGTGCCTTGTTGTTGGCGTTGCCGAGACTGCCAGGCTCTGTGCTCACTGAGAAATGGGCTCTGACACAGCCTGTCCCTGGCTGAGTTTTATTTTCCTTTTCATTAGGTTGTGTTTCAGAGAATCGTACAATGTGCTGGGTTGGAAGGGACCCATCAGGACCATCAAGCTCAACTGCTGACCCTGCACAGGACAGTTCCAACAATCCTATCTGGGAGCATCGTCCAAACACTTCTTGAACTCTGCCAGGCTTGGTGCTGTGACCACTTCCCTGGGGAGCCTGCTCCAGTGCTCAGCCACCCTTTGGGTGGAACACCTTTTCCTGATATCTAACCTAAACCTCCCCTGACCCAGCTTCATGCTGTTTCCTCTAGTCCTGCCACTAGTCACTGGTGTTTAAAATTTTGCAGCCAAGGGTCAGCTTGAATCTTGCGCCCCAAATGTCAAACCCTGGGAAGAAGTCTCCCCTGGTGGGTGTAAGACATTTGGACTAGGGCTGGCAGTGGTAAAGCACCTCCAGATTTAAGTTTTACTTTTGCCTCTGTTAGAAAGCCCCCTCTGTCCACATCTGAACCCACGAATCTGACTTTCAAGCTACTGCTGGCTCTTCCTGGCTCAGCAAAGCATGAAAGTAACATTCTGCAGCTCTTGGAGGAGCTCAACCAGGCTCCCTTCTGCAAAGCTGAGCTCCACACTACCTGACACAGAAGGCAGGCAGGATGGAGGCTCTGTGAGCAGGAACAGCCTTCCGTGGGGCAGGCAGTGTGTGTATGCAGGGTAACCCACCAGCTGTCCATGGAGACATCCCATGCAGACAGAGAGGCTCACTGCACATTGCTTGCTCTGCAACCACTGTATGTGGCCAAGCACGACTGTGTCACCTTAGCTGGTGGCAGAAGAGAGGGGAAGGAGGGCACCCACCAAGCACCTGGCAGTTCCCTGGACATGAGCTGTGGGAGCTGAGAAAACAGTTTCCTCCATAAGTTTTATACACACCAGGCTCAGAGCCAGGAGTTTTTCTTGCTGTGGAAACACATTTGATTTTTCTCAGTCTGAGTCAGTGATGGGCTGGTGTGGATTTTTTTGTTGATTAAGTTCTGTATTCCTGCATCTGCCTTAACAGAGATGTGCTGGAGGCTTGTTGAGTGGAAGATCTGGGACCTGTGGGGGCTGCGAGCTGGGTCTGGGTCTCCTGAGAGTCATGGGACCAAATCCTCCCACCTTCCACTGCAAACCCATCCTTTATTTTGGCCATGCCTTGCTCCAAGATGTCATGATATCGTTGTGGGGATTTCACTCATCACTTGGGTGTAAAGTCTTTTCTTTCCTATCTCAAATGGATCTTCCCAGGATTTTATTTTTCCTTTTCTCTGCGTATGTATGTGTGATGAAAGGAAAAATGATTCAAGCTCCACAACAAAGATGAGAAGATCCAAATTCACATATTTTCGCAGTGAGAAATTATCTCATGCCCTGTGATTTGTTTTGCTGTTGGATATGATTAGGAAGGATGGGCTGTGAGTGCTGGATAGCAAGTTAGGTGGGAGGGAAGGTTGTGATGGGAGACAAAAAGGGGTCTGTACAGCCCCAACGCCAAGTTGCTCCCTCTACACTATTCCTCCCTCTTTCCTCCCCAGATGAGGAAGGGAAACATAGCCCACAGCAGACACCAGTGGACCATACTAAAAATCCCCTGAGACAGCTCAGTGACATGACAAGATGCCTTTGGACTCACCGTGTCTCACCCTGCATCCTATGGAAGTCGTTTCTTTGGGACTCTTTTCCCAAAACAAGAGGGAATCCCGTGAACCTCAGCGGGAGCTGGGCTGAGGTTTCAATCACACTGGCCCGAGTCCAAACCCCTCTCTTAATCAGTGGGATGATGTCTATCAACTTCAGCTGGCTTTGGTTTCTAATCATGGGTTTGTTCTCCCTTCATGGGAGAATTGCACTGCAGGCTCAGTTCCACAGCCAGCAAAGCCAAAGAGCAGAGCTAGCAGTCACCCCTCAGTCCCAAATCCTGGCCAGTGCTGCAGAAGGTGTTCTCTTACCTTCCTGGAGGACAGTGTGGAGGCACAGCAGTCACCCCCGTCATACTGGCAGTACGCCCGGTTGTTGATGGTGTCACACCAGCCATCTGCTTGGAAGGGCTAGGCAGGGAAACGAGGATTTGGGAAAGGGTTAGTCAAAAGCAGAGGGCTGCCCACAAAACTAGAGATCCCAGGTCCTCAGCAAGGCCCCTTCCACAATACACAACCCCCTCTTCAAAGCCAAGTTATCCTGGCTGGTGTGGATGGAGCAGTGGGCATTCCAAGGGCAGCAGCTAAAGGATCAGGGAATTGTGTCAGAAACGTTAAATGGCACAAGCAGCCATTCAGAGCCCCATTTTATTGTTGTTTAGTTACATGAGTCATCTGATGAGAGCAGAGAAACAAGCATCTGGGGCTGAGAAGCAGCCAAGGACGGCTGAGGAACAGCGATGGGTGCAACCAGTGCTGTGCATGGGAAGGAACTGTCCCCTTGCAGTGAGCCCTCAGGAACAGCCTGCAGCTGAGGCTTATTGCTCACAGACATTCACCAGCACTGCCAAGCAACAGCTGAACTAGGTAGCTGAATGGAGAAGCCATTCATTAACTGGGTGATTAGTAATGAAATGCTGCTTCTGCTTCAGGCTCTGGGATGGTAGCTACTGGCCCAGCAACCATGGCCAACCTCCAGGGCTGCTGTCATCAGAATTATGGAATAAGAGAACAGTTTGGGTCAGGAGAGACCTTAAAGACCATCTAGTTCCAATCACCCTCCACCCTCCACCACACCTTCCACTAGACCAGGTTGCTCAAAGCTCTGTCTGTCCTGGCCTTGGACACTTCCAGGGATCCAGGGGCAGCCACAGCTTCTCTGGGCACCCTGTGCCAGGGCCTGCCCACC
>JAWWEE010000004.1:27004311-27088032 GCA_035221455.1 Xenops minutus | reverse complement strand
GGGATCCAGGGGCAGCCACAGCTTCTCTGGGCACCCTGTGCCAGGGCCTGCCCACCCTCACAGCCAAGAATTTCTTCCCAATATCTAGTCTAAACCTGCCCTCCATCAGTTTAAAGCCATTCCTCCTTGTCCTATCACTCCATGCCCTTGTTAAAAGTCCCTCTCCAGCTCTTTTGGAGCCCCTTCAGGTATTGGAAGGTTCTTTAAGGTCTCCCCAGAGTCTTCACTTCTCCAGAGTAAACAGGAACTCTTGGTGGAAACGGGGGTACCCCATTGCTCATGGAAGCAGCTGACCCATTTAATTGGATCTGGCGGCCCCAAACAACAATGAGCTTCAGAAAATACCCAGACTCAGCCTTTGATGATGGACACTCACCTGTAGCACCCCTAAACCAAATGACAGCCAGCTGAAAAATGTCACTGCACCGTGATTGCCCTACACCCGCTGTGCCAAAGCCAACATGAGGGAGTGGCCATTATACCAATAATTCACCCAAAAAAGCCATGCCAAAACCAGGGAACCAACGTGACTCTTTGTCCTCGTGACTCGCAAGGGACAGAAATGGGCTCAGTGCAGGCCAGGCTCACTTTTAGGAAGTAGCAGCAGGGATTATGGCAAACCACCAAGTCTGGTCTCTGCTATCAGTACCACAGGCCCCAGGCCAAATCCAGGCATCCACAGAGAGATTGCATTTGCCTGGCAGATCCTGGAGGAGCAGAAGAAAGAGCACACCTTCCTGCAGCTGGGAAATTGAGGCATAGCCAGGTTGGGTAGCTCACTCATCATAGAAACTCCCATCATTGCTGTCACAAACCACGTCCAGAGGAGACCAGGGTGCAATTTCATCAAGGCAGCAGGGTTAACACTCCTCTTCCACTGAAAACCATCTGGTGGGTTTTAAATGGTGGTGATCTAAGAAGGTCTCTGAGCCTCAAAGCAGCTTGGAGCACCGGAGGCCAGGGCAGGGATGTTGGGGCTGGAGGGTGCTGGGATGCAGTCAGGGGACCAGCCAAGGGCCCTGGCAGGGCAGAGCTCTTCTGGGTGTGATTTGCTTTTGCAGCCTTCCACATGGTGGAGTTTTTCCTTGAGCTTTGCTCCATATGTCATGACTCACTGGCAAAACAACACCCGTCGCTTTGGTAGTTTCCATACAATTATGGGGAGGTTTGCCCATCCCGGCTGCACAGGTCTGAAATGATTTCCAGATCTTGTGTGCAAGGTGGGGGGAGGACAGAGACAGGGACAGGATGAGGAAGAGAGGCTCTTGGTCTCTCTCTACACCTATGAGTGCTAACTGCCCCCTCCTCTCAACCCACAGGAGCCCGTACCCCACCCTAAACAAATACAGGCTCCTATGGCAACACTTGTTGGGGAAACTTAACAACTCATGCTCCAAATTACATTGGAAAAACATATGAGGGGAAAATAGAAAATGACTAATTGGACTTGAGGCTTAAGAGAGCCAGGCAAAGGGTTTGGGGACTGCTGTCCCTGCTCCTTGTCTAGTGTTTGGAGAGCACAGTGACCCCTGTGCCTTTGCCTCGTTGAGGATCCCCAGCTGGTTTCATCTTTGCAAGCAGAAAGAGCAAAGCAAGGTGCTGGTGGGTCACCCTCTAAAGCACAGGAAACACACACCAATCTCATTTTGGCCTTGCAAAAGTCACAGCAAGGGAGGACATGGACAATGCAATGTACTAAGAGCAGGTGATGGGAGAGAGGAAAACCCACACAGCCTCTTCACTCTGTGCCTCAGACCTGTGGCTCCACAGAAATCAAAAGGCAGTGCTGGAGAAGGGAGGTTTGCACAGGTCTGCGACTCGCAGAAACACCAGATGATGTTTTAAGATGCTGGCAGGAAAAAGGAAAACACCAATGCCCACCTGTGCCACGCCTGGATGTGATCCAGGGAAATGGCATCTCAGCCATCAGAATGTGCATCATCCAGTGCAGGGGAGGGGGGAGAGGGCTGGTTGAAATATCTCCTATAAATGGGGAAAAAATGAGTAAGGGGGTTGCTGCCACGGCTCCACATTAAGCAACGGGACACCAAGGCAGCCGGGCTGTGTCAGCCACTCTCCCTGCTCCCACCATGCCTGTTCCTTGTTTGTGCAGGCAGCAGCTTCAGCAGGGCAAGTGTTAGCACGTGGAGGTGCAGCACCTGGCACCGCCGGGCACGAGCACCGTGCTGCCCGCACCAAAACAGTAACCACGACTCGAGTGCTTGGCAAGTTAAAGAGGCTGAAAAAACACAGGCTCTCAGGCACCAATGAAAAGAGGAACAATTAAAGAGGGGAAAAAATAAGAGGGAAAAGTGTTGCAGGCGAAGGAGGGATGTGAGAAAGGACTGGTGGGATGCTGATGCACCCGAGGCAGGAGCCTCTCGGAGGGCTCGGTGGTGCTGTTCCTCTCAAGGCTGCTGGGAGATGCCAGGCAGGGAGCAGTGTCTGTGCACAGTGTTTTTCCACAGTGCTTGCAGAGTCCCTGGGCTGGCTCCCTCCCCAGGGCTGCCATTCTTCCAAGAGGGGCGTCCTCAGTGCCTTCAGGGAGGCAGGCAGGGTCCAGGCACTTCAAACCCACCTGATATGGAGGTTGATTCAGTGTGAAAGAGCAGGAAAGGGTGCAAGAGGTGAGTGAAAGATGGATCATGAAGAATAAATCACAGATCCCATACATACTTTGGTGCATACAAAATGTATGTATGTACATACAGCACCATACATACTTTGGTGCTGTTTCACAGGTGTTTGATAAACATTATTTCCCAGGAAGGCAGGCTTTGCTCTGGCTGAGCAGACCTGAAGGCTCGGCACCTTGCTTTTTGGCCACTACCCCTTCCAGGTACTTCAGAGGAAGGTGGAAAAAAGAAACAAAAAGTTCAGCATTCACCTGGCCAAATGTGTAACCAGAGAGTTGAGACTTTCCTGCTCTGCCACTGAGATGGAAAGTGCTGGTCATTTCAGTCTCCCCACAGCCACTGAAGGCCTAGATCCCAGTTTCAGAAAATCAAGTCCAGGCTTAAGAAGCAAAATGTTTTCTCCCAGCCTGGTCCTGGGCTTTGTGACTGTGCTGAGGGGGCATAGTTTGCTTTCATGTAGCTTCTAAGTCAGGATGGATTTTGCTGTCCTTTCATTCTTCCTTTTGGGAATTGGCATCCTGGGCATCAAGCTCAGCCCCTTTGCATGCTGACACAACCCTGTGTGTCCTGCAGCTGAGGAGGTACAGGTGTCTTCATCCTCCTCAGCTGTCCCTTCCAAGGCATCCCCAGAGGAACAGGGGAATCACCATTTCACAAGGGAGATCAGCTGGAAACCCCAATCCTTTGGTGGCAGAGGGATGTCAGCCCAAACCAGGGCTCACAGAACCACAGGGCATGAACCTGAGCTGTCCCAAGGCTGGAGAGGGCTGCAGCTTCACGGGTCTAAGGTGTGCAAGAGAAGCCACATCCCAGCCACAAGGGGCTGCCTGGGACAGGGAGGAGTAGGCAGGGATGTGTGGGGAAAGGAAAGCAACAGCCCTTGGCTGGGGGGAGACAGAGGGCAGCTTCTCCCCCCTGGATGCCTTCCCTTCCTCCCCACCTCAAACACTAGTCAAGATATTTCCAAAAGCTCTGGGAGGTCCCTGGGAGGACTTGAAGAGTGCCCAAAGCCTTGTTAAACGTCTGGTTCCCTTAAAGCACCAATACATCCACCACTCCAGCTTGGATCTCTGGAAATTTCTCCTCCCATCCCTGGCCCAACATCCCTCCAAACCGCTGCTCCCCTAGAGGAACCCAGGGCTGGTGTCAGTCCCCAAGGCCCCAGCTGTGACAGGAGCTGGTTAAAGTGATGCCATTAGCCCCGTGTCCCCAGGACCCAGCCCTCTCCTTACACACACTCACGCTGGTGAGGCAGAGAGCCCGGCCATTCTTGGCTCCCCCTGCTTGCCCAAGGAAGTTGACTGGGAATGCAGACTGTGGGAGGAAATGACAATGTTCATTGTTTGGATTAAATATTTTTCTTGGCCCTCTCTCTGTTGCAGTGTGTCTTTTATTTTATTTTTTTTCTTCCCCCGCCTTGACACCCCAAGCACATTCACTTTCCCTCTCTCCTTCCTGAGGCTCTCCAGCACGCAAGGAGGAAATCAACTCTGAAAAACACAGGGAGGGACAGAGAGGGAACAGGACTGGCTTCTGCTCAGAAAGTGTTTTTGGATGCTTGCCTGCCCTGAGCCATCCTGAGCAGTGAGTGAGCTCTACCTGGCCCATTGCAGAGATGGAGGCAGAGTGAGCATCGCTCAGAGGAAGAGAACTCTAGACCTTTGGGAAGAGGCACCTGGGACCAAGTGGCCTGAGGAAAAGAGAAACAAAATCCTTCAGACCTAGTTCTTCACTCCCCATTTCTGTGTCTTCCCATTTCTGTCCCCTGAGCTGTCCCCTCCACTCCTTTTGAACAGTGGCAGATGTCCCTTGGAGGCACATGCCAGTAGGATGGCTAGTTGGAGATCATGGACCTGCCTGATCTCCTCAGACACAGCCAGAAAGCAAAATGGAGAAATTCCAGTTTCTTCTGTGCTTGCTGGCATTCCTGAACCACTCACCAGCTCAGCATGCAGATGGCCTTCATCACACCTCAGGTGCCCAGGAACATCTGCTCCAGCCCTGGCATCCTTCTGCCCAGGCCTCACTAAGGAAACAGAGGCTTGTTGCTTGAGGACATACTCCACACACCTGAAGGGACACTTCAAGGAAGGGCTGATGGGCTGGAAGGCAGCAGCCTGCTATTTGATTTCAGCCCGTGTGCCATCACTGGCACTGCTGTGCCCAGCTCCCAGCAGTCCTGGTGTGGAGCTGTAGGTGCTCTTCAGGACAATGATCCCCTCTCCTCGAGTTGCCTGCAAACAGCTGGGCCCTGCTGGAATCAGTGTGGGTTGAGGTTGGACAGGGGTGGTGTCTGAAGGGGAATGTAGAGCAGAGTTTAGGCTGCTGCTTGGCCTCCAGCCTGAAGGCTGCTGTAGATGGCCATACTGGGAGAGCAGGTTCTGCCTTCATGGTGTTTGAAAGTGCTTCTGTGTCCCAGGCAAGCATTTGGCTCAGACACACTCCTGCTGCAGAAGTGAGCATGTGACACCTTGGCTGCTGAATGGGGATGCAATTCTTTATCCCTGTCCTGCTCTGTGCTCCTCAGAGACCTCCTGTCTCAGCAGACAGCCATGTGGAAAGAGCTTTGTGCAGTCAATGGGGACAAGAGGGAAGAAGAGGATGGATAAGGTGTAGATAAACACATCAGAGCAGGTCTTTGTTCCATAAAAACACCCATGCCCAGGATGTATTCACAGTGAGGTCCTTGGTCTTGTCTTTTATACCCTGATCTCAATGTTAACAGGAGAAGAAAAACAGCAGCAGGGAAGAACAGGCAAAGGGGAGCAGAGGAAGATGCTGTGTGTCAGTAGTGCTCCTGGCAAGCATGGTGGATCCCAGAGTCCCCAGTGCTCACCATTCCCAAGGACACAAGAGACCACCAGCATCAGCCTGCCATCCTGCCCCCAGCAGCATGGATCAGATCTCCAGCCAAGCCATTTGTGCAAAATATGTTGCAGGATAGAACGGGTTATGGAAAACAAGCCCTGAAAACCACAAGGGCCTCCTGACCCACTTGTATCTGGTTTCTGCCAAGTTCTTGTTACAGATCTTAAACAGAAAGAAAAACAATGTACGAGGGATGAAGGAGCTGAAGGGGAATGAATATTCGTGTTGGAAGAGCAGTTGGCTGGGCTGTGCTTGGGGATGTTTGTTTATCATCAGAAACGACTCATTGATTTTTACTCCAGCGGGTGCTTTCAGTGGTTTTCCACTCCCTCTGTATCACCGGCTGCATGGCTGGGACTGCTGGGAGAGGGGGAAGTGGGCCGTGGGTGGGGATGGAGGGCAGGCACCTGAGCTGCAGCGGGCAGAGAAGCAGCTGTAGGTCAGGCTCAGGGCATCCCAAGTGCAGGGCTGCTGGCACAAGGAGGCTGCTCCCACCTCTCTGGGGCTCCACCACCACTGGAGGTGTGCCTGCATGCTGTAGTTCTACCCATGCCAGAAGAGCCCCATATTTCAGGGCCCTGTGAGCCCATCCCTGCAGGGAGGGGAGGGACATCTCTCCCCGGTCCTTGCACCGTGCTGCTGTATGGTCATTTTATTTCTCTCTGTTTTGTCTCTTGAGAAAATGAGGCTTCTACAATCATACTCTGCATGTGTGCAGGAGACAGAGATCTTCTCACTGTTTAGGAAATGTATGGCTCAACTGAGACTTTTGGAAGAGAAATAGATTTCTTTGGGCTCACCCTGGAAGGCTATATCCCACTACAGAGCTAACATCCCACACTAAGCAGCCCGACTGCTTATGCCAAGAGCAGCATGAAGATGTACCCAACAGGTACACAGAGAGCTCCCCATCTTGCCTTCCACCTCCCCAGCACGAAGGGCTTTGTATTCACCAGCCAAGGGTCAGATCTGACCCAGAGTTGACCACGACCTGCAGCCCATGCTCCTGTGCTCCCCCACCATCTGCATTAAACCTGGTGGAAGGTACAGCACTGCCTGGTCCAAAAGGTGAGAAAGTAAATGATGTGAGAATCATGAGAGGGTGACTAAATTCTGGCCATGCTGCAATGCCTAGTTGCTCTAGAGAGTCTCCTTGGAGAAGCTGGGGTGCCTGTAGTCCTTATTGCCTTAAGCCCCAGAAGTAAAAAATAATCTCTCCCAGAGCAGAGCATTCTACCAGCGTCATGTTTCTGACCAGTCCCTTGTCCAAAATTAGAGCCCCCCAAGTCTGGGATGAGGGACAACCAGGAGTCCCCAGCCCCAGTGACACTGAGGGGCAGAGGCAGCTGGACCCTGGCTGCAGTGAGCTGCACCCTGTCTCCCCTCACATCAGAGCACAGCAGTGAGACTTTAGGGGAGACTTCTCACCACCCCTGTTGTATATGCCTTCAAAGGGGTTAACTCTGCATGACAAATGCTGGACACCAGCCACAGATGTGCTGAGCAAGGGTTTTGTGCATGCTGGTGGGAAGAGCCAAGGATCCATCAGGGTCCTTGACTACCTGTTGGACTGAGAACCTTAGAAACAGCTTGCAACCACAAACACACTTCAATCCCTATTTCATCATTTCCATTGTAATACCTCAGGAAAACCACAAAACAGGGAACAGATTAGTGTTTTACGACCGTGATAACATGACCAGCAGCATGCACAAGGGCAGTGAGACCTTGTCCTCATGTGGGGAAGACCTGAGAAATTCCCAGCAGCTCATGCTCCCAACAGCATTCTGGTATGGCCCATTTTCACCCAGGGTGTAAGGCAGAGACCTCAAGCCAAGGTGCCTCCCAATTAACCCTTTGCCACCTGCATGTAATGACAACATAAAGCTGAAGGTGGGGATGAGGTCAGCATGTTACACAATGTGTTGGCTGCCCAAAAATCCTGCCCGCATTGCCTCTGATCACTGCAGGAGCAGCCTGCCTTCCTCTGAGTGCCTTTGAGCAGGACAGCAGTGGTCACCCCATCCCGTGAATAACACTGGGTAAATGTGATGGTGATAAAAGAAGTGAACTTTTGCACCTAAACCACAGCCACAATGTGAACCACAGCAGTCCCTGTGGTGGGAGATAGAGGGGTGCAGGTGTAGGACATTGCAGACTAGAAGGTGCTCAGGCACAGACTATTTTGGACTATGACAGGAATAGTCCCAGGGAGCAACCTGGATTGCTGTACATACTGTCTCCTCTGAAGTCAACAGCCTCAATTGCTTTAGGGCACAGGGAAAGGATATATCAGAGGTGGTGGCCTTGGGATGGCTTAGGAGAATGTGCCCCAGCTGCTGCAGACACCTCCCTCACAGCAGCCAAACACACCACCAGGACCAAAACCACCTCCTCCCAACCCACTGTGGGGAGGAGGGGTTTCTCTGCTCCTCCACTCCCCTCTCCCCACAGCCCCAAGCCCCCTCCCTTGGTACTGCCATCTGTTTTTCTACTGATGGCAGGGGACGAGATGTTCCGCTGGCCCTCGAGAGGCGAAGCGCGCTCGGCACTAACTCGTATTCCTGATGGGCTCCTGGAAGGGTTTGCATCCCTCCCTCCCTCCCTCAAATATGTGCCTCACTGCTCCGGCACTGGGGAACTTGGCAAGGCACAGCGAGAGAGCAGGAGGCAGATGGACGACCAGATTAATGGAAAGAGAAGGGAGGTGGGGAGAGGAGTGAGAGGCATGAGCCGGCAGGCTGAGCCACCGCCAGCGTAGGATAAAGACGAGCGAGAGTCCCTCTAATGGCACTGCACAGTGACCTGGACTTTCCAACGCAAGGCAGAGCTCCAGCTGGGGCTGGGCAGGTTGAGTCTTGGCTACTGCTCCCATGCCCCGGCCTGAAGTGACTCCACCAGGGAGAGACGGTACGAGCTGCCAGGTGGCCTGGATTTCTCTTATGGAGGGTTGTTCCCCTCACTAAGGCATCCAGAAGAGAAAGCTTCCTGATCCAACACACACTTGGCAGTCAACAGAGAGACAACGGAATCTCCAAGGGGTGACTCAGAGCTGAGGTGACAGGGACAGTCCACTGGAACAGCATTTCACTGCCCAGTGGATGGCAGAGTCTGGGCTCTTACAGGAGGTGTCTCCATTGTGGGATTCCTTTGAAATGAGGAGGAACCTGGGACTGAGATGTCCCACAGGCATGGCCAGTGAAGCTGAACCGTGAATGGTGGGGGTCACCATATAGTAAGGATGGATTACAGACTGGCAACCTGTCACTAGTGGGGTTCCACAGGGCTCCATCTTGGACCCTGTGCTTTTCTACATCTTCCTAAATGACTTGAATGCAGGACTGGAGGGGAGACTGAGCAAGTTTGCAGATGACACAAAACTGAGAGGAGCTGAGGGGAGACCTCATTGCAGTTACAGCTTCCTCAGGAGGGGCAGAGGAGGAGCAGGCACTGATCTCTGCTCTGTGGGTACCAGTGACAGGACCCGAGGGAATGGCCTGAAGCTGTCTCAGGGGAGGTTTAGGTTGGATATTAGAAAAGGGTTCTTCCCCCAGAGGGTGACTGGGCACTGAACAGGCTCCCCAGGGCAGTGGGCACAGCACCAAGCCTGACAGAGTTCAAGAAGTGTCTGGACAATACACTCGGGGACAGGGTGGGACTCCTGGGGATGGCACTGTGCAGGGTTCAATGATCCTTGTGGGTCTATTCCAACTTGGAATATTCTGTGATATTCCATCTCTTCTCTACTTCCCCTGTCTCATGCCTCCATATCCCCCAACAGATTGGGTTCCTACTGCAATGGCCCCTGAGAGCTGCACTGCTCTTGGTCACAAGGATGAGGACAGGAGGGGAATAGGAAGGAGGATGAAAGGCAGCACAGATGAGGTGGAAACAACATTCAAGGCATTTTCTGTGGTCAAGTTGGGAGTCTGGTAACAGCTCCTTCTTCCCAGTGCCAAGCAGCAGCTCCCAGAGCAATACCTTGAACAAGACACTTTTAGTAAGAGTTATTCTTTATGGCAAGACAATAATTACTATAAAACACAACTTAAAATAAAAATAACTAGAAATACTTGGATTATTGGTCCAACCTTAACAACTTGCAGCACTGTAGGAGGAAACAATGAAAAGAAGAATCAAAGACATGTATGGGAGAGGTGAGAACAGGGATGAGAAGGAGGCTGCAAGCTGTATCAAAAAGGAAAGCATCAGGGTGAAAGAAACTATCTGAGGATGAGTCTTCATTAGTGTTACAGCAAGTGACTATGACCTTAAAAACAGACCCACACTGATGAAACTGCTAACAAGGAAGAAGACACTGTTCCACAGAGGGGGATCAGGATATCTAACAAATACTTAGATGACCTGAAGGACTAGAAAGAGAAGCAAGATGACATTCGCTTGTATAAAATTGAAGGGCAACCTCTTGTACTGATGGCAAAACATCTGCTGTTAGCTTGGCACTCATCAGTTGGAAACAACAGAGGTAGAGAAAGATCTGGGCGTACTTGCTGATCTCAGGATATCTGAGCTGCCAGACTGATGCAACAGCAGAAACAACAGATAGAGTCCTGTGTCCCATCAAAAGAGACATTTCCAGCACAAGGGAGCTTTGTGCAGGGCTTTGGTGAGACCTCAGATGGAAGAGTATGTACTGACTGCTTGGTCATTCCTGATGAAACACTAATTGAAAGCAGAAAAAGCATTAAAAAGTCCACAGGGTTGATGGAGAGCATGGACTCTCCATCTTCAGGTGGGACACTGCAAGATTTTGGCTTGCTTAACCTCCTGTATGCCAAGAGGGCTTCCTAGAATTGCTTTCTAGGGGCAGGAGGTGGTGAGCAAACAGGAATAGAAAGATGTCATACTGGCCATAAGCATGTTTGGGTGGCTGATGAGAAGACAATGACTATTACAGTGAGAGGCTGGGACTTCAGGCAGTCAGTCTCTCTCTCTCACACACACACACACACACAAATAAGTTGGCATTTTTCATCATTCCCTACAGGATCTCTCTCACTGAAGACACAGACCCAAGGTGAGGTGCAGGAACCATAGAGGAGGAAACACTGAGGTCAGTCTGGTGTACCTGAGCCTATAAAATCATCAGCTTTCTGTCCCCTGAGCCACACAGGACGGAAAGAAGGAGCACCTCACACCCCATCTGCTTCTTTTTTGGAAGAAACTCCAAGAGAGCACAAGAAGTTCTCCCTTGCTATCAGAACCACCACATTGATGATCACCACAACCATCTGCACTGCTCTTCTACATAAGCCACGCCACTTCAAATACATTACCCCAGATCTGAGCTAAGAGATGTGGTTTAGAAGATGTGGAGCTCCCAAAATGCTGAAGGATCCATCACTAACCTCTGGTACTCAGTCACCAGACACCTCTCTAGCACACAGCACCTCATTTCCCTACTCTTTCGGCCTG
This sequence comes from Xenops minutus, assembly GCA_035221455.1. Classification (NCBI taxonomy): domain Eukaryota; kingdom Metazoa; phylum Chordata; class Aves; order Passeriformes; family Furnariidae; genus Xenops; species Xenops minutus. The sequence goes on along the minus strand of JAWWEE010000004.1, from coordinate 27,077,092 downwards.
TGTCTTGCAGTAGACACGCACAACACAGCCATGAGTTTGGAAAATAACTGCTGCACCTTCTGTAGACCATAAAGTTTCCTTCCTGGGGACGTGCCCCCTGCAACATCGCCCTTTCTCCCACACTTCAATCGACAAAGAGCTGAGCTAGGCAGAACTGGGGAGCAAAAGCAATCATTCGCATTAAAATGAGCACATAAAAAAATACAATCAGCAAAACCCAAAGCTATTTTTGGTGTGCAAACTCCATTTACATTTTCCTTTTTGGTAAAAATCCCAAATTTTCAGCATACAACATTCCAAAATTCCCCCACTTTTTCCTTTTATCCTCAATCATAATAACAACTAGTGCTTGACAAAGACTGCCTATTTTTAATTTCCTTTGCGAACTGACTCCAGGCTGCCTATGATTTTCTCCTGCCTGGTCATTATTCAAAGCAAAACGAGTGGCTAACCAATTTCTGCAAGGAATTCTTTGTCTGCAGATTCTTCAGGAGCAGTTTGTTTTGCATGTACAAGGCTGGAAATCCTGGTTGTTTGGGTTGGACGTGTGAGTCACACAGGGCTTTTCTGGACCCATGTTACTCTAGAACTGCGGTTCTGGTTAAGGAAATATTCCAGCTTGGAGTCAGCTCGGGCTTTTGGGGGATACCCCTTGCCAGTGAAATCCTTTTGCTAGAATATTCTTCCCAAGCTGGCCAAGAAGAAGCAGGCGAGCAAGGCAATGGGTTATGGTGCAGCTCTTGCTCCCCAGCATTGCCCTGGCTGTGGGGGACCATACCCAAGGATGCCTCCCCTGTTATCCCCACTCATCCAGCAAGGCCTGGCCCAGCTCAGAGCAAACATGATGGCAAAGCCATCTGTCTTTGTGCTGGAGCAAGTCTTCATTGCCAGGAGTTCTCCTGCAAGGGGCAGGGAGGGCTTACCTCGCACGACTGGATGCAGTGGATGACGGAGGGGTCCGGGTACCATCGCAGCCTGCCCGTGCACACAATGTTCTGGGAGGGAAGGAGAAGAGAGCTGTTAGCTGAGGTGGCAGAGGGAGGGAAACTGTGGAGCTAGAAGGTCTCCTACAACACTGAGTTGCTCACTGTGGGGTAGAAGAGCAGTGGCACCCCCAGGACCTTCCCTGCACCCTTTGAGGCCCAACAAACCCAGGGCACCTGTTCCTGGATAACCCATAAAAAAGGGTACATTGTTTGAGGCAGTGGCTAGACACACACACACATAATGTGTGTATATGTGTGTATATGACCCGGCTAGCCAGCAGGTCCTGGCAGCTGGAGACACTTTCCAGCTGCCCTGCCTCCTCCTTGGCAGAGAGATACATCTATACATTCAATAGATGTATATTGGATGGACTTGGTGATCTTGGAGGTCTTTTCCAACTTTGAAGATTCTGTGTTTCTCTATTGATACGAAACTGGAAAAGGACAAAAGGAGATGGCAGGAACCACCAGAGCAGTGGGTTTAGCTGGCAGTGCCAGTACACAGTGTCTGACTAGCCAGGAGCTGCTGCTGGGGGGAAGCAATGACAGGCTGGAGTCTGCCATCACCTCTCTGTGTGATGCTGGATTCACCAGCTTCTCACTCATACAGGATGAGGGCTCAGCCAGTCATCACTCCATGCCTGCATCAATTGACCCATTGATGCCTGCTCAGGCTGCAAAAGCTGCGTCCTGGAAGGACTCATCTCCCCAGGCCTGGCCTGAAGCAAATACCCCGGGGCTCACGGTCACTCTGAGGTTCTCTCTGGTGTTTACAAGGCACGAACTCGGCTGTTGCAGCCAGATGGACACAAGAGTGAGATGTGAAGGGCTCGGTTTCACGGCCCTGGAACGCGCCGTCCCGCTCGTTCAGCTGGGGTTTGTGGGGAACACTCATGATTACACAGGGGGAAGAAAAGCCCCACCGCACATGCAATTTCCTCCTTGTAAAGCTCAGGCAAGCTTTGAAATCTGAGGCCCCATAAAACAGCATCTGGCCTGTGAAAGTGTCCTAGGATGCCCTTTGCAGCACGGGAGTCACATAGAGGGGTGGGTATGTTTCCTCCCAGCCTCCTGTTTGGCACGTGCAGTGGCAGACAGACCAGCTCCAGCATTCCCAGGTGGCATGTCAGCTAGGGATGGGGCAGCTCTGCCCACACAGACCTGCTGCAGGCCCTTCTGCTGCATCTTGGGTTGAGACTGTGATGGGGCTGGAGCAGGATGAGGTCCTAGCCATGCTCAGACAGTGCAGGGAGGGCAGGCCCAGGGGGAGCTGGCCCAAGGGGATAGAGGCTGAGGATGCCCACTCAGCCCACGGGAGCTGTGCATCCCAGCTTCACTGGGCTGTTTTGAGTGTGGTTGCTGTGCAACTTGAATGCCATTTTAGCCTACTCATATTAGAATACTCATATTCCAGGCTGGGGAATTAGGGCAGAGGGACAAACCTGCTCGGATGTGGGATGCAATGAATCAGACCTGAAAGCAAAACAGGACTGTGCCCTCTCTGAGCGGCCTCTGCATCTCCCTGTGTTGTTGTGTTGTTTGCCCCATCCTCTCCATCCCTTCAGGAGGACAGCAAACTCCTGGATACTTGGGGGACAAAGTGGGGAGCAGAGACAGAAGCCAGGGCAGAGAGGAAAACAAGATGGTCCAGGGAGAGAGCTCCTGGCAAGGGGCAGTGCTGATTCTTAAAATAACATCTCCTGCTCCCCCCCTCCTCTCTGCAAAATGCCTCCCTTGCACGAAAGCCCACAGTGGTGGTGAAAGGGAAGCCGAACACCACTGCCTCCATGGGCCAAGCCATCCGATCCCTCAAAGGCAAGGACTCCTTCCAAGGCTCGTGCTTAACCATCCCACACAGCCCAGGCATCCTCACCCCCCCGGCAGCCGCCCGCCGTGGGTCTGATTCAAGGCGACGTACAGTAGTATCCACAGGCACAGTGCTGGGCCTCCTGTGGGTTCCCAGGAGGAGGGGAAAGCATTTGGATGGGAGCACTGGCTCCTGGGGAGATTGTTTGCTTTTCTTTGTTCCACCTCCTTCCTTATGCATCTCGTTTTTATTTTAAGAAATATTACCCCGGCAGAGCTGCTTTTTGGGAAAGTCGTGCCATGAGGATCCAAACTATTTGAGCTATTTGAGCTGCCTTGCCTACAAAATGAGTAAGAGATGGGGAGGGAAAGGCTCCCCCGTTCCAGCAGCAGAGGCAACCGGCTGGCCAGCGGGTCCTGGCAGCTGGAGACACCTTTCAGCTGCCCTGCCTCCTCCTTGGCAGGGAGATGCCTGCCTGGGGCTGCATCTCTGCTGCCAGGTAGTTGGGGACCCAGGCTTATGCTGGGCCAGGGGCAGCTTTTGCTCTCCCAGCACACTGGCTGACAATAAACAGCAGCTTAGCAGGTTTAGGAACACAGCACGTCCTGAAAAATCAGTGGGATTCTTGCATTAAACTTCATTTATTGTGGTATCCTACAAGTCCTTGAAAGCTGTCTTGGCAGCTGGTAACTTAGGCTGAACTTTGGTACGGGAGAGCAGGAGGCTGTGCTGTAGCATCCACTGCTTGTCTTACCCTTCTTCACCCAAGACAAAGAGATTTAGGGTTAAAACGCAAGACACAGAGATGAAGGGGGCTCCCTTCTATGCTGCCAGCCAGAGGAATCCATCTCCCCTCTTACCTGGACTCTGGTGGGCTGCAGGCGGTGATCCATTGTCTCAGCAGTGACATTTCTGGGCAGTATGACAGGGTCACTGGGAGGGATGACACAGGAAGGTGTGCACACAGCACCTGCAGGAGGAGAGAGCCTTGAGGACCTCACCAGGAGCCAGGCAGTGATGTTTTACAGGAGGGCACCAAACCCAAATTTGTGGGTTCCTTACTGAGGGCACAGATAGACGTAGAGGGGACCCTTTTCCTCCCAACCTAGAACTGCAATTCCTTCTCCAAATCCTGAACTATCCAAGAGCCTGCAGGAGTTGAGCCCAGTTCCCTTCTCCCAGATGAGAGGAAAACCAAACACAGCCTAAGAGACAGATTCACACCTTGATGGCAGGACGTGGGACCCAGCAAGAAAATAAGTCTGGCCTGGAGGCTATGGGAGGTTTGTTGACATACTGGGAAGTATCTTTCACTGTTTTACTACCATGCAGAACTCCCATTGCCTTCCCACAATGACTCAGGAAGAAAAAAAAGTTGCAAAAATCACCTCAGAAAACCAGGTGGATCCCAACCCTAACCCAGCCTCACACCAGGTTTGTCCAAAGCTTAACCTTAGCAGTCCCTGCCATTAGATATACTGGCATCAGACTGGTTTGATCAGACTGGGATGACTGGTGTGTTTGGTTTGGAGTGACAGAAGCTTTGCTCGAACATCCTGTCCAGGAGGATGTCAGATGGGATGTGACTGTGGCTGAGCGTTGCAGCTTTTCCTGAAAGCACAAAGCAACCAAGCCCTGCCGAAAGAAATGGATGATGTGGTCCCTCATCTGGTGGAAGTGCCCTGTTACACACGATTGTCACTGGCTTTTGTGGCTTTTTTCTAGGACCTGTCACGTTAACCCTGCAAACATCAGCAGTAGTAGCACGTGGAGAGACCTCAGGGGGAATGGAGGGCTACAGATGAGGAAAATTCATGCAAAGGGTTGCATTTGCCCTAGAGATGAGTCCCTGCTGCTTCTGAAAAGAGAGAGCTTATGCTGGAGCCACCGTTAACTGTATCTTGCCCACGAGTACAATCAGGGCAAGAATAAGGCTAAAACAATCCATGTTTAGAAAGAGGATTGAACAGAAAACAGGATATTTGTCACAGATTTAATAGGGATCAGTAAAAGAAGAAGAGTCACCATGACCTGCAGCTCTCTGGGAGCACTGAGTCAAAGTTTGGCTTTCTGTTTGGCTTTCATGTGCCCTCACCTATGCTGTGCCCCTGCTCACACTTGTACTCCACGAAGTTCAGCTCCGGGGGGGGTGGGCAGGTGCCCCGCAAGCTCTCACACAGCTTGAACTCCTGTGTCCACGAGCCCTCCTTGGTGCAGACAATGGGTACCTGGAAAGCAGAGGGAGAGCAGGCAGGGTTACTGCTGGCAGCAGCTGGGCTTGGCCTGCCTGGGCACTGCCCAGCTCTGGGGGGAGCACAATGTAAGGACACCCCTCCTGCCAGGGCACTCCAGAGGGAAGTTTCCCAGGACAGCTGGATTGCAGCCATCTGTGTGCACTGACCAGCAAGCCAGTTGTTTTCCAGCTGCTGCTCAACCCCACCAGAGGGATTCAACCGCTCTGCTTTTGACAAGCCCCTTTCTGAGCATCGCATGAGATACCTGGGTGGAAGAGCTGGCAGGCAGCAGCCTCCATCCTCATGGAAGCCTCTTGCAGAGACATCTGTTGCAGCAACATGTGCTGCAACACATCCATCATCCCACGTGAATGCATTCACAGCAGCTCCTCGTACCTGCTAGAGTCTCTCTGCTTAAGTTTTCTGACTCTTTTCACCCAAGACAAGGCTGACTTCCTTAAGATCACTGTCATCCAGATAGGTCCCCCAGGGAGCAGAACAGCGTCCCCAGGCAGTGGTGCACCCTGTGCCATGGGTCAGCAAGAAAAGTTTGGGGCTTACAGGGCACCTGCTTTTTAGTGGTACAAAGATGTTTGACCTTGAGGACAGTCAAGCAGCCGTGGGGCCCCTCTGCAAAGCAGGGCACAGGGTGCCCTGCATTTTCCAGGTGCTCTGTAACACAGGATGTGGCTGATTTCAGCCTCCCCCCACCAGACACCCACCTGCTGTCCCTGTGGCTCACAGCTGAGGACACACTGGCTGTCCAGCTCGAAGCCCTGGGTGCAGTTGTACATGCCCTCAAAGACAGGAGGTGGGGGCTCACACACCACAGGAACGCAGCGACCCTCTTCCCACTGCCCACTCTCCAGGCACTGGACCTTCAGGAACTTCCTGGGGAAACAGAGACATGAGATTGGGCTGCAGCACCACAAAGACACCCCAGCTGGGCTGTACCAGTCATCTACACGTATCAGGAGCAGCCTACAGGCTCTGCTCCTAGAGCACAGTCAGACCTGCCAGGTGTGGGGCTTTCCCTCACCAAAACACACCTCACCACAGGCAAGTCCTTCCAACAGGACAATCCATGCTTAACAAGGACCTTTTCTTCTCCTTGTTAAGGGCGTTGTATTGATCTAGGAGCACTGAATGCTTTTCCCTTGCACTCACCACCCCATTAGCTCCCTGCTTCTCAGGGTGCCCCCAAACCATTCCTCTCTGCCTGGCAGCCCCTGCTACTGCTTTGGTCCTGGGCTGCTTTGTCCCACAGCCAGTAGCTACATAGTTTGCTGGATGGAGTTTGCCTGCACCAGTAAACCCTCTGGCCTGTGCCCAGCTGCTCCTGAGGCTCCTCTTTGTGCTCCAGCCAGATCTGTCAATCCCACTCTCGCCGAGGGGCTGCCGTGCCGCAGCAGACCAACACCATCCCGTGCTGCTAAAACAGCTCAGGCACAAACCGCTTGCCAAGAAAAGAAAGAAAGTCCAGGAGTGGAGGCCACCCGCTTTTCAGTCTCCCATCCTTGGTGGCAACAGAGACACCACATCTTTTACACAGGGACATCAAAACTGGTGAGGCATGGGGGTGGCCAAGGACTGCTCTCCTAGCAGAGGACATGTCAGTGCCCTGATGGGCTTTACCTGAGCCAATTGCCCCATCCTGAACGAGCCTTTTCCCCCACTCCTGTCCTTCTTTACTAGACAGCCTGCTCCAGCTGCCTGCCCCTGCCCTCTCCCTCTGTAGGTGCCAGCAGGCTGAGCTCCAGGAGCCATGTTACCGAGTTTATAGCACGCCACAGGTATGTGGAGGGGGTAACTGGGTTAGAGAAACTCCTGGGGGGAAGAATTAAATCGCCCCTTGTTCTGAGAGGCAGCAGACAGTGCGTGGGGCCACCCGTGTGCCTCCCAACACACAGTGCAGGGTCATGACACTGTGGAGCCACCCAGCTGTCCCAACACACAGTGCAGGGTCATGACACTGTGGAGCCACCCAGCTGTCCCCAACACACAGTGCAGGGTCATGACACTGTGGAGCCACCCAGCTGTCCCCAACACACAGTGCAGGGTCACAGAGCCTGAAGCATCAAGGGGACCTGTCTGCACCCACTGCCAGAGCCAGGGCAGGAACTGGCGGCCATCCCCATCACACTTCTGCTGGAAATTTCCTGGATGTGAAATTTTTGAGCTTTTTGAAACATTCGCACATTTTAAAAACATTTGCAGCTCTTGGAGACTCCCCTTCTCCCTTCAGAAATTAGGGATCTCTTTTTCCTAAAGAGTGTATAAAGGAACAGTGGGTTCCTGCCAAGGTGAACACAGGCTCCAGCAGGTAACAGGGAGGCAAGCAGGGCAAGGAGTGGACTCAGCAAGTCCATTGGCACAGAACTCTGCACAAATCATCCCACCAGCCCATGCCAGGAGCGAGGATGGCTGTGGTGTGAGCACCTGAGCAGTGAGGGGTCCTGAAATACAACCCTGACACCAGTATCCTTGAGTTGACTAAGGGAACTACAACTATGTAGGATTTTAGAAGGCTGGTGAGGAGGAACAGCTCTGGATCCCTTTGTGGGCATTTGCAGTTTCAGTATATTCTCTGCTTGCCCTTTCCATGGGGATCATAGTCACTGCCTTTCAAAGATGTCCCCACCAGACCTCATCTCCTCCCATGTCTGTCTGAATGCTTTGCTCTGCCCAGCTTGAAACGTAAGCAAAGACACATCCAAAAGGTACTAATCCATGTGGGATGTCCAGGCCCTCAAGGCATTTTCCCCTTCTTGAACTTCCTAGTACACAGGGTGTGATCCAGCTGTATGGCTCATAAGGGGTAAACCACTGAGGGTTATGGACATAGGAGCACACGGGTGGTGTGAAGTCTCACTGCAGCACGTGATGTCTCGGGCACTGAACAAACTCCTTTACAAACCAGGAGCATCCCAGCCACGCTCTATTCCTCACTCCCCTGCTGACCACCGGGGTCTAAGTAGTGCAGCCACTGCATCTTCCTGTTGCTCTCCACACTGTGGCAGAGGCCCTTTGCCTGGGAAGACCTGAGCAGAAGGGTGAGCATGAGAGCACAGGCTGAGGGAGCTGCAGTTTGCACAGGTGCAGGCTGTGGTTTGCAGCCCCATCCTCCTCTCTGGGGCTCCTCGTTTTGATGTGGTGCTGGAGTGACCCAGCTCTGTGCACAGCCTCTCACACCTCTCCATGACCTGCATCATCCCCCCCTAGACCACCTTGCTCTGGAGGCTCACCCCATCCCCAGCATCCATGCAGGGACTTCAAACACTGTTGGCCTTGGCTACCCTGGGGTAGATGGTGGCATGGGGGCCCCTGCTGTACATATGAAGTGAGCAGTTCATATCAAGGCACAGAAAAGGGAAGGGAGAGGCTTTTTAAAGAGGTATATACATAAATACACACAATTTCATAGGAGCTTGACGTTTCCAGAGTCCCCCCGCAACTTCTTCTGATCTGGGTTAGTGGCATTTCTTGAAGATTAAAAAGGAAGCCAGGAAAATTGGAGTCAATGCTTTGCCCTCCAAGCAGACACCTCCTGGGTAGAGGAGGCAGGGGAGATGCCTGAGGCCAGAGAGGGCTGTACCTGAGGTGAAGGCAGAGCACTCCCCTGGCTCCAGGAGCTGAGCATGCAGGAGCCTGTCAGGGATCCAGCCATCTTCTGAGGCAGCCAGCTTAGGGGACCTGGGTTTGCTGTACAGGAATGGGGATAAATGAGCCTAAAGCCTCCTCTCCCATGGCAGGAGACTGATGGCTTCCAAAAGAATAGTGGGGAAGGAGGGAGATTTGCCAGTAAATTGAAAGAAAGCTACACTAGCTTGTAGGACCCTCCACTGCTGTGCTCCAAACAGCCTGAGCTGTAAATCTTCAGAGTCCTTAGAGGCAGAAGGGACAGAGGAGCCCATTTGACAGCCTGTTTTCTTTACCTGGTGTGCAGGTGTTTGCTTTTTACCTGGAAGGGGCCAGGTGTGGGCAGAGACAGTGAGTGCCCCATGCCTTTATGCCCACCACAGATGTGCCTGGTGCCCTGCTAAACTGGGATGCTCCCAGGTTAGGCTGTCCTGCTTGGCCTACTGTGAACTTCGTTTTGTTTCCAGCCCCTAGACTGCTAACTCCTTGCAGTCCCCTTTTCTCCTCCACACTCTCCCACCTCCTTTTCCTCTGTCATGGTTTCTGCAGTCTTTGAACAGGGAGGGAGGCAGAGGGGCAGACATCTCCATGAAAGCTCATCAAGAGGCTGTGCTGTGCTCCACTGATCTCTGGTCAAAATGCATGCTGAGACTTTAAAGGCTGCCTCAAAAGACCTGGGTGTCAGATTCTTCTTTGCTTTGTTCCCTCAAGCCAGAAGAGGCTCAATTGCTCACAAAGGCAGCTTTGAGAACCCCAAATCTCTTTCCTCCAGGGAATCATCCCACAATGGGCAAGTGAAATAAGCCCTCTGCAGGGTCTGACCTGTTTTGTCCCCAAATTGAGAGCATCTTCTCAGCATTAAAGTGCTCCCCTAAAGGATCTCCTAGATGTTATCACAGAATCATGGAACTCTTGTGGGTTGGAAAGGACCTTAAAGATCATCTTATTCCAACCCCCCTGCTATGGACACGGACACCTTGCAACTTTCAGGTTGCTCCAAACCCCATCTAACCTGGCTTTATCTGTTCCTGTCAGAGACCTGCTTCAGATGGCACATTGTGCTGGAAGCAACAGCAAGGAGCACTGTGGGAGTGATGCCCATTTTCCCCAAAGTACCTGACCCTGACTTTCAGGCCAACACTTTTCAGTGCTGCAGCTGTGGGCGATGCCAAACATCTCTCCTCGACAGTTCATGGCTTAGTGTGATCCACGTGGTGGGTTGGTGCTGCCTTTGAACAGATCCTGCCTAAATCCAGAGAGCTCCCATCTCAAAGCACAAATGCATACATTAAGTTCCCCTTGTTACCCATACTTTGGGATTAGAAGTGAAATAGCTTGGCAGCTGGAAACCAGGCTGTTATGTGGCTTCTGCAGGCTGGAAAGAGATTTCCTTTCACAAGAGTCAAAGAAGCTTTACCCTTCATGTCAGCATTGTCAGTCAGATGATCCTGCCAGCAGAAAGGCAGCAAATCTCTGACAGGATCTTGATTATACAACCAGTATTTCCTCAAGGATCTCTTGCTGACAAGCAGTGATTTCCCGGGGGCCTTTCCTCACCCAGGTTAATAGATAAAAGTATCTTTTCTGAGACAATGGATTTCTTCATCCCCTTTCTCTTCCACTTATGCTATGGGAAGTGAATTTCAACTATGATCTCAGCACCTTCTAAGCATCCCTACTGCATCTACAGTAAAATTAACTAACAAAACACAAGTGAGGGAATTGCATGAACATCTGTGTCCAAGATCTTGGCTTGGACAGAGACAGCTGGATCCCACCCATAATTCAGACCTGCATAAAGTGGGCACTATAGTGCTACCACATGAGGAGCAAAGCTAGAGCTAGAAGAATAATTCAAAGGCAGTCTGATTACATTTTCAAGGCTGAGCTAGTTAGTGGGCATGAGGAGTCTTCAGTATTGGTCATGGTTCATGCCTGACTTTTGCCCAGTTTACAGTACACAGAGTTTGGCTTCCCTGTGCCCATCAACACCTGTACAGGCACTAAATCCTATAGCAAGGCTCATGCTTGCTGGGTTGATGGACAACAGGGAGACAATAGATCAAAACCCCAGTTTTCTGCACCCAAAAAGACAGCAGGAGACCCTAAAACCAAATCATCAGCTCAGCCCCTGCTTGCATATCAGGAACTTGCACCTCACCAGTGCTGGTCACTTGCAGAGCTTTCCATCACCTCACTGTCTGCAAAACTGGCCTGATCAAAAAAAGAAACTTCTCATTTTGGCAGCTCCCAAGCTCTCCCTGCCAGGGCTGAGACACCAGAAGGATTTCCAGCAATCCAGCAGCTGACTGGCCCACTTACTGGCTAGTAGCAACTACACCATGCCAAGGGGTTTGTACTCATGCTGAGTGTACACACAGAGCTCCAGATGAGACCGTACCAGTGACATTCACACTTCTGAGAAAAGGTTTTTGCTCGGGATTAGGCCACTCACATAGAAGTTTATCTGCATGATAAAAAAGCAATGCATTTTCTGTTTATGTGTTTTTTTGTATTCCACCATCAGATATGTCAGATGAAATAGTAGCAATAATAACAATAATAGCAAATGTGAAAATGTGATGCCAACAAGCATTCCTATGAAAATGCAAACCACTTCACACGATTTTCCTTGACTTGTCTCACAGGCTGTTCAGCCCCACAGGGAACTTACTCACACAGTAGAGGAGCCTCGGGATCTCCCAGAGGACATCCTTTTTACCAGCAGTTGCTGCAGCAGGACGGAGGTGGCCCAACTTTGCAAGCTCAGTCAATCTGTTTGTGCGTCCAGTGCCTGAAGCGCCACAGGCACGCAAGCTGCTCTGCAGTTTGCAAAGCAGTCCATGTGATCACAGCCATAATCATCATTTGCTCAGCTCCCCTTGGCCCAAGAACTGCTCCTAACACTGTGAAAAGCTGTTTACAGAAACCACTTCCTTCATTACAAGGCAAGAAATTTGGCAACTGCTTCCCACTGCACAACAACCCTACCCCAGAGCAAAGTAGAGATGAAGTCTGCATCCAATTAAAACTGGAAGGGGGCATTAAACAATTAGCACATAATTACCTGATTTGGGCTAGAGTCAAGACTCTGGGGAGGACCCTGGCCAGTGCCAGGGAATCTTTAGTGACCAAACCCAATGGGGACTTCAGCTGGAGGCGTTGCAGACAAAATGCTGCTTTACCCCCCCAGAGTCGTGATACTGGCTGAGAGCAGGGCTAATGAACCACCAGGAATTTTTCCCCAAAGCATCAGGAAAAATCTTCTCCCATTGAAATGCCAGTGCTAGAGATTAAATTTAGCCAAGAGGCGCAGGGGGTAAAATGTTAACCCTGACAAAAGGCAGCCATTCATTCTTACAGTGCTTTGTTCTATATTTTACCACTTTTAGGAAAGACAGAAAGTCCAGGAATATTCCAGCATCTTGTTACATCTACTTACCTATGACTCTGCAAACACTTAATCTGGTGCTTAATTTTCACCAAGTAACAAATACCTTGAGGAGCACAGGAAAATTTGCCTGTTTTGGACTAAGGCACTTAACACCCATAGCAGATTACACCACATTCCCACCCGGTTCACCTTAACCAGGGAATGCCCCTTGTGTTTCAAGAAATCTCCGTGACCCGAGCAAGCTGCTCTGCCTTCTACCTACCAGTTCAGCTCTTCAAGACTGCCAGTGCACCATCACCTGTGCTCCTTGCTCATGCTGGGAGAAGAGGAGGAAGGAAAGTGTGATAACAGACCTGCACAGACTTACCTCTTAGGCTTGTCCGCTGCGTTCTCGGCCACATGGTATCCAGGCTTGCACTTGTAGCGACAGACGGAGCCCACGTCGTGGTTCCCCTGCAGGCACCGGGGGACCAGGAGCTTGGCATTGGCCACGGCAGGAGGTGCATCACACTCCAGCTTGCAGTAGGCTTCAGGGAGCGACCAGAGACCGTCCTCCAGGCATGTCAGCCACTGGTTTGTTCCTGATCCCAAAGGAGAAGTAGTTGTTGAGGTTAGAGCTGAGCCAGAGGTGGAGTCCTGCTGGGGGGAGCTCAGAGTAATCAGCAAAAGTTCTCTTGTTAAAGCGTGTCCTGATACCAAAGGAGGCAACAAACATGAAGACCAAGGACTCCATTGCCTGCTAGGTCAGGCTGTGGCAGAAAATACTTGAGTGCAGAGAGAAGCAGGGAAGGGCCAGCCTCTAGGGGATGGAGAAAGGATCTTGGTTCTGCAAATCTCCCCAAAACTTTCCCTCAAACTTCCCGCCTCTGGTGATGCCTCGAGACAGCCTCCAGTGGGCCAGAGGCTTTTGTGTGGGACACCTATCTGTCAGATTCAGTTCAGCCCATTTTCATTCTCCCCAAATGCCTTTTGCATCTTGTCCTTACCTGCCCTTATCAAGCTGTCATACCCTACTACATGTGCAGTGTAAGATCATGGAACAATTTGGGTTGGAAAGGACCTTTAAAGACCATCTTGTCCAACACCCCCTGCCATGGGCAGGGACACCCTCTACCAGGTCACGTAGCTCAGAGTCCTGCCCAACCCAACTTTGAACATGTCCAGGGATGGGGCAGCCACCACCTCTCTGAGCAACCCAAGAGTCAGGATGACAGAAAGTGCCAGGAGGACAGACATAGGAGGTTTCACTGGTGTGACTGGGAATTCAAACCACTCATTATTAAAGGTTTGGGTTGAGTATTACAGGCCAGCTCTTTGTTGTCACTGGCAGACCCAGCTAAATGGGTGGCCGAAACTGCACAGATGCCTGCAGGAAGGGTCCAGGACAGCATCACCCACATAGTGGGGATGATGGACGGTTCACTGGGAACTGCTGAGCAAGAAAAAAGCTGGGCTGCAGTGAATGGGACTCTTCCTACTGAGAGGTTTGGATCAGCAAGGTCGTGGTTCAACCAGGCTGCTCCATGGTCCCTTCAAACAGCACTTTCTTTTTACAGGATCACTGCTTTTGGACCAGAGGCAAGACCATATCTTCACTCAGCTCTTGTGTTCCTGACAGGTCAGGGCTGCCAAGAGTTGTCCCCCACCTCTGAGTGCCACACAGCCATGTCATCCTTTCCTTGCCTATTCTTAGCATTTATTAGCCTTGAGAGCCTGCCCATACGGACATGAGCCTTTGGGGAGAGCAAGCATCGAGCACGTCCCTGCCTGGGCAGCTCAGCCAGATCAGTCAGACCTCTCAGAGTTCACCCACATGGCTCAGCAGCCTTGGCCAAGCCATCCTGCTGGAAGTCACCCAGGGTGCTCCTCTGAGGGGATGCCTTCCCACCGAGGGAGCCCATGGCAACCCTCCCAGTGACTTCAGTGGGAACAAGAGGTGGCTGTGAGCGAAAGATCAGATTAAAGTCTGCCCTCAGCTGACCCACCCAAGGCAACGGGCACTCGTTCATGCAGAATTTGGGCTGTTGAGATGTTGATGCTACCCTTTGATCAGCTCACACTGGGGATCTGCCACCATTCTCCCTGTCAAGAAATGAGACCTTAATTCCCTGCAGTTTTTGCTCCTTAGATTTAACTTTTTTTTTTAAAAAAAAAGTAAATTATTCTCATACATTTCAGCTATAAATGTCTCCATAAAATAGGGCACCCATTAAAATGATTTGTTGTATGTGATTGTTCAGAGCAAAGGCGTTGGTGGAAACTCAAAGTTGCAATGCTTGAAGCTGTCAAGGCAATTACCCCCGAAATCCCATCCAGCCCAGCCTTAGCACAGACAGGAACAGTAGCTCTCTTTCTCTAGCTTGGCTTGAAAACATTCCTGCGGCTATTGATGGAGTCGGCAGAATGAAAGCCAGGCCATGGTGTGTCTGGGGGACTGTTGTGTGTCTGGGTGGTGAACATCTCCCAGACTGCTCTGCAGCTGTGGGCATCAGTCTCTATGGCTTTATACAGCCCCAGGCCCCCTGAACCACAGGCTTTCCCACAGCCACCAGGCACTGAGCCACTTCTGCCTCTCTGAAGTCCTCTCTGTCTGTCCACACTGCCTGCCTGCATGTTTCTTGTCTCCCTCTTCCCAGCAATACTTGAGGCTGCTGGGCCTCACCAGCTATCAGGAGAAGACATCACTACACCCCGAGGTGGATGGATAGGGGCTACCAGCCAGGGGATGGGAGTCAGAGGGAATTATCCCCACACTAGGGTGTCTCTGCTCAAGGAGGATGGGTATCCACTATTTTGGGAAGTATCTCAAGAGCCCACCAGGAAAAATGGGAAATTCCAATTGCTTGAACAGCTTGGGAAAGGAATGGCAAGGTGACATCAAAACATGTGGCTAAATCTCTCAGCACTCCAGACTGTACCTTGAAGCTTGGCTGGGTGGATGCAAGAGAAGGAGCATCTCTGCAGGTAGGTCGTCCCCATGGGGCAGGAGAACTCGGCATAGTACACGTGGGACTGGCCAGGGACGCTGCAGTCGACAGGCTCACAAGTCACAGATCTGTCCCACCACCCCAAACTGCACATCAGCATCACCTCCTGCTGCAGAAAAAGCAAAGCTCCATCAGACTCCCGCAAGGGACTTTTAATCTACTGGTGTGCCACCACACCAGAAAGGTCTGACCCAGGCTTCAGGACAAGGATGGCTCTCCAACATTGGTTTTCCTCCTCCAATGTGACCTTTCTCCCCACACTGAGTCATGAAGCCCTTACATGTTCATGGAGTGACAGCAGCAAATGGCCCCTCAGGTAACATCTGAGCTAAGTTATTCCCAGCTCTGCGTGCTGTGATTTTTTCCCCCAAAAGATCAAGTCTTACTTCAGCTGTTGTCAGGCAGCTCTTCTGTTGATTGTTGTTCCCTGAATGTACCAATTCCCTCATGCCCTAGCCCACAGAACTCCCCTGAAATCAGAGCTTCATATAATCTAATTGCATGGCCTATCTTACACAGCTGGGGGACTGCATGAGAACATAAACCCCTGTGGTCCCACCACTAAACATGGTCAAAATGTGCTATCAACTTCATCAAAACTGAGTGGTGGATGGGGGTTTGCCATGAGCAACTCAGTCTAGTGGAAGGTGTCCCTAGCCATGAGGAGGGAGTTGGACTAGGTGATCTTTTAAAGGTCCCTTCCGACCCCAGCTATTGATTTCCACTCCCATACTGTTCACCACTATCCAGCAGCCCTCAGGGGCTAAGGACCAAAGAGGTGGCTCTCAGCTATTGCTATGTCCCTTCACTGGCTGGGTACAGACATACTGCTCATGCAGCCAAACGTGTCCCTATCTCCCCAGCCAGCATGTTTTTATTGAACCTGGGAGTGGTGGCCCTGAAGGACATCACTAACCTTGGGTCTGGGACTCTCGGGTGTGCAGCAGGGTAATAGCGTTGCTGAACAAGGTGATGAGGGTGCTTAGAAGTGAGGTGTACATTTCCCCAGAATGCCTCAAGGTGAGTAGGGTCACAGCCAGACCAGTAACATCACTGGAGGGCTCAGGGCAAGGCATTTGCAAGCTGCCATCTGCTGTGACAGCCACATGCTGAAGCCCTGTTCAGAAGTTTCCCATCTCGTTGCCAAACTCAGGAAAACTGTCACCCGAGGCAGATTTATTTTGTGCGGTTTCATTTCAGAGAATGGAAACATTTTGTTTTCCCTGGGCATGCCTCGGCCCACAGAGCCGTGTGGCCGGGTAATTAATAACCTCCCAGTGATGAGGGGCTGAGCAGTGCATCCCCAGCTGCCCTATTGCCCTTTCCAGGGCACAGCTCCCCTCTGGCCAACGCCAATGTCTGCAGCATGGGACACCTGCCAGCCAGGTGTCACAAGCATGTGCAGATCTCCGAGGAGAGGAAAGGTGACCCAACTCACCTCCATCTGTCCAGACCCCACACAAGTCCATGCTCTCACTCACTCTGGCGTGGGAACCACCTCAGACCTGGAGACTCCTGTTCCCCTCCTGGAACATCCTAAGGACAGGACATGCTGTGCCTACAGCCCTGCCAAGGTGACTGCCTGGATCCAAGGCAGCTCAGTGCCCAAGGACACATCAGTCCCAGGTCTCCTCTGTCAACAGCTAAGAGCTGTGCTGGCATGTGGCTTTTACAAGGCATCCCCCAGCTCTCTGGAAAGTGGGACGAACTCTTCCACGGTGACTTCTGTGCTGCCCCGCTGGTGTGGGCAGCGTTATTGCAACTCAACACAAAGGAAGAAAAGCTCTCCGTACTCTCAGCTGCCGCTAAATATAGTTGCTCTGCAATGACTTCATTTTTTCCTGAGCCACTAACTTCTGCTTTAAGAGAGAAAACATCCCAGGGATGTTTAACCCTCCCAGCAATGCCCATCTGGAGAACAGAAATGCCTACCTCTCCCCCTGCAGGAGTGCATCACCCTGGCTTGGGACATCCCCAGCCATGCCTTTCAGCCTGGCAGAGCTGTGGTCTGCAGGCAGCACTGGGCTGGGAGAACTAGGACTGCAGCAAGGGAAGAAGATGGATCTCCAGAGCGGGACCACCATCCATAAGCATAGAGTATGGTATAAGCACCACAGTAATACTAGGCTGGGATTTACTGGAGAGGAAGCAAGGAGGTTGGAGCTGGAGGAAAAGGGTGTTCTGGGGTCACTCCAACCACTGCAGGGTGGTTAAATCTTTCTTAACTGGGTCTTGGTCCAATGGGCCAATGACATCACCCTCACCGTGAGGTCCACTCACCTGGAGGGAGCCCAGGCTCTTCCCGTTGCTGGAGCGGAGGACGAAGCCCCTGTGGCAGGTGACAGTGCACACCATGTGCCCCGGGCCATCCGAGGTACAGTTCAGGGCAGCGTGAGCAAGCAGGGGCTGTGTGCAGCTTCCTGATCCCACACAGGCTCCGTGGGCACAGCTGTGGAGGAGAAGAGAGAAAGGATCATCCAGTGGGTGCCAGGACTACTTCTGCAAGAAAGGGCTCTCTCCAGGTTGCCCCTGAATGGAACACTCAGCAGGTCACAGATGCCTAGGGATGCATACCTATCCCTCAGTCCCACCTTCTTTCAGGCTTGAAGTCACTGGATGATCATGCCAGGAGGCTACTTTTTCCCAAATGTATCTTGGCTGGACCTTATCCCAGCCCCAGCTCACACCTTCCCACCAATCAGCCTACCCTTTCAAGCTGATGAAAAGAGGCAGAGCCCAACAATACTCCTCCAAAATGCACGCTGCCTGGTGAGGCTACTCCAGCTCCTGTGCCCCAGGGTGTGCAGGCTGCATGGCACAGAGCCTGCACACAGCCTGGCACCAAAGGGGCTCGTTGCAGGTGGACCAGGAGAATAAAAAGAGGGAAGTGACAAGGAGAGGAGAGGCAGAATGTCATATTTTTGTATAACTTTTGAATCCACATCTCCATTTCTGTCAGCCTTAGCACGGGATAAGACAAAACTTGCAAAAACAGAGTCAGGAAGAAAAGAGGAAGAGGCTTTTTTAAAGCCTTTTGCTAACAGAAGCGTGTTGGGGTATTAGAAATAAAAGAATTCACAGAGGATTCTCCAGCTGCAAGGAAAGGTTTAGCCAGAAAAACTCCTGCAGGTATTAGGGAACCATCCATGAAATATTCTTCAGATGATGTGCAGTTCCCCTGTGTGTCCACACAGCTACACCACAGCCTGCGGTGGAAGGGAGAAGCTGAACATGTAATTGGCTCCCCCACACCACTCTTTTCATCTTCCCACTCTGCTGTGATGGTCTTTCTGCACCTCTGCTCTTTCCACAGGCCCACACCACATGTCAAGCCTGTGCAGCTAAGGCGAGACTTTTTGGGATCAAGACCATCCCAAGAAGTACCTATCCAGCTCTACAGACTCACCTGTGGCCACTAAGGTGAGATGTAGCTAAAGGGAGGAATAACCTTCCCCTGGGCATCACTGTGAGTTACAAGAGGTCCCAGGAAAGTTTGCAATGCATCACCCAACCCTTGGAAATAAACAGGCTCCTCCTCCTCACTGCAGCAGCTTCCCACTGAGGACCAGTCATAAAGTACTGATTATTTAAGCATCACAGAAAATCCCATACTGAAGAGCAGTGTTGGCCAAAGGACTATGACCTCCATCAGCAAAATGCAGCCAGCAGGTTAATTACCTGAGACGGAATGGGGACAAAGCACAGGGGAGACACAAATTGCTCTGGTTATCCATCAGTCTGGCTTTGTCTGTTACCAAGTGGTGTAGGTGCAAACACTGACCTCAGCCCTCCTCAATCAGGCAGAGAGGTGCTGCAGCTTCGAGCAATAAGTGGGGAGACAAGGGAAGG
This sequence comes from Xenops minutus, assembly GCA_035221455.1. Classification (NCBI taxonomy): domain Eukaryota; kingdom Metazoa; phylum Chordata; class Aves; order Passeriformes; family Furnariidae; genus Xenops; species Xenops minutus. The sequence continues at coordinate 27,058,196 of JAWWEE010000004.1, read as the reverse complement.
GGTTGTACCCCAACACCTTGCTCCCCTCTGCTCCCTGCTTTGCATGGGGCTCCCAGCCATTTCCATGAGCTGCCTTCCTCCCCTCTTGCCTTCACTCACCCTCTCCAGCCAAGGATGCACAGCTAGAAATACCACAAATGACACAAAAAAAAAGAAACCCAAAAAAACACAAATCGGTGCCGACACAGACATTAAGGGAACACAATGTGCTGTTGACTCTGGACAAGTCCATTGAGCCAAAGACACGGTGGAAACCTGCAGGCCACAGCCCTGAAAGAGCCGGTGGGCACAGGAGGGGACCACAAAGGAGAACAAGAAGAAAGGGGCTGTTTTTTCAATGCAGACCTGTTTATGAAGTGAGAAATGGTTTCGGGGCAGCTGCTGCAAATTCTTTCACTAGCTTATATTTCCATTTGCTTCCTTTTTAAAGAATTTGTTTTATGAGCACAGCGTTTGTCAGGTCATTAGCTTCTGAGGGCATCTGGTACCAATTGTAGCCCTCTCCCTTCCCTCCCCTCCCGCAGTCACCTTCTCCGGGCGCTCGCTTTGCTCCCTGCCTGTGCCCCCGGCACACACATCCTTCCATCCCCAGCTCCACCTCCCTGGGATGGAGCTGCTGTCCTCAACCTCCTTGTGTGCATGTCTCTACAGGAGAGGAATAGCTCCTCTTTCCAGCCTCGCTTCTGCATCTCGTCCCCTTCCACACCCATCACAGGTACACATGAAGACGCACCTTCCGCTACCCCAGGATGCTCCAAGCCCCGTCCAACCTGGCCTTGAACACTTCCAGGGATCCAGGGGCAGCCACAGCTTCTCTGGACACCCTGTGCCAGGGCCTGCCCACCCTCCCAGTAGATGTTGATGGTCACAATGCTGAGTTATGGAGCATGTGCTCATCACAGCACTGGATCCAGGGTGGGTGGTGACAGCCTCCAGACATACCCAGGCCAAGGGCTTGGTTGGAGCAGCTCTGCTGGTGCTGGTGGAGGGACAGCACATCACCTGGGGCAGCCTCAGCAGCTGGGACAATGCTGTTATTGAATAACAACTACCAAAGCACAGATCCTTTTCAGCACTACTGGGCACATCTTGGTTTTCCACCAGTTCAGAAACATAACTGGCAATGGGGTATAAAATAGATCAAAAGATTAGCAAATTTCTTATGTGTTATAAATACAGAATGTTATTTAGAGTGGCAATATATAAGACATTGATAAATATAGGTCATAATATCAAAATACTTTTCATATTCTTCACACATATATACTCATGCACATACTCTGTATCTGCCTATAGATATATTCTAGAAATCACAGATATAACAGGAAGTTTTTAGTTGAAATAACTACCTTTCTCTTTGTCCCAAAAGGCTGGTAACTTAGCACTGTTTTCTCTGTGATTAACAATGCCCCTAATCCCAGCAATACCCACCTGATTTTATTTTGGAATGATTGAGTCCAATCAGCTCAAGTTCTGAGAAGCTGTTCTCATCCTACACATAGCTTTGAAGTCTGGTGTTGCTATTCCAGACCTGAAGAGGGGCTCACGTCACTGAAAGCTGCCTGATTTTCTCAAGTATATCCCTAAGCTTAAAAAAACTATCGATTCTACCCACAAACTTTGTCTTGATTACTTCCTTTGTCATTAGCACCACTGCTACCACTGTTCTACTCCAGAGCAGGACACTCTGGAGCCTGGTGCTGTGCAAGTGCAGGTCAAACCAGAGGACAGCCCTGTGACCTGGCCCCTCCATGATCCACATGCTTTCCCAGGGCTCGGTGAAGCGATGGAATAGCTCCCAGCCCCTGGAACACCCCAGCGAGGGCTGGACAAGGAAATGGTGCAGTTAGCCCAGTTCTGATCTCAGCATGAAGGAGCTCTTTCTGCTTTTGATGATAAATGAAATTCCTGTATCGCAGCTGCAAACTCCTGACTTCTGCCCATTTCTGATTCAGGCCATATAAGATGTGGGATGAGCCAATATTTTTTTACTTTTTTTTTCTGCCCAAAACATCCAAAAAAATTTCCACTTCTATCCCAGCATCTTTTGAAGCTCAAACTAATGATTTGTCAACAACATTTTTACAAAATACCAAGGTTTTTCTTCTAACTTATTCCATGTCAGCACAAGCCTGCACAATTTTCTGGGCTCACCAAGTCCCATAACTTATACATCAAAGGAAGTTTCAGATCTGGGGATCTGTGAAATTCTGCCTAGCGATGGCCCGAACTGCTCCGGAACGGTGAGAGCTTTGTTCTGCAGTGGGAACAATCCTAAAAACTAGAGCAAAACTTTTCCTTCAGGATCCTTCATCCTTCTAGAATAAAAGCCAGTGCCAGCAATGGAGCACATTGAGCCAGTGGGGTGGCAAGGCTGGTAGGGAGATATTGCTTTGTTGTGACAAGTCCCAAATTCATAAAAGCTGAAATTTCATATTTTACAGCAGTTACTCCATGAAACACAGAAAACACTGATGGATTTACCCACATCAAGCTAAGCCAAATGAAATGCACTGCAGCTGCCTGAAGTATAATAAATCATCTGTACATTGCTGTAGCATCTACCCAAGCTTTCAACCCAGAGATTGCTGCTAAAACATCCCTTATCATCAAGCTCCAACTCTTAACAGGGGAAACTTGTAAGTTCTTCTCATGGTGTGAATTTCTGGGGAGAGGGGGTTATAGGAGATGTTGACAGAAAGGTAAAGGCTTCAGCCAAATCTCCTGAAGTTAAAAGTCATCACTGCACGTACACTGGTGGAGCCTGCATTGTAGCACTCAACATGAGTGAGATAAAAGATGTTTACCCCAATGTGGTCTAGCACAAGAGAATAGCTAGGAAATGAGGAAAGGTGTTTTGGAAATACTTGGGAATGTCTCCCTTCAGGCGTGTTTCCCGTGAAGGTGAAAGGTCTTGCTTTTCCAGCAAATCCGATGGCAACCACCCTTGTGGGAGCAGGCTACGTGTACAGACCCAACGGGGCTGGTGCTTCTTGATTACAATCTGCATTGAGGTTGCCATCTCAGGAGAAGGTGTTTGCTTCTCTACGTGACTCTCAAAGAAACTTGGCAAAAAAGCCCAGTTCCTGTGAGTCATCCACTGTCATCTACCTCAGAGACAGAAAAGGCACCAGTAAGACACCAAATGACCTGTTGGCCCCTCCACAGCCACAGTGGCAAAGAGAAAAAAAAAAAAAGGAGCAAGGGTAATTCAACTGAATATATTTCCAGAGAGTTCCTTTCTGCATTGGAATTTTTGTTGTTGTTTGCTACACCAAAATAGCCATACAGAAGCACAGAAAGGAAGGTTAAATGGGATGTCAGGTTTGGTCTAGTCATCTTCCCAACCCGAGCCAGGACAGACCGTACCTAAAGAACATCTTTATCCACATCCAATCCCCACAGGAACACTCTGTACCCTCATTTTCTCAGCTTATCCAGAGGAATTCACTTCTGATCCACACCTACCACCATGACAGATGTAGAAATAGCAAAAAAGATTTCAAAAGGGGAGCTACAAGACTTATGGTGTAAGATTTGAGGAGGAAAAAAATATTTATCCTGACAGAGAGGAGAGAGTGAGAGGATCTGATGGCTCTGTACAGACACAGAAAAGTCATCTGTGGCAGGGGTATTGAGACCTTTCTGACAAGAATGGAGCAAAAGCAACAACTTTCATCTTGAAATCAGAGGCACCTTCTCAGCAGAGAGGGTTACTGGATATGAGAATAGCTCAGCAGGGGAAATGGAGGATTCATCACTTCCTGTAGCTTGTGACAGAAGAGAAAAAAACCTTCTGAAGGACGAGTTTAATCCAGTTCCTGTGAAAAATCCCTGTGCCTGTACATGACATTAGGGAAGGCAGGGCAGAACAGGGGAGGCTGCCTGTGGTGGTGCACTGAGGGCTCTGCCAGGCAAACCTCAGGGTCTTCCAGTGCTTCTTCCTTCTCCACTGGACACGGGAAGGGCAGAAGGGTTGGCATGACTCACATCAGATCCATGCTGGTAAGAGAATAAGGAATCAAGATCAAGCTCCAGGGTATCCCCAGGGCCTTGGCCAGGGGGAAAGCTGCCCTGCACCTCACACAATTGCCCTGTGTTGTAATTCACCTTCCCTCAATGTGTTGGGGGTTTGCCCTGCTTGGAAGTTTTTTGGACTGGGTGGCCCTTACCATGAGGTGACACCAAGCACACTGTTTTGCAGCTGTTCAGCTGCTCTGTTTGTCTTAAGATCAGACTGGTGAAAAACTTCAGTTGGGAGATATGTTTTCCTAGGAAAGACTGGCTAGTGCCAGGGAAAGGCAGAAGACATCTTGAGCATCCAAAAAAAAGCCCATATAACAAAGCATTAAACTCAGTAAGCTGAGCAGGCTGCAGAGGGAAAATGCAATGTGGCAGTCCATGAAAATGGCCCCTGCCCTTCCAAGGGTTACCCTTGACACCTTCCAGCTGGACAGTGAATCCACTGGCTGAAGTGAATGGTCAAGCCCTACAGTAGAGCCTTGGCCACCACAGGCTTTGATGCTGGAGGAGAAGCACCTTTAGAGGTCTCAAAGGCAGAGGCAAAGGCTGATATGAGCCCATGCCTCAGGAAAAGGTGATCCTCAGGACCCCAGAATCACAGAATCATTTAGGTTAGAGAAGCCCTCTAAGGTCAAGTCCAACCCTTAATCCAGCACTGCCAAGGCCACCACAAAACTATGTCCCCAAGTGCCACAATCCCACACCTTTTAAATCCCTCCAGGGATGGTAACTCCATCCACGGGGCACCCTAGGCCACAGGGAAAGAATCATGATCTTTAAGGTCCCTTTCAACCCAAATCATTCTACAGTTCTATGACATAAGGCACCAGCACCTCTAGCCAGGGTCCCCATAAATCTTCACAACAGCAGACACAGTTCATAAATTGACCCTGCATAAATTTGGTGCCTGGAAGAAAGAAACCAAACCAGATAAAACCTGTTTGGGAAACAGCCAAATAAAGTTTACAAACTGACAATAAGCAAACAAGTCCCTCCTCCGTGTGATCTTCCCTCCACGACACCCACTTTCCAAACAAAAAGGAATCCAAACCAGACTCCCAATGGCACCTTACACACACTTTTGGGGAGGCAGTGGAGGGCACTACACAGGAAACACAAACACAGTGCAGATGGCCTTTTGTAGCACCTTTCCTGTGAACTCACCCAGGCATTTCCCAGCATATGCTAACATGAAATAAAACACACTAAAAATACAACCGAGCTAAAAATAAACATAATGGAGGAAATGAAAAATGTTTCCCTGGTTCAGGGTATAGCCTGTACCAAGGAAAACAGGAGGGTCTGTGGCTCACTTTGAAAATGTTTTGAGTTTGAGTCTTCTGGGTGGAACCTTGTTAGAAGTCTGGTTTCTGCTTGACTTTATAAGGTTGTGATTGGGTACAGAAAGCAAAGGTGACCCCTGAGCTGCTGCAGAGGCAGCAGAGAGGGATTCCTGGGGATGGCAGCAGCATGGACAGACACCACACTGCTCTGCTCTGCCAACCTTCAGCATCTCCAGTGGCTCCAAAAGCAGAAGGCAACTCTTGCTGCAAAACAAGGATGCTCTTTTCTAGTACTAAGTCCCTGCTGCATCCTGACCTGGAGAAGGCTGCCTTTCATCAGCATAAACATGATCTCTGTGTTTGCCCCAGCCTGCAAAGCACTACGAGACCCTTCAAGATGAGAGATGCTACAGAAATACCAAGCTGTCATATATTTATTATTTTGGCAACGAGCTTTTCTAGGCTGAAGTCAGGAAACCTCATTTCTTTGTTGCTTTTGTTACTGTCCCTTTCTGGGGTTATTTTAGGAAAGCACTGGCGTGCACGTACTGTGTGTGTGAGGCTGGGTGCGTGCAAATGGTCAGTTCAGCTCCATACAGGGAGAACACGGGTCTTCTGCCATCTTTTACAGTTGAATGTCTCTCAGTTCTATTCCTGGATTTTTATAGAGGGTTTTTTTCTCTCCCAGAGTCCTCCTGCCTTATATGAAATGAATTGTTAGCCCTTAAAAATAAAGATACTGCTGTACGTTAATTTTGGAGATGTAACAGATTTTAAAAATATAATAAGGAGGAGGGATACTTGGATGTTTCCTGATTTATCAGAGTAAAAACCTTTATTATTACAGTAGCTACTGGAGGCTGCAAGCCTAAACCCCCTCTAAATACTCAAGCCTTTAAGTCCAGAAAATCAATACTATAAATAGCATTTCCTACTCTGAAAACTCTGGGAATCTGATTTACTCTGAGTATTTGCTAAGGGCACGTGTGTATCCTGCAATTCAGCATATTGCTGCTAAGCCAAGGCCATTGGGAGCCTATGGGATGGCAGGGAGGGGAAGAGAAGACACGAGCGTCCTGCTGTGCCCATGAAAGGGGACATGACACCACTTGGTGTGCCTTGCTGATATGGGAACTGGCTTGTGCTTCAGATGTAATGAGACTTTTAAGAGAAAAACATCTATTTTCCTCTCCATTTGCCCCTATATGGGCATCTCCCAATCCCTAGTGAAGGCTCAGCTGGGTCCAGTCAGTCTGTTCCTCCTCGCAGTCGCTTCTGAGGGGGAGGGGGAAGCTCTCAAGCAACGAGAATGCAGAATTATTTTAAGGGATGAGAAAATGTAATTGAAAAACCACATCAGTTGGCCAGGGTCTTAGAAGCATGTGGGTACATAGCTGTAAAAGCTACCAGGAGGAAACGTACTGCATTTCAGGTGGACACTGATCCTTTAATGTAAGGCTGAGAATAATATTTACATGCTGACTCACTAAGATTTATGTTTCTGTATAAATTACACATGCACTTAAAAAAAAGTGGAAAAAAAAAAAAGAGAAAGTAAAAAGCAACTTCAGGATATTCACAGCTTCCAGAACTCCACATAAATCAACTGTACCAGTCCCACAGGCTTTTAGACAAACACACACACACTGATTTGTTATCAGGGACATTTGTCCATCCAGGGCCATCAACAGGAGAAACACAACAGTAGCACTGATGTGATGACCCTGGCCAAAGCTCTTCCGTGCTTAACACCCCCACAGCTCCAGCAAAGCTTGACTGAAAAGAAATCAGTATTCCCAGTGGTGTGGGTTGAGAAACTGGCTGAACCAGAGCCCTGGATCAGCACATGCGTGTAACTTCAGGGAGCCTGGGATCCAAAGGCAAAGCCACACTTGGCAGGTCTGGCTGTCATCAGCCCTGCCACCCCTCTAGGACACCATCCCTTCGCTCCTCCTTGTGTCTGTGCCTCCCTCCAGCACGATCCTACAGCCTTGTTTATTTAGTCTGTTTTGGACACCAGTCCTTCCCCATCCTTTTGCCAGCATGACCCGCTCAGAGAGCGGCGCGCCTTCTGCAAACACTGCCTCTCACTTGGTGCTTTATGAAGGCAGACATAATAATAAATCAATAAATTACAGTGCTGATTGCCACCATTAGTGTTATCGCTGTTTTATGACGGGGACAGCGTGAGACTTGGCCAGGATCCTGGGATAGGCTGGGAGCGAGTACAGAGAGGAGGAGGAGAGCTTCATCTCCACCTTCCACAGTGGGAAGACTGGAGTAAATGGAGATGGAGCTTGTAAAGCACATGCTGAAGGAGCCAACGTCAGCTTTAGCAACAACCCTCAGCTGAGGGAGCCAGCCATGCAAAAAATCTGTTTTCCTGCCTTTCCCCACACAGCAAGATAAGCAAATCAGGACTCATTACATCAGATTTTCCAACAGAACCTCAAAAACCACCTGAGAATAGTCATGGCACACTCCATGGGAAGATAAAACCTCCAGAACTCCAGCACAAATGCCCAGAGGAGAGAGGTGCCCCTGGGTGCCCAGTGGGACATGCCCTGAGGAGACCATACCTGTGGCACTGATTCCCACAGCCCTCCTCGTGCTGCAGGAGGCAGGTGGTGGGGTCAGAGGAGCCAGGCTGAGCTGAGGTCCGCAGGGCCACGGCTGCAACACCCACAAGAGGGGAGGAGAAGTTGAGAAGCACCGAAGCAACCGGGTGGGATGGGTCCTGCTGGCCATGGGTCACATTGATGATGAGGGGGTTGTGCTGGCATGACAGCTCATACGTCCCTGCAAGATGGGCAAAGAAAGAAGCTACTAGTTCAGCTCCAGGGCTTTGCTTTTGCTTTACCTCATCTGCTCCCACCCACATCCCAACAGAGCAGCCTGGGAGGCAGAAGATGCCACAAAGGGGGATAGAGGATGGCAGCACCCACTCCAGTGAGGGATCACAGCTGTGGTGGGGGCTCCAGAGGTCCCTCTTGGTGGCACAGCCCATAGGTTGCTCACCCAGAGAGCGGTTCCATCCATCCATGTCAGTCAGCTGGACAGTGACCATTGGCTTGTGCTGCTGGCTTGGGACAGTGCCAGAGGAGGCCAGGAAGACAAGGAGGGAGGTGGGCACTGCAGGTCTCTCAAAGCAAACCTAGGAAGGAGGGCAGGAGAGACCCTGAGAGCAGGCATAACAAATACAGCTTTTCTGATCCCGTATGTGAAGAGAGGGGGAAAGAGGGAGCATGGTGAGAGAGCAGGAGCAAGTGGTCAGAGACTGCAGAGGTGCCAGGCAGCAAATGGGTGGGAAGAGAGAGGGGAGAAGGAAGGGAACATGGCCCTTACCCTCCTAATTCCCCTTCTCCCTTTTACTAGTCTTCCCCACATATATCAGTCCCATCTTGCCATAAATTTATGGCATCCTCACAGCATCCACATTTGCTGCTCTTAAAATTGAGTGAGTCCTGGGTAAGCCTTTTTCTGCCCTTTCTTCACCAGGCTTCAACTCCCACCCCACACAGCACTGGCCAGGCACGTGAGGCACCCAGAGAACACAGGTACCAGCCTTGACTCCAAAACATTTCCAATTAAAAAAAAACCACAAAACAAGCCTGAGGAAAAGTCCCCAGTAGCCAGAGTGACTGCAAACTGTCCATAAGCCAGCACGTGGAAAGATTTGTGGGAAGCAGCCCTGGCTGCGAGGAGAACCGACAACTCGCCACTTGCCTAGAGCCCCGAAGGCTGCAGGAGGCAGCTGGGAGACTCATGGCATCAATCACAGCAGGGCAGACGTTCTTTGGGAGTAAGAGGACAGAAATGTTTTCCTCCCCCACCCTGGTACCCACCCCCCCAGCCAGTGCCGAGATGTGTTTTGATCGAGATCCGCCCGATAGAGTGTTTGTGTTGAACAGTGGTGTGGAGGAAGCCCAGAAACCCAAGGCGAAGGTGGATTCGGGAGGAGGACAAGTCCCAGCTGGCCGGGCACAGCCCAAGGAGCCGACTGTGGGAGCGGAGGGGACAACCACACGGTTTGGGGTGGCAGCCCAGCCTCGGGGGGGTTATGCCACGTCAGGCACTGTTCATGCACGGGAACAGGAGAAAACCTTGGGCTTCAGCCCAGGGGTCCCACCCTGCAGGGAGGTGCTCAGCAGCAAATGCCCCACAAGCAAGTCCCCACTGCTGTCTATTTGCTCCCTGAGCCAGGGCTTGCTCTCCTGCAGACCTCGCCTGGCTGCAAGGAGAGGACCAGAGGGCTCAGGCATTCTTATTTGGTACATCCCCACTGTCTCCCTTGGTAAGACAAGCATAGGGAAGAAGGAAAAGAAACAGGAAAGCAAGAAGGGAGCAAAAGAAAGCAGGAGGAGCTCAGCAGTGCTCACAGACAGCTCCAAGGAGCCCTCCAGGACAGAGCTACAGCTGGAAAGTCCCAAGGAGCCAGCCAGTTTTAAGCCAACACCCTTCTCCTCCAAGTGTGATTCCTCAGGTGAGGCTTTCCCTGGCCAAACAGCAGCTGACTTTTCAATACCTATTATGTGTTTGGCCACAGCAGGCTATCTTCCTAATTTTTCTCCCTCCCTCTCCCCCCCTTTCTGTTTAATTTCCTGCATGGTACACGTCCTGCCTTGCTTACAAGCGATTTTGATGTCTCTCCTCATCAGATGTATTAAAAACTGAGAACAAAGCATGGCTGGAGATCCACAAATCATAATGATTCCCATCTGCAGACAGACCCACGGGGCCTGGCAGATGCTTTGTTAGGTGGGACAGACACACACATCTCTTGTTCCCAGCCTACTTACAGCGTGGTAAAGCACTGGCACAGGTTGCCCAAAGCAGCTGGGGATCCCTGGAAATATTCAAGGTCAGGCTGGACAGGGTTCTGAACAACCTGGTCTAGAGGAAGGTGTCCCTGCCCATGGCAAGGGGTCAGACTAGAAGGTCTTTAAGTTCTCTTCCAACCCAAATCACTCTATGGTCCTTTGACCCAGACTTTCCCTTGCTCATTGGTGCCACCTCTTGAGAAACACTGTAGGAAGCAATTCCTACCATGCAGTGAGTTTTGTGCTGCAGCTCTAACCTGGGTGACATAGGTGCAACAGCTTTAAAATGGCCATGGGAGCTGGTGGCCACAAAACACCATGTGCACGTGGGTACACATGTGCAACAACAGCACCATTCCTGCCCGGGCAGGCAGCTGTGCTAGGCAAATTGTCAACAAAAAGCTGTCTTTCCTAACCCAATATGTTACCAATCAGGCCAACTCTATTAAAAAAAAAGGGGCATATTTATTACTAGTCCATAAATAATTTTATGGGCGGAAAATAATAGCACTCCTAGAGAGAGCACGGAGAACCAGTAATGAAAGTCTTTAATATAAACATCCATAGAGGAAGAGAACTGACCACAAGCTCCAATAAAACTGGAACACGCTTTAACCCCTGGTGAGAAGTGGAAAGCAAGCTTTCATCTAGGTAGGGCAGAGGGGGAGGATTGCTGCCTTCTCACTAGCAAAGGAAGAAAGGAGGCACATTTGTCACCGCCAGAAACTGAAGCCAGAAAGTGGGTTGTGAACACACAGACAAAGAAGTGAGGAAAAAGTAAAAAAAAAAAGTTAAAAGAAGTTTTTTGGAGAAACAGAGGACCTCAGAGCAATACCCATGTTTACTGACTCAGGTTTGACAGTTTACCAAGTCATCTGAGCATCTTGGGAAGAGTCCTCTCCAGAGAACCTCGAACAAAACAGGGCAAGATGCCCCTCAGACTGCAGAGGGAGCAGCATGCCAGAGCCTGGCTTTCCAGAAACACCAGGCAGCAGCCACAAAACCTCTAAGCTGTGCCTGTGGTCACAAACCCAACACTGTAAAAGCACTGCTGGCCTAACCCTCAGCTCTCCCCTGTCCTGCTCCTTTACTTGTTGGGGCTGAGAGGTTTGATACTCCCAAAGGCAGCCCTCAACTTCCCATGCAGCCCCTGAGCCCCTGTTGGGCTGCAGGACCAGCATCCTGGGGCACAGAAGTGTCATCTTTGGTCTGGAGTCATCAGAAGGATCTGCGTGGCACAGCTGACTGCTGTGGTGCTCAGGACTTCTCAGGATGACAGGGTACAGCCAGATACCCTCTGCTGCTCTTCACAGCCATAGGGGACAAGGCAACTAGGACTTTAAACACAGCCTGTGCCCACCCTTTGCGGGTGTTAAAGTACTGCTGGAATGCAGGGAAGAGTCAGGAGCAAGTTGTTTCTCAGCCTGAAGGCATTTCTGTAGGATTTTGGTTTCATGCACTGTCCTTCTCCTGGCAATCTGTCCCAGGACAGGTCTGCTATTCACAGTGAGAATGGAGGGATTATGCAAGACCCAGGCATAGGCATTTGGTTTTAGCAAAGAAGCCTGAATAAGTTTTAAGGTTACTGTAGCTCCTACAGGATAGAAAAGGAGGGGTTTGTCACCAAAGTGCTGGATAATGACAAATAAATCCTCTGGGCCTGACCACACACTCACACTTACCTTGAGCCAAACTCCCTCATTGCCCAAGGGCATCTCCTCATCTGGATCCTGAGCATTCTCTTGGCTGGGAGCACAGGGGAACCAAGCAGCCTGAAAAAGGTCCTTTGGCATATCATGAGGGTGGGATTTACATACCTGAAACAAGAAATTTATTTCAACTCAGAAAGATGCAAGGAAAGCAAGAGAAAAACAACGTCTACAATATCCCAAGGAAGACTCAACAAGGATCCCAAGGTGGTTTCCAGCATGGAGACAGTTAGGATGTGGTTTCCTAAGGGATACCTCACTGCCCACACATATGCACAGGAGGCCTTTGCCATAATGGAGGGATGTAAATATGCTGTTTCAGCACCTCATGGTGTCTGTGGGACTGAGTAAGAAAGAATGAGCCAAGCTGTGAACTGGTAGGTAAGACCACAGCATCCTGAATTTGGCTGGATTCATGAGACACAATGGTGTGATTCATTTGCCTGAATACCAGCCTTCTGCTCCATTTGGTGCCCTCTGGTATTCCAGACATCCCCAATGGCCTGGCAGACAAAACCCAGGAGATATGTGTGTGTCATTGCAGAGGAGCAGACACCTGATCCCAGGGCACCTCATTAGACATCTACATCTGGGCAACTTAATCACACTGCAGGTTCTCAAGACTGTTCCTTATATCAAGTCAGTGGAAACACATGTATAAGGGGCTAAATATGATCTCTTTACATATTTCTTGCCCTTCTTCAGCTTGCTAGGAAAGAACATACACACCACGTTAACGCCGATCAGGCAAAATCCCCTCCAGGCTCTGCTCCAAAGCCCATATGAAAGATGGGAACTCTCCCATTGATTTTTCCTTGGCTTCAGATCAGAGGGCTTGAGAGCAGCACAGATGCTGATGTGTGTGTGATTTCATCCTTTCAGGCCCTGACCTTATAAGGTATTAGACTTACAGATTTCTTTTTAAGCCACCAGTGGGACAAGTCACACGCTCCATGTGGTGCATTTGGCTGGTGGGACAGGGGTGGTCACAGGGGAGGTGCTCCCTGCCTTGATGAAACACCCCCCCTGAACTGCAGTTCCTGGGCTTAGGGACTGATGAAAATGGGGTGTGAAAAATGCCCATGTCTTCCACTGGCTCCCTGTGAGGGAATACTGTAATCAAGTAAAGCTTCCAGAGCTGCCCTGAAGGTTTTGTTCGTGCTCTTGCAGCGGTGACATCCCCAGCATGGGCTTTACTAGAAAACACTGGGTTTGACCATGCCTTCACTCACCTTCACAACAGGCTCTCCAGTGACCAAGGAAGCAGGGCAGGACTTCACATCCTGATGGGAGGCATAAGCTTTCACTGCCCAAAGATCCACGTAGCCATCAGGAGTGTAGGGACCACAGTCCAGGACACTGCTTGTCCTCTCAAAAGGCTCACACACACCATCCCCATCATGCACATAGCACAGGCTTGGTTCCCCTGCAGGGAGAGCAGGGAGGAGCTGTTTACAAACCAGGCTCCAGGCACACACATCATCCCCTGTCCCAAGAGGTTTGTTGGCTGTTTAGCCTGGAGTTTTCCCACCACAAGGGCCTGACAAGACCCGTGAACTACAAACAAAGGCCTTGCTGCTATGAGGTACATCACCCTCTGCTCTAAGAAGCAGTGTGAATAATGTACAGGCTTGACTCCTGCCTCAAAATGAATCAATCTGTTTGGACCCCCATCTCAATCTACTTGGACTCACCAACACAGTTGAAGCCTTTTTCCTTTTTACACTTCCTCGAACAGCCATCTCCATCCAGCAAGTCCCCATCATCACATTCCTCCTCCAGGCTCCTGAGAGAACAACAGCCAGATGTATTAAAAGCCACCTTTACCTCAACACTCCTGTGCTTCTGCCCAGTCACAAGTGAGGACCCCATATCTTGGTTCCATTTCCACAGAAACAAGTGGAATCAGGTAGAAAAGAAAACAAACCTTGCCAGAGGATAAAGAGACGTTGAGTCACAGCATATGGGAGAACACATGACTATACTCTGATTTTCCTATAAGACCTGAGGCAAGAACTATGGAAAAATGGAGGAAATAGAGAACCAAACATCAGGAAAACTTGTTGCTGGAGAAAACAAGTGTTGGAGAGGGCAGAAGGTTCTGAATTGTCACTAGTGATTCAGTGGGAGCTGGAGAAGGAGAAGCAGGAGAGAAGGTTCCCTTCCCTTTTCTCACACTGCTAAGAAAAGTATTTCCAAAGGAAAGTGATTCCGAGTAACCCGGAAGTTAAAGTCAGAAAAAGCTAAAATATGGAAAATTGGCATAATTCAAGCACTGCAGTCAAGCATGGAGGATGTTCATGCTGGACCCCTCATCCAGACCCTGCCTCTCAAAAAGACACACCATTTTACAAAACACAAGCTCTACAGCCCAGTCTGACAGAAGAATTCAGTGCAGCACCTTCAACCAAATACCCATAGGTAGAGAACCACCCTCTGCTTCCCTTTGGGGCAGGACAACCTGACAGCTTGAAGAACCACAGCTCAGAGCTTGACTTACGTGGTCACCTTCCCATCCCCACAGTAGGGCGCTCCATGGACGTGGACAAGTGGTGGGGAGGCTTCTCCTGAGGTTGTCCCAGAGACTACCTGCACCTGGTAGTGGTACACCTGCCCAGGTGTGACTTCCCTGCAGGAACAGAGAGAACTTGAGGGAACAGCAACATCTGCAACAGATTTGCTCACCACAACTATAGATACCATGTGTGTGCCCCTGCAGTATCACAGTCTGACATGTTGACATGTGTCTTCCTACTCTGCCAGAGGCAGAGACTCTGGGAAAAAGGTCTCTCCCAGGTCATGCAGAGGGGTCTGCTGCTTATTTCCCAGAGGTCTGAGCTGTGGAGAAGTGGCATTATCCCAAGAAATAATTTTATTGGTTGAATTGTTGGAGAAATGGTCATTTTACTGGTTGTATTGATGGGGGAAATGCAATTTTACTGATTGCATTGTTGGGGAAAACGTTTCTGGGTTTAGTACGTTCCTTCTAGTTAGCCTGAGCTCATGGGCAAGGGCTCTGGTGGGTCTGCAACCCACTTCCTCAATGGCACCAGGTGTGGTACTTCCTGGAGGAGGGGAAAAAAAACCCCAAAACACAAGCAAAACCATGCAGGCATTTAAAGAGGTGGGACCTGAGGCCACCAAATCTGTCCCTGAGCCTAAACTGGAGCAGCCTTGTCACTCACGTGTCGATGAGCTGGCGATGCACCTGCACAGGGGTGGCAGGGGACCCGTTGGCAAAGGGGGGATCACGGAGCACTCGGTACTGGACCAGCTTGCAGGAGGAGCAGAGGGAGCTGTGGGGCATGGAGGTCAGCAGGGCCGTGTCTATCTCCATCCTCTCATCAAAGGTGTAGATTTTGACTCCAGTCATCTTTTTAGGGATGTTGAGCTTCACGGTAAAGGGGACATCACAGAAGGTGTCCAGGGGGCCCAGATGAATGGACTCGCCCTGCTCTGTCAGGATTTCAATGTCAGAGAGTGCCTTGGGGGAGCCTGTGGAGAGGTATGTGGTCCAGAGGGTGAGGGAGTCAGGGTAGACGGGGTGCAGGAAGCGCAGCTCCAGGATGCAGCCATCGGGCTGGGGACACGGCACAGTCATGTTCATGTCATACAGGTGCAGCTCTGGACTCCAGGCCTGCAGGCTGGGCCCACAGGGCTGATCCACATCTGGGGGTCCTGGGCAGGAGGGACAAGGAGGAAGCTAGTGAGAACCAGGAGCCAGCTGACCTCACAGGGGACTCAGAGAGACAATCCTCCCCTGTAGGTGCTTACACATCTCTGCACATGGTTTTGCACCCACTACAGGCAAGTCCCAGGAGCTGGTGGCATCTGCCTTAACATCCTGGAAAGCAATAAGCACCACTGACCTCCCAGCTCTTGGTGGACCTGGTGTCTTACAGCCCTCTCAAACAGGGACAACAGTATCCACACTGCAGCTGGATGCAGTGTCCCACTCTAGGGATAGCCTGGACACAGGCTGTAGTCTGTAGCCTCATGGGTGCAGAAAGCTTGCCAAGATGACCTGAATGCCCCAGGAGGCTGTTGTTCCACCAGAACCTTCAGGAGAGTGCCTAGGCTGACCTCAGAACCACAGTCTGTCTCCTCCGATGGTGGATTAGCAAAAGAAACGTAGTGTTGGGGTTTCGGACTCAGAAAGCATCACTAGAATTTTTCCTCCTGTAGTAGAACACCCTGTTCTTTATTAACCACTGGAAGCATTTCTTAGGGCCCAGTACAAATTCAAAGCCTTCATCCATTTAATACAAGTCTAAACGTTCCTAAAAAAACCCCCCATAAAATCTCTCTTTTTCACCATAATGAACACACACTTACTGCAGATGCACAGAATGACCAGAACCACGTGGACCCAGAGGATCAACAGCAGCACATGCACCACACACAGCCCACAGGATCATTTCTCCTGGCCTCCTGTCTCCTCTGCCTTGCTCTTGGAGGAGTTCAGGCAGCATGAAAAGCCCAACAGCTCCTATGGCAGCCCTCTAACCCTGAGACTCACCACCATGCCCACAAGCTGGGTCTCTGAACCAACATCTGGGTCTCAGCAGGAGTCATAACACCCTGCTGCTGCTGTTCACCTTGCCAGGGAGGAATGGCATCCAACCCAGACTGCCCAGAGCTCAGCACTGACTCTGTGGGATCAGCACAGAGCTTCTCTTGCTCCCTTTGGACAAGGCTGCATCAAAGCCTGTGAATGCCCCTGAGGTTTTGAATGAGACCCCAAGATCTAGGTTTTAAGACTTTCATTTCAGTGAAATGCCCCTCCCTTTGGCCAGTATCTCTCATGAACACCTGTCTAAACAACGACTTGGGTTAATATTGGGGTGCCAGTTGGTTTGCCCGAAGCCAGTTGGCCATTACCAGGTATCTCCTGGGCACCGAGACGTTCTTCCTGCACTACAGAGCCCCCACAAAGGGAAGACAACTGATCCTCTAAAACAAAAAGAGATTCTTTATCTTGTCCCAAAAAGACCTCATCTCTTCCTGAGGATTCACAGAGAGGAAAAGAGGAGATATTTACCTTCTGCTTCTTCTGGGGTCCAGTAGCCAGAGGAATCACAGACACGAGGGGAAGAGGCCTCGTGCACGTACTGACGGAAGGTGCCATCCTCTGCACAGCTGTCACAGAGCGTGTCCTGCTCCCTGCTGACAGGAGACACACACACTGCCACCTCTAATCATGACCAGTTCATTTTCCATCTGTGCTTGGCCAGGTGGGATCAGATGGGAACTTGGAAAAGCAAAGCTAAGCTCTCAGAAAACCCCTGGGCATGACATCCTGCTTGGAATAAGCTTCTTCAAAGACAGGGAAATACAAGCGGCCATGGGAGGCTGGATTTAATCCCTTCTCTTCTCCATGCTCTCTGGCTAGTCTTGGATGAATAACCTGCCCCCTACCCACCAGTCAGAGCTAAGAGACCCCACACTTCCCCAGGCAATGCCCCTGGAGTTGGGTGGGTGCACCTGGGGCTGTCTCTGCTAAACCCAGAGTCAAGTTTTGGCTTTCAGCACTACTGTAATACAAACTAGTCACAATAATGTCAGTCAAAGGATGTCCCACTGTGCTCTCCAGGAAAGAAAAAGGCATTTTTTCTGTGATAACAGCCAGCCTCAGCCTCTTTCCTTGACCAGTTCATCTCAGGGGATGCAGAGTCCCTACCATAAATCAGCTGCTGAGCCAGTTATGAATGAGAACTTGAGATGGTTCCAAAGACCCAGTGCCTTCTTTCTAGAGTCATGTTTTCTCACTTCCAAACTGTTTAATTCCCCACCAAAGCAGTTTGTTTGGATGACTCAAGGCCACCCAGCACTCAGAGCCTCTCATGCTGGGGACAACATGCATGTGCTCTTGTTATCCCTGAGCGAAAAGCCATTGTGGAGAGCACCAGCTTTTTGAAAAGGCAGCAAACACTGACCCAGGAGTGTCCCAGCCGCCACAAAAAAGCACTTCCCTTTTAATTACAAGAGACAGCTTTGTGAAGCAGCTTCAAAACAAATTCAAGAGCTCTCTACTATGTGCTTGTGGTCCCATAAGAAAAGAAAAAATACAGTCCCACCACCTAAAGTCTGGTTGAAACCAAAATGTTTTTGTAAGAGAGGCTGCTGAACAGAGGCACTGGTGGTGTATCCAGGTCTTGGTGGCCCCCAGACATTGGGGAGAAGACAGACAGCCACCCAACACTCATAGCCACATAGTGCTCTCCAGCCAAGCAACTCTTGTTCCTTGGCATGGTTTCTCAAGTTTGAAAAGTTTCCTGACTTACCCCCAGTTCACTGCACTGCGAGTCCGTGACAGCACTGGGAACGAAACCCAGCTCCTGCGGTTCGAGCTCCCTGCCTTAACCACAAGGCTGCATTTCCTCCTGGTAAATAGCTACTTTATACAATAAGTGCTAAATGAAGCTCATTTTTCATTCCCTGATTGCACTCTGGGGTTTAAGAGCTGGCTTTGCCTCCTGATGCTCTTTGGCTCCCCGTCCCGGCACCCCGACAGCAGAAAGCCTGCAGGAGAGCCCATGTGCCAGCAGGGCCATCACAGCAGCCTGGCTCCTGTGTCTGAGGGCTCTGCTGGAGACGGCCAAGGGGAAAGGGGTGGGGGGTCTCCCCCACAGGGGATCCCTTGTCCCTTCCAGCAGGCTCCTGTGAAAGCCCATGACCCAGACAGCAGATCCCTCACCTCTCATGGATGACACCGCTGATGGGAGGCAGCCAGTAGATGCTGAGGGAATGCTGTGTCTGCCCCGTGACCATGGGAGGGATGGGGATGGGTGCTGGCTTCTTGCTGTGTCCCCAGCGCTGGTACACCAGGTCCAGGTAGCAATGCATCCGGGCCACTTGGTTGGGGGTGAAGGAGTTGGTGCAGTCATCATCTAGGGGGAAAGAGGCCAGGCTGAGGCTGGTGGGGTTCAGCCAGTGGCACATGGCAATATGCACCTTCTTCATGGCCAAACTGTTTAGGGGACTGCTAGGGAGAGCTGGGAGGTACCAGTGTGTGGTGTCTCTCCTGCCGGGACTGTCTGGTGTCGTGTGTCCCCAAAGCCACAAGATGGCACTGCCTCAGCAGCTCCACAGCCCTGCACCTGCTCAGCACCAGCTCCAGCTGTGACAACACCTGGGAAGGGCCACGGTCCGCCTGGGGCTGGCCGTGGGTCAAGCAAGGGGTGATGGAAATGCTCCTCAAGCTTTGGTCCTGCTGGAATGCCAGGAGGAGCACCAGCCCTCTGCAGCATGCCCTTGGAAACCAAGCCAAAAGGGCTCAGAAGGTCGTTGTTGTTGATGATAACAGTAATAATAAAAACAGTAACAACAACAGTAATAAGAATAATAGCAACTTCAGCACTGGAGAGTAAAGGTACAACACCATGCAGCCACAAATGGCCTTGATACCTGTCCAGTGACCCACTGGCAGGGAGGGAGGGATGGCAAGCACTGCCTGCCACATCCAAATGAACCAGGAGGGGCCTCTTGGGCTAGGAAAAAAGGGAAGGGACTACTGATGGAGGTGGAAGGGAGGGAAACCCAAGTTTTAAGGAAGGTGACCCCTTATAACTCCTAGCAATGGTTACCCATTACCTGTGTAACTCATGTAGTTGTTGAAGGGGGTCCCTGTGAAATGTGTCTGGCCGCAGGTGTCGTTGGCAGGGTCTGGATCCCGGCAGAGTTTACTCTTTGGGGTGGGGGCAGTGTCAGCACACAGGTCTCCTGTCTCCATGGATGGAGTTGTCTCCCTGCAGGGATCATCACAAGATTCGCGCTCGCTCACTCCCTTGAAGACGTGGTACAGCCCCAGGACATGTCCCACTTCGTGAATCATGGTGTTGGTGTGGCCGTGCATGCCGTAGTAGGCAGGGTTGAGGACAACTCCACCTGGAAGTGCAAGTACAGAGAGCATCACCCCCAGGAAGAGACAGCAGACAGCTGCCATTACTCACCCGTGAGAGGCAAAACTCCTCTCACTGTGCTTCCAGGTGCCAGATGGAGACCTGAAAATGGACATATTCACCCTCTTCTAGGATGGGAAGATGCTCCTTTGCCCTCTTGGATTGGAACAGGGTAGGTGGTTTTTCTTCCCCTTCTGATCACATTACTCCCTCTCAACATCTTCAACCCTTTCAGCTACCATTTCCCTCAGTGTCTTTTTTGCATATTTATAATGCAATGTCTGCTTTGGATCACACTCACAACTCTAAATGAAGTTTGGAGCCAGGGCACCAAACCAAGCCATGATGCAACTTTACAGGGATCATCTTTTCAAGCAGACATCCTTCCCTAGCCTGGACAGGTCGCTTTGGCATGCCAGCTCCCTTGGCAAGTGAGAACAATGAGGTGCTGAAATCCCAACACACTTGACTAGAAGCCACCTTCAGCACAAGTCCATAAGGAGATTCAAATGCACTGTCTCTGGCCCCTGCTGAGACATCATCCATGATCTATTGCTTCAACCTCCAAACCAACCCCCCTGAGGAGTAAACTAAATTTCTCATGAGGTCCTGTTGCAATCCACTTAGCTTCTACCACCAACCTGACCCAAATTTAGTGTATTTTACAGTGGGATTTTCCAAAACACAGCTTCTGAAGAGCTCATCATCCCCTTCAAAGGGGTTTGTGTGTAGCAAGGTGCAGAACATTAACGAGGCAGGCATCTCCCCACCCATCATAAACCTACTCCTCTTCACTGGGGCACCCCAACCCCTGACTCCAGGGGGCACAAAGGGGCAGTTCATCTCCAAGCCAGCCTGGTGCACATTCAGCTGTCAAAATATTGGAGCACGGGCACAGATGAAGTGCCCCAGAAACTACCCAGCACTTCTTCCTCACACTGACAGCAACATCACAGAGCTGGGCAGGACCCACAGTGATCCTGCCCTAAACTTCCCCATGCCTCCAGGACAAGTTGCTTTTCCCCTCCAGAGGGCCTGCCTGTGATGGGGAGAGCAAGGACCAAGGATGCTGAGGAAAGCCACTAGGAGTAGAGCCTACCCTCTGCTCGCTGCCAACCTCTCCAGCACCTGACCTGGCATGCAGACCCTGCACTGACAGCTCTGTACCACATCTGTTGGGAAACTGTCCACAGAAGATGCTCAAGAACAAAAACAATTACTTCTCTGTCCTTCTGTCCAGCTTAAAACATCTCTGAAATCTCTGTATTCTTCTCTCTGCTTTGAGGCTTGTTGCTGGCCATTTCCCCCCTTTTTCATGCTCCATCCACTTTTCCATGCTGCCTTACAGTGGAGGAGCAAGGGCTGGGGAGTATCAGCAGCAAGACAAGTGAACTGAAAGCAGACCCCGGCATGTGCCCAGGCTGAACTCCAGGCAACACCTTCACGGCTTGGGAAGCTGTTTTTATACAACCGCTTTTATCCCAGACAGCTTGGATGGCAGCGTGGCAAATAGTTGGCTCTGGCACAGCTCGCTCCCTCCTTTGCAGGGCCCTGGAGGATTTACTGTGCCAGCTATCTCACAGCAGAGCCTCTGCCACTGCATCTCTGCTGATGATCACTGCCCCTGCCAGCAAAGCTGGAGCTGGCAGGAGGCCACAGGGTGATCTTGTCTCCAGCCACATAGACTGCTTGAAATCAGCTCCGTGCGCTACCGGAATACCTCCTGTCCTCGAGTACAGGGCATTCCTTCCCAGAGAGGGTTTTCTTCAGAGCACCATGTCCCTGGCAGGACACCAGCAGGTCTGTGAGTCCTCTAGGGGAGCCATGCTGTGTAAACACTGCATTTGGGGCTGGAAAGGGACCTTTGGAGATGCCCTCAGCAACTCTCTTGAGCCCTTGCAACAGGGTGAAGAAATAAGGGTGGCATCATCCTGCATGTGTGGCCCACGGCAGGGCTGAGACACACCACTGACCTGTCAAATGGCACTACTTCTTAGCTCAAAATTCATGTTTATTGCCCTTCCTTCCCACAGCGTGGGTCTTCTGCCCAGGGCTTGAGGCAAAGGATGTGTCACAAAGTAGCTGCATTCCCTTTCTCCCTAGTTGTAAAAAACAGAGCTCCCCATCAGTCAGCTCCTGACCCTTTAGTTGCCTAGAGATGAGCCACAAGAAGGTAGAGAGGCTCAAAAATTCTTTTGGGACCTTCATGTGGTGTCCTGTCAGCTATTAGGTTTTTGGGAGCCATCCCCCTCTCAATTACCACCCCAGTAGACTCTATAGATAGCAAAGGGCATCCCACTGATGGAGAGCCCAGTGGGCACACAAAGAAAAAAAGAAAGAAAAAGCTGCTTCTCATTTAATCAAACCAGGGCATGAGAGAAGAGAGAACAGAAAGAAAAGGCATCTCTGCAGCCAAACCCAAGCCTGAGCAAGGCAGGGGGCTGCCTGCCCAAAGGTCTGAAAGGAGGAATGTGCACTCAGAAAGAAAATAGTGTTCATAAACAAGTAATGGGATGTGAAAGCCCTGCACACATCCTGCAGCTCTAACCACAGGGAAAGGGGCTGAGCACCAGGGCACGGGGGGCCTTGTGACCAAGCAACCTCCTCCCAGCAGAAACCCAACACTCTTCCCAGGCGGTGGAATAAATGGGATTCCGGTACAGGGAGGGAGAAAACTGTCACAGGGGAGGGATGCCAAGGCTGGGATACCCTGTCCCTCCCCTCCTCTCTGCTGGCTTCCCCTGGCCCATTCCTCCCCCACACTCCACAAGGACGATCGTATTTTTAGTACTTTTTTTAACAGCTAATTAAATGGCAGGATTAGAAACAGCACGAGAACACTGCCTTCCTTCCAGAACATCCCTATCCCTTCATTCCGTGTCCCCACAGCTCCCTGATGAGTTGGGAGAGCTCCCAGCTTTGGACCAGGAAGTTCTATTTCCCCTCTGCAGGATCCTGGCTGTGAAGGCAAGATGTGGAAAAGTTCATAACAACCCAACAGGACCTGCCTCCCCTCTCTCTCCTCTGCAGATCTGGCATTCCTTCTCACCTCTGCCTCCTCCAGC
Organism: Xenops minutus; assembly: GCA_035221455.1. Taxonomy (NCBI): domain Eukaryota; kingdom Metazoa; phylum Chordata; class Aves; order Passeriformes; family Furnariidae; genus Xenops; species Xenops minutus. The sequence continues at coordinate 27,035,395 of JAWWEE010000004.1, read as the reverse complement.
CCTGGGAAATGGGCTAAATTGGGCTCTAAGTGCCTGAGAACCAGCTCAAGGAGGTTCCCAAGGTCAGCATGTACAGAACAAAGCTAAAAACTTCCATGTCCCCATAACATCAAGGGGGTCCAGCATTCCAAGGCAGGTGAGCCAGAGACTTCTTTGGGCTTGCACACCCAGCCAAGCCCAGGCAGCTGGAAAGCTCCAGGTCTGACCTTACAACACCTCATCCCTCCAGAGCAGACCTACCAGCTGCAGAGCTGGTAACATCCCCAAGGTCAAGCCTCCCCTCTGATCAAGAAACAAAAGATGCCCAGTCCACCAGTCCAGTGAATGATTAGCACTGGTGTGGATCCCACTGCTCACACTCCCAGGATATACTCTGCTTCTAGCTGTGACCAGTGGCCACACTGAAAGACTCCACTCCATTCCAGTCCCCAAGAAGCCAACCAGTTCCCGTGTCAGGGCTGTCCCAGAGGACACTCTGAGCAACCATGGGACCTTTAAGCAGCAAACCACAAAGCTGAACCTGCATTGCAGGGCCAGTGTTCCCCAAACACTGAGTCACAGCACTAATGGAACAAGCGCATGACAGTTAGTCAGACAGGAAGATGGCCATTGCCTAAGGTACCTTTGATGGAAGGGCTGGCCCTCCTTCAGGATCCACCGGCCTCTGCCAGATATATGAGCTGGCCTCAGCTTATATAACTGCAGAGAGTATTTATAACATCAAATGTGCACAATTCCCCTGCCTTTCAACCATGTTTATGCAGTTCACATGCAGCTACACATGTGCATTTTTACATTGCTGGGGCTTTAGAACAAGGCTTTCCACCACCAAAAGCTTGGGGTTTTTTAAAGGAAGGTCTTTGACTTCTTCTCTTTTGTAGTTAAAAAGATTTACTTCTAAGTTCTCAGAAAACTCACTTCAGACTCCAAGAACTCTGAATTTCAGAGGAACTCACTGTGATTATGGTGGAAAGACTGAGACAGCATGGTCACAGGGAGTGGTGCAAATAGACCTGAGACTTTCTACCTCTGCTACTGGCTGGCTGCAAGTTGTCTCTGTCTAGGAGCTCCATAGCAGCAGAAACACTGTCTATAGAAATTTCATAGACCATTTCACCCTCTCCAAGTCAGTAATTATCTTTTATGCTTCAATGAAAGCAGTTGCTGTTGGCTGTGTTATTGGTAAATCACTCCTAAGCCTTCAGAAAGTCTGCCTGAAAGTCAAAGCTAATCAGGAAAAAAATCGGGAAGAGAGCAATAGAACTGCAAGATATCAGCATAGGAATAGTCACAACTCCTTGTAGCCCCAAAGGAGCATCATGAAGAGAAGGGGGTGAAAAACAAAGTTCACTGAAGACCTTCCGAAGATGAAGATGCCAACATGAAGGTGAGGAAGACCCTCTTGAAAAACACACTCAAAGGTCATGAAAGAATGTTTTCTAAAGACCTCAAAGTCCAGATAGCAGATCAAACTCCTTGAGAAGAACTGATGGGGAACAGTTTGGAAACACCAAGTTTAGTGATCTTTGTCCTGAGGCAAAGTGTTAAAATAGAGGAATGGAAGGCAGTTAGAGAGGAAAAGGTCTTGTGGTGCTTCTCTTGAAAACATCTAAGAAAGTCCAGTTCAGGGAAAAAAACAGAGCAAATCTGACCAAAGCTCTCTGGAGCCAATAGGCAGTTGGTTTTCTTGGAGAAGTCAAGTCAAACTCAAGGAACCAATTTGATTCATGCAGGGAATCAAAGCATGAGAGGGTCTGTCTGTGTGTGGAGGAAAATCAGCCTGGCATTTCTGCTGCATGGGAGCAGACACCAGCAAGGGGGGAGCAGGGCCTGTGTGCTGACCATCATGTTTTAAGGTCAGGATAGACAGGAGATTAGCAAGATTCAGTGCAAGGGAAGCAGTGTGACTTTTTGGAGGCAGACTCCCCTCTTGTGTATAGACCTGTCTCCACCCCTGGCCACTGTTAGGTCCTTAAAGCCTAAGAATTTTATTTCTTTTCAAACTCCCATTCACTCCTACCAAAGTTTCCCTCTTTCCTCACTGCTGTACTTTCACATCTACTCAGATTATCCAGTAGCCTTTTGTGAGAGGTTTTGTCAAAAGGCACATATTTATGGCCTCCTCAGCCCTAAGTTTCTTCTGTGCTGGACAATAATATACATTGTGCATGGTACAAAACACATAGTGATGTGGTGGAGCTCTCTGTTTATGGAGAACAGAGTCCGCTGCCTGCCCTCCAGAGCTCATTAAACCTAAAACTAAGGACAGCCTCGAACCAAAGACTTCAGTCCATGCCAGAGCCTCAGAGAAGCTCAGATCCAGCTTCAGACTTCACAGGTCTGGCACCAGGGCCAGGACAACACCCCTTTTCCCCTGAACCTCCAAGCTGAAACCCTGATCCAACATTTCCAGATGGTACCACCTCTTGTGTCCCTGGCTGGACACGAGCTCTGAGACTGGAGCTGAGTGCAGCCTTTTGATGAGACCAGTCACCCCAATTACCCCTCTGTACAACCCCTTGCGAGCCACTGGGAGGGGTCTGAAGAGAACGTGTGTGGCTGAAGCACTTGCTGTAGTGAGATGGTTGTCAAGTTGAGCCTTGGAAGTGATTTCTGGAAGCTGAGAGAATAAATTTCATGGAGATTTGCCTTCCTCAACAAGCAACTGTAGCAATACACTATTGAAAAAACAGTCCCGAAACTCATTGAGGGAGGGAAACTGGCAAAAAGGAACTTTAAAACAGGTCTTTAAGAGCAGTGTAAAACTTTTAAGAGTTGAACATCACGCACTTGTAAAAGCGGAAGGTCTAGGTCTGCTGTGCAGGTGTCAGGAGTAATTATTTCCAGTTACTTATTGAGAAACACTTCAGACATTTTGACTGCAAAGCATAAAGGGCTTTGCCAGAAAGCTCCAAAATTAAAGAGGTGAAGGGAGAGGCAGGAAAAAGAGCAACAGCGGAAATAGCAGAAAACACACAATACAGCCACATTCTAGGGAACCAGTTGTCATCTTGGCTGTTTTGTAGCCTATGGGGACTGATGCCCTTAAGGGTCTGCCTTGAATCTATTGAAGCCAAGGAGAACCTTGCCTCCAGCAGGTAGCAAGCCAAGTTATAAAAATATGGTAAAATTTGATAGTTATCCTCACACTTGCCGCTGGATTCGGAAGTGGCCAGTGCTGGCTGCCTGGTCAGCCCTGGAGTCGCTCAGATCTGCAGTCCCAGCTCTCAAAACACTGACACTCCTAGTTTATCTGTTTTGTCTGCTGCAAAGCCAAGTTCCCTGTTTCCAGAATCCTAGAAGATAGACCTGGAAGGTCCCAGAGAAGCCAAATACAAGTGTAAAACTCTCCAGAGCCTGCACTGATGGTGAACCTGCAGTTCTACCCAAGCTCTCTGGCCCACTGCCTTCATGTTAAAAGTCCCTCATAACCTGGAAGTCCCTTGTCAGGGTGTTACCTGTGCAATCTTATCCACATGAACACAGAACAAGCAGCTCCTTTTCTGACAGCAGGAGCTGTTGGTACACTCAAACCCTGCTGTTGCCATTTTCTTATTAAACACCCTCAGTGCTGAGCCACATCACATACGCCTCTTTGCCAAGACAATGAAGAGAGATGAAAACCAACAATCCTGAGACCCTGGGAGTGGGATAACTTACTTACCCAGGTGACTAAGGGCCTCTTTATCCCACGGCCAAGTGGCAGCACCAGCCAACTCTTCCCTCACTGAGCTGGCAAAGTAAACGTTGAGGAAATGGGTGCTGTTCAGCTGCAGTGCCTCCTTCAGCTCCTTCACGCTCATGTACGCCCTGCAAGGACAAGGGAGGGACGACAGTCAGCACAGACTCCAACAGAGCAAATAGGAAAAGCAGGAGCCACCCACAGGTATCTTATAAAGTGTGCAGCAGACCTGGAGACCCATCCTCAACTCTCTGAAACCAGCAGTGCTTCGCCAAGTGTGGCAAAATTCAGCATTTCAACAGGATATTCCATGGCACTACCTCCTCTGCTCTGTAAGGTCTGCCAGCAAGGAGTTTGGGTGGGAGGCAGTCATGCAGGTCTGAAGAAGTTTTGCTAATTACAGTAGATTTGTTGATGAGTTCTACTCTTAAAGAAGGTTTTCCAACAACAGTGACAGAAGTGACAGCAAAGAATAGGATAAAAGGAGACAAAATGGGAGAAGAAATTACGATAGAAAAAAGGAAATTCAGAGGTTGGTCCTGTCAGGCAAGAGAGAAGGGGCTTGGCATCAGAAAAGTGGAATTTGATGTGGGAGAAAAGCAAGTTTTCCTCAAGGTGTGAGGAGAGAAAAAGGAATTCAGAACACCAACTGCTTCCAACAATGAGTTTATAGGGCAGGAATGGACATCAAACCTTACTGTTGGGAGTAGAGAGAGTTTGCCAAGAAGTCTCTTCTCCAGCTTCTCTAGTCTGTCTAGAGTAGCTCATGACCATGCCTCCCCAACTCCACCCTTTTTCCCAGGAAAACCAGTATGCCAGAGGTGGCAGTGTATGGCAAGAACGAGGGTGCCCCTACAGTCACATCACACACTGCCTTGCCCCCAGCCCGGTGCACTGCACAAGGAAGACCATAAACAAGAAGTGGGATCCCAGAATATGCTCCAAGAAATCTCTCTTCCAGCTCTGCTCAGAAGGGACCTTGGAGAAGAGTCTGCCTGGGCCTCCCCAGCACACCCCAACAGCAGGGCCCTCTTCACATCAATCTGTCCCTCTGCACATGATCTGCAGGGAATTTAGGGTTCCCTCTTTCTTCTGTGCAGCCATTTCTGCACAGGTCAAAAGTCTGTATCACATTCACCAGTACACTGACAGTCCAGCGCTGGTCTTCAGGGAGTTCATGTCCTCAGCTGTGAAAAACAATGAGAATCTAACCTAATAAAAACAATAATAATTCCAATAATAAGAGCAGTGGAATTACAGGGCCTTGGGCTGTGCTGCAAATGCCAGGTACTCTTTTAAATGGGCTTCAATGATCCTCGTGGGTCCCTTCCATCTCAGGGTGTTCTATGATTCCACACTCTGTGATTCTATAAATCAAATACGACCATTTCCACTGTCAGTGACATTTACCTCATGGGCTGAGACAGGATTAGGACACGTAGCAGATAATGGCTCTATATTTCCACAGCTTGTTTCTAAAACAAACCTGAAGACCCTGCCCCAAGGTTTGTGAAGCCATCAATTTAAGAGATTCTAAGCAGAGGAAGAAAAAAAAACCAACAACCCATGGAAAGACTTCAAATACATCACTGTGCAATGACGATGGAAACGCACCATTGTGGAAATATGTCATAAGAATGACTAAACCTGCAGCAGAAGGCCAACAGCAACATTAAGGTGGTGGAAAGCATTTCACTTATCCCCATGCTTCCAGGAGCAACTGGCATCTTTGAGCTGCATGGGGAGGTTCTGAAGGGAGTATGGTCATTTCTTTACACCAGACTCACCATGAAGGCAGAGCAGCTCTATTTGAACGAGGAGAACAAGTAGAGGTGGTGCCCATTAGTGCAAGCAAGGAAGGACAAAGAGCTGAGCATGGGCTAAGGGGGAAAAGGCACATTCTCCTCAGAGATGTGAATTGAGAAAGGAAGCCAATGAAATGTGCAAATACGCTGTTTGAAATGGCAAGATCCCTAGGCAAGTTATTACACCACCAGGCTTGTTTAGAAAGAGAGAGAGGTTGCTACAGCAAATTGAAGAGAAGCAGGAAAAAGTGAAAAAATAGAGGATTCCAGAAATAAACTAGAGCAGGATGGCATGTGGAACAGAGATGGATAAACCCAAGGGCCACTTCGCTGGATCTGAAAGAGCAGAGGCTTCCAGAAGCCATTACTGATTTGGGAGGTGTCAGATAATCCGGATCTGCTGGCTGCCTCTCCCCTACCAGTCAGCCCCAAAAGACCATCCCGGGCTGGAGGCATCTCACCCACCTTCCCATCAGCTCTGAAACTTCAGTTACTTTAGAAAAATCTTGGCTGGACAATGTGGCAAGATGAGATGACCAGCTTGTCTTCACCAGTCCCCGAGATCTCCCACCACAAAGCAGCGTTCCCAGAACACTTTCCCCAGCCACATCAGCTTGCGGAGAGAAAACTCTCCCAACCGGAAAGGACAAATTAGGAGAACATGATCTCTTGCCTGTGATGTCTCGCCTGAGCATCCCAGACACGCGCCACGCTGACGCCATCCCTCCAACCCAACCAAGACGGGAGCAGGACGAGAGGAATAGATAGGGAGAAGAATAAACAAACCTGAAGGACATATTTGTGGCATGACTCAGAAGAAAAAGAAGCAAAAATTTCATAGAAATAGAGCATAAGAAGCAGGGAGGGCGAAAGAAAGTCTCCTTCACTCATCAGAGCTGCTCGGGGGACACAGACTTAAAAATAACATCAATTCCTGACCTATGATATCTCGGAAAAATAGCCCCAAACCCTTCCAGGCTGTCTAAATTCCAAGAGCCGACGTCAGCCCTATTCAGAGGGATATTCCTGCTGCCCCTCTTCTGGAGACATGATGTTTTTCTGGCTGTCGCCTGCCAGTCCCTTGACATTAGCAACATTTTTTGTCAAGATTTAATTATAAATAACTGTAATTTCGTCCATTGAGAGATTTGGATAGTTCAGGGATGTGTCAGGGTTAGAGGGAGCAGTTCCAGCCCTGAGATGCTCAGATGGTTTGGATGGACAAGGAGCGGAAAGGACCCCAATTTCATCCACTATGGCATGGAAAGCACAAATATCCAACATCCCCAAAGACACGAGCTAGACCAAAACAACTCTAGAATGGGCAACTCCAATTCCCCTCAATCCACATTTCCCACTGGCATCCTTAGGTTAGACTAGGAGCATGCAACTGGCGTCTGAGCCTTTTGCTTACTGCCAAAGGTTATGCCCTCCCTCTTCTCCAGCACTTCTGTGATTTTCCCTGGGGAGAAGGCAGAGCAGCCTTTGGTCTCCACAAACAGCCTAAGTGACAGCCCTCTCCTCTGCTCCCCAAATAGTTTTCCAATGCCTACAAGACCAGAGTGTTCCCAACTAGATGGTATTTTCAGCACGGTGGGCACTGCAAGCCAACATGGAAACACAAGGGAGGACAGAAGGATACATGAAGGCACAGGCACCAGCTGAGGAATAAAACCCAAACAAAACCCAAAGAATAGGGCAGTGAATAGAAGAGATACGAAATAGGGACAACAGGTTTGCCAGATTCAAAGCAAATGTTTGTCCAAAAGCATCCATAACTTTTTGTTGAGCAGCCAGCTGCATGATGAGATCACCTTGACCTGAGGAGCACCCCTAGGAGAGTGGAGGTTGCAAGATGAGCATGTGCTACAATAGAGAGAGATTTGGGATGGAAGGGCTATATACTGCCATTATGAGACGTAAGTATGGGCAAGAACACCACCAGAAATGATGGTATTTGAAGGAATGAGTCCAGACATGATGGATATGACACACGATATCACTGGCTTAAAGTTCTGCTGAATGACACTAGCTGATGACCTGGCTCTAGGTCAGGCTTCAGCACCGCAGTGCAGCCTGCTTTACTTGTACGGGACAGCTGCCATCATCTGACACTTCTTGCTATCAAAAAAAAAAGACAGTAAGATGAAGTCCAGCAGCTTCAGTGACTGATTCCATGATTTGACAGTGACACAGACTCAATTGTGGATGGATAGGATTTCCACAGATCATTCTGACCCCCTGTTCAAAACAGGTCTAATTAGATCAGGTTGTTCAAGGTCACATCCACCTACAAGGGCAGAGGTTTCTCAACCTCTCCAGGCAACCTATTTTAGTATTTAACCATCCTCAAGTTAAAAACCCCATTCCTAATGCCTAATCCAATTTTCTCACACTCTCAATTGTGTCCATTGCTTTCTGTCTTCTTGGAGTCCTGCTCCATCTTCTCCATGTCACCCCATCATATCAAAGGGGAAAGTCATCAAGTGACTCAAGCTTTGCATGGTCTTTTTGGACTAGACCTTACCTTATTAAAGTCTAAAGACCCAAAGCTTCCTTTCTGAGCAGTCAAAACATCACTCTCATCCACCATGCCAGACCTCCCTGGAGAACCCTCACATCCTTTTTTCATGCTTTTCCTTGGGCACTTTTATCCTAACCCATGGGGGAGACAGCATCTTCCTAATCATGGTTGTAAGTCAGGCTCTGGGCTGGCTTGGTCCAAGGAGAAGACTTGATGTACCCTGAGGAGGTAAAACTGTTGTTGCTGCTGCAGCAGAAATTCCTGGCAGTGATAACAGCACCACTGGTGGTGCACAGATGGGAGAGAGGAGAGGATCTGCTGCTCTGTGGGGCAGCAGAATGTACAGTCAAGCTGTAGCACAAGCTTGATGTGGTTTATGGTGGGAGCAGAGGAGCAAGAGTGGCATTTTTTAGTGACAGCCATAACATAAGAGGAAGCCCTGGGGCCACAAAGTGACCGTGACCACTGAGGGGCAAAAGATGGCACCTCCAAATGAAAAGCAAGGCCAGTGTGCATCCTGTGCAGTACCATAAATCAAACTGAATTCTCTGGGTACTGCAAAGGATGCAGTGTGTAATGCCACAGGAATTCCACTGCAATTCAAAAATAGGAGTCTTTTCCCTGTAGACGTTTCCGAGGGGATGTGGGAGTGGGGCTGGGTGGAAGCTGTCCAAGTGCCCTCCGTGGACAACTGGAAAATACTTGAGACCCAGCCAGCTCCAGCTAACCATACAGTCTAATGAAGTCACAGGGGATTCCTGGCTCTGCTTTCATGTCCTTCAACCACCGCAAGGAAATTCCTCTTCCTACTCCCCACAAGCAGAGAGGCTCCCTTTTCCCCCAAACCTCTGCTTGACAAATGAGGAATCCCTCAGACTTCCCAGAAATGAGCACTAGTCAGCCAATAACATTTTTAGCGTGCGGGTAACGCATTTCTCCAAGGCTTCAAAGGGTTAATGCAACACACAGCAACCTCGTCTCTGAGGCAGCAGCCACAAGCCCAAGAGCCACAGCCCAAGCCATGAAGACAGGTGTTGATTCAAGTGGCATGAACATTTTTGGAGAGCAGGCTCAAAATTGTCCATACCCTCCATGAAGGGAGATGCTGTCCCAGATGGTGAGCCAAAGTGATTATCTCCCAATTCACCCCACCAAATGGCTGGTCTCCATGGTGGCTCTCTAGCAGGGAGGGTCTGAAGAGATAATCCTCCAGTCCTGGGTTCTCTGCTTGCATAAATGAATCTTCCTTGCTAGAATTTGTGAACCTTCATCCCTGTTCCCATTACATCTCAGCCTCGCCTCCCTTTTCCCCAGCACAGACAAATCCCACCACTGCAATGTAAGGGAGGTACCACCTTGGCACAGCACACAGGCCCAGATGGGTTACTTGGGCTGCCTCTAGACTAGGCTGATGGTGGTTATTCGTCACTGAAGCTGCCTCACACTCCAGGTTTACCTGCCCTCAAATTTCTGATATTAGTTCAGCTGGGGGATGCTGTGTTTTTAAGTCCTTCTGCACTTAGGAAGACTTCTTGCATCCCCATGACCACAGTCTAGGAGCTCTGACTCCAGTCCAGCACTATGCTGGTACGCCACAAACATCGTTGCCAGCATCATGACAACTTGACAAGGCAGCAGCATCCAAATGGCTCTCATCTGGACAGGCTTTGGTAACACAGCCAGATACAAAACATATGCAAGATGTGAAGGCAAGGCTGAGAAACAGCCAGACATTCCCCTGGGATCACAGGAAGCACAACACTGCTGGAATAACACCCTTGGTAGTGCTCAGGAGTCTTTCATCAGCTTCGCTGGGTGTTGGACTTGGGCCAAAGAGCATCTGAGTCCACAGGGAATGAGGACATCACACAGCTCTTGGACATGCCTGGAAAAACCCACCTCTGAGACAGAGACAGCACGAGTAGAACAGCATCCTAGGAAGCAGCCATCACTGGCAGCACAGTTTAAACTCGGCAGGAGTGGCTGAGTATCAAGGTGTCAAAGAGGGTGACAGGGCGAGACAGGATCCCTCAGGACCTGGAGGTTTCCCTATGCATGAGCAACTCCTGTTGGATTCAGAGTTAACCCTCAATCTCCATGTGTGAGCAGGACTTGGCTTTGGGACCAAAGCAGTAGCAGATGCTGCAGGGTCAGAGAGGTGGACAGGCAAAGCTGCAGGCAGGATCAAAGAGACACGCTGTGGTTCAAGGCTGTGACCCCTCCATACAGATTTACTGGGGAAGGCTGTGGATCACTAGCACACAGCAGGCAAGCTCCCAGTTACAGCAGAGGGTAGTACGCAACTTCTTGAGGTCAGATTTGGGAAAGAAAGACAATAACATTAGTGTTAGACCAGAAAGCCTGCAGGGCATTTTGCCCTAAGATAGGCTGAAGAATAAGTGCTGCTAACAATGGCATGGCCCAGATATTCCTGGAAGTGTTGGCTAAATGTTATTCACTAAATCATCACTGAATCCGCCAAAGGCAGTGCTATTTTAGACCTGCTTTTGGTAAGCATTGTAGAAATTATGGAAGAGCAGATGAGAGAAAGAAAGCTTGGCCTGAACTAATAATAAGTTGATTCAGATCAACTTAAATTGGGGGATGAACACAGGTCTTGAATCAAGAATTGAGAACCAGGACTGACCAGCAGGCACTGCAGCATCTGAAATGACAGGGGAAATAGGGTGAAATGGGAATTCCCTGCAATCAAGCTGACTCCAGTGAAAACAAAGAGGAAAAGACCTATTTAGAAATAAAAAGGTCATAAGAAGGAAGAATCAAATCTGCTGAGCAGGGAAGCTGAAGCTCAGCATAATTAAGATGCATACCTAGACAAAATTACAATATGGTGCCCACCCTTTTCTGAGACTAAACACATGGTAGGGGAGCAAAGCTCAAGGTAAAGGAAAGAAAACAAAAAGGTGGCAGCAGTTGGATGGGGGCTGGAGTGCCATCTGGACTGGGTGGGAGGGAAGATGAACCTCTGGGGAGGTGGCAAGTCCCAGCTCTGAAAGTGTGGGATGGAGGGATACAGAACATGGGGCAAAAAGCAAGAGGGAAGAGTGCAAAAATAGAAACATTTCCAGATAAACAAAACTCTGTGGGTGTAACACACTGGCACGGGAAATGCCACCCCAGATCCAGAAGGACTGACCATAGGACACGACTGGAGAACAACTGATAGTGATGTCTGACGGGGTGAACAAAGATCACAACAAGACAGGCTGATCTGGCTGTCCTCTCTCTGACAGACCTGAAATCCACACAAAAATATCCACAGACTTTCAGGTATAAAGGTCTCCATGTTATTACTTTCCTTCCTGCCTCATCTTTCAAAAAATAATGGAAATGCTTAAACACAGGGACTGATGCAGATGTGATCACCTGAAGGTCAGCGAAGGACATGGAAAATGCCCTCTCTGGGCAAACTCTGCATGATACTGCCAAGGATGCCAAATTTTAACCAATGCCCTGCACTGAGAGATCCCAAATCCTTCCAGGGGAAATGAAGGCAAAGGTGTGCTGCACCTGCTGGCCTTTCTCCTGGGAATCACAGAATCGGAGTACCAGGTTGGAAGGGACCTCCAGGATCATCTGGCCCAACTTTTTTGGCAAAAGCAGCCTAAACAAGACAGCCCAGCAGCCTGTCCAACTAAATCTTGTAAGTGTTCAGTGTCAGGGAATCCACCACTTCCTTCAGGAGATTATTCCTATGGCTGATTGTTATTGTGAAAAATTTTACCCTTTCTTCTAGGTTTCTTTTTTTTTTACCTGTGGCCAGTTTAAATTCAAGCTGACCTTTTGCTTGTCTAAATGCATCACTGCACACCTTGGCAATGCCCTTGTGGTTCCCAACAGGTATTTGTCCACTTTTCCATCTCTGCTGCGCTTCTCTTTTGGATTTGAACAGACTCAGAAGCTCACAATAAGCTAAGGGTATCTCTTTCTACACCTGGTTCCCCTACCTTTAAGTGGGATGAACTGGATTTGGCCTCCCAGAAGAGTGTTCTTGAAAAGTTCCCAGCACTCACTAGCTCCTTTATCCTCCATGGAAGTGAATTCCTCAGAACTGAGCTCTGAGCAAGCTGAAATTCACTATTCTAAAATCCAAAATATTTGTCATAGAACTAAGCACTAGCATCTCAGCAAGTTGCCAAACCAAGGCTACCCCCAGCCAACATATTATAAACCAGGTTTGCTTGGTTTGTGAGCAGCAAGTCCTGCAGTGCTTCATTCCTGGTTGGACACCCAACACTTGGATGAGGAAGCAGTCCTCTACACATCCCAGGAACTTTATGGACGACCTGTAAGCTGCCATATAACTCTGCCAACAAATGTCTGGGTAGTTGAAGTCACCCATAAGAACCAGGTTCTGTTGGCTTAGAGTTTAAATGACTCAAATATTGCTTCTCTGGCCTTATCATCTTGGTTTGGAGGTCAACAGCAGAACCCTGAAAGATCTCCCTTGGAGACAAACCCTCTGGTCATAACCCAGAGGCATTTGATAGGGCTTCCACCATCACCACAGCTGGCTTCTACACAGTCAAGGTTCTCCTTAACATAGAGCAGAGCTGCAGCCAGGCATCAAGGACTTGTCTTTGCCTCAGAGAGGGCACCTGACTTTAGGAAAGCCATGTTAATTCCTCCCCATCAGTCAGCACAGAGACTGTTTGCTTTTCTGCCACATGCTGCTTTCCTCTCTGGATCTTGTTACAGCTCTGTTGACAGCCTGTGTGCAGGACAAGGGGGCTGGGACCAGTTTTAAGGCTGGCTGCATGTGGCACACTGGTACTCATGGTTTGGGGGTTGAACTGAGGACGGTCCCCCCCTTGTGATGAATCCATGAGAATAAGCCTGGGGAGAGGTTTACCCCTAGCTGTGCTCTCACAGCATGGTGGGCACACTTGGGACACCCATGCCAATGGGGTGCACATGTGCACGAGATGCTTGGATCATGGCAAAGCACTGGTTTGGGGATGTCTGCACACTGAGGGCAAGGCTGGCTCACTGTCTCACCCAGCTACTGGCTACCATGCATGTGGTGGGCACCACAGTCCATCTGAGGGCCTCCTAGGATGGCTCTGCTGGGAATCACAGCACATCTCCATGTGCCTGTGCAGCTTCCTGGCTATAACTGAGGTACCACCAGCCCTAGGACACCTTAGGAGGAGATAAGGGCTTTTAGAAACACTCCTTTGAACCCAGGCAACAGTATTTTGTCCAAGTAGCATTTCAGTTTCCAAAAATAAAAAAAAATCTGATGGTTACGGGTATTTGACAGATCTATAGTCTCTCCTGAGCTCCTGGGGGAGTGAATCCTGCACTGCAGAAAGCACCAAGACCAAACAGCAACAATCCCAAATGGCCAAGTGGTTCTGATGCCTGACACAGAGCCCATCACATTACAACCAAGCAAAAGTCCCACAACATTAATTCTAGGGATAATTGTCTACTCTCTCTCCAGGAACAAGAATCCACTTCTTCCTCTCCACCTGCCTCAGATTGAATTCCCTTAAGGAGGAGGGGACCAATTCATCACAAATATCATCCAACATCACCACATTGCTGGAGGGGAAGGGACATCTTTTCACAGTGGCCTCACACAGAGGCACCTAGACACAGCTCCATAGCACAGACATCCTCCAAGAGCCAGAAAGGGCTTGGAGAGGGGACGGCGGCAGGAAGAGGGGTGCTGGGTCAGGACCAGGCACGCACAGCAGAGAAGTGCAGGGCTGTGGGAGGGAGCAGAAGGCTGTGGTGAGGCTGATTGAAGGAGGCATGAAGGGAGACAAACAAGGGAAGCGTGGCCTCTGGCTCGGCAGGGACTACCTGACCTCTCCTCCATGGGGGCACAGCAGCTTTGGGCTGACGCCGGCAGCCTGCCTGCATCCTGAGAGCTGCTGCTGCCTGGCAGGGATGGCAACAGGAAAGCCCTAATCAGAGAGGACAGCTGGACTGCAAAGCTCCCTGTGTGCTTCTCTGCCAAGCCAAGACATGGGAGCAGGGGCTGGGACACCTTTCTTCTGCACTGCTCTTGGTGCATGTCCTGGAAACTGGAGTCTGGGCTCAGGGGGCAGAGCAGCCACACCAATGGGCCCCAGCCCTTCGGGTCACCTCCTGGGGGGGACTTGCTGGAGGTGTAACCCTCCATCCCCAGTGCTCAGCAGGGACACACAGCTCTCTCTGCTCCAGTTTAAGGATGGGCACAGCTCTCTCCTCCCATGCATGGAAAGAAGTGTGACCAGCAGGACAAGAGAGTGGATTCTTCCCCTCTGCTCTGCTCTTGTAAGACCCCACCTGCAGTGGTCCAAAGCTGAGGGTCCCAGAGCTGCAGCATTCAGCTACTGGGCCACCAGCATAAGGAAAATATGGACTGGTTGGAGTGAGTCCAGAGGAGGGCACAGAGATGATCAGAATGCTAGAGCACCTCTGCTGTAGGGACCTATGCCACATAGGACACCCTGTGCCACCAAGAACCAACGCACAAATTTAGCATTTCTTACAGCCTTTCAGCCCTAAAGCATCATTTGGTTCTGCCAAACAGCCAAAGCCTGTATACAATTGAAATTTAATACAAAATAAGCCAAATGTTGCCCAAAAAGCTGCTGTAGGAGCCTGGCTTTGAGCTTGTGATAGCAGTGGTGATTCAACCCATGAGCCTTCCTTTTCACCCCCTCAGGGAGGACAAATCCATGCAAGTCCCATAAACTTCCTGCCTTATGTGACAATCCTCATGCTGCTTAAGCATAATGGGCCATCAACTTTCCCCTGGGATAAATTTGTCCTGGCAAACTGTCTTTTAGTGCTCTACATCTTGGGGGAGTTGATAGCATTTGGGGTTTACTTTAATGGGAGTCAGTAGCCATGATCAATTGTAAAAGCTCTATTTCCGCGGAAATGGGAATTTAATAGATTTTTGAAAATGGTGGTTATTGACCCAATGGGCCTTAATGGCTTAAAAACCATCTGATTGTAGCGTGTATGAGTAAATGCATATGATTTTCAAATGAATACTGGAATAGGTAGTAAAAACCCATTTAAATTGCCAGGACCTGGTCAATAGGGAGTTTCCATTTGCTTGTTTGGCTTTTCTATTTCTATCTGAGTGAATCATGGCCACCTCTTCCTCGGAGAGGCTCACCATTTCCTCACGGCTGAGATCATCTGAACACACACAGCCCATCTGAGCCCCATCAGGGCGCAGGGATGTCTTTCATTAGACATCAGGGCAGTGATGCAGAGCTGGGCTCCCAGATGCTCCCACCGTGGGAGCACAGGACACATGGACCATCTCTCATGGATGATGCAGCCCTGTTGCTCACAGGGAGATGAAAAGACACATGTGCCACAGACTCCTGGGTTTAAACTCAGCCTACAGGCTCGCAGTTGACAATCCTACGTGGAAAGTTCTCAGACAAAAATCTTGGTTTGTCTGGGGTTAACACACACCAAAAACATCAATGGGAGTGAACTCCAATGGAATGTACTAATTACTAAGAAGTAATCCTGGAAGCAATGGACAGGCTAAGCCCTGATATTTATTCCATAGAGTCTGTGAGCACTGACTTAAGTCCCCCTGCCCCAACTAGGGCAAGTATTTAGGGTTATCACCCCCACCAGCTCCCTAAGGTCTACCAAGGCTCAGCACAAGGCTGAGCTATTCCCCACTGTTCCCGCCACAGGGGCAGCTTTCCTCTCCTGGCTGCCTTTCTCATGAACCTGCAGGAACACAGATGCAGGAACAAGACTTTTATCTGTTTGAAACCAAACTGTGGGTTCAGTCAATGCAAAGAGGAGAGCCAAAGCCATGTGTGTGCAGAACAGCAAGGCTGGGTGAGTGTCATGACCATAGAATAAGGCAAAAGAAAAAAAAAAGAAACAAATACGTGAAAACTCTGTAATTTCAAAGGGGCATCTATCCTCCTGCTCTCTCTTACCTTCC
The DNA here is from genome assembly GCA_035221455.1 of Xenops minutus. Lineage (NCBI taxonomy): Eukaryota > Metazoa > Chordata > Aves > Passeriformes > Furnariidae > Xenops > Xenops minutus. Next base: position 27,019,439 of record JAWWEE010000004.1, on the reverse strand, counting down.
CCTTCAAAAACACAGCATAGCAGGAATCAGAGAGTTCTGAGAGACAGCCTGTTGCTTCTCATCATCACTAGAATAAGCAAAGGAGACAAATATTGCAGGGCAGCAGCTGCTTCCACCCCAGTAATGGGTCTCCCACTTTCATGGATTAGTTTGGGTTGGAAGAGACCTTAAAGATCACCTTGTTCCAAACCCCCTGCCATGGACAGGGACACTTTCCACTAGACCAGTGTGCTCCAAGCCCCTCCAACCTGGCCTTGGACACTTCCAGGGATGGGACACCCACAGCTTCCCTGAGACATCAGCCCTGAAAATAGGGAATAGCAGTAGTTGTGGGGAGTTAACCAAAATAAATCAAAAGAAATAATTAAAGATCCAGTTTGGAACCATTTAGGACATGGAAAAGAATCCTGCCAGGGAGAAAGGCAGTGAAGCAGCAGCTCAGGGAAGGAGAGGAGCCCAGTGTTGTCCTCTGAAGGCCAGCACAGGCAGCACCCCAGCTCCAGCACCCACCAACACACTTGGGAAAGGCTCACTGTCCACAGCACAGGGTAAGCACTCGCCTTTTTCTGACAATGTTGATGCTGGCTGGTGTTACACAGAACATGTGTGAGAGAGGGCGAGTGAGAAGCGCCAGGGGAAATGGAGAAATATGTTTGCAGCCCCTTGCGGTTTTGGGAGGCAGAACTCAACAGTGGCAAGTTATTCTAGAGCAGGTTCCAAGCTAAACAAAGCCAGGTACAGTTCTCTTTCTGCCTGGATTGTTTGTTTCACAGCAAAATAAAAAAAACATCCCAGGCCAAGACCAAGTTTTTCAGCACTTTTTGCTTGTCTTAGGCTGCACAGATCAGCCCTGTCCCACCTAACCTACAAGAACAGATCTTAAATCAGTTTTCTCTTACTTTTTGCCTGTGACAAAAATAAGAAGTAACATTTGAGGTGTAGGGAGTCCTTAAGGTCTGAGAACACAAGCCAGGGCTCCCCAGGAGCCCAAGTTACACTGCCACATTTACAGTGCAGTTCACAACCCGCTGAGGGAAGGCAGAGGGGATAACACCAGTGGGTGCAATGCTCCTGGTCTCCCCCAGCACTGCGTGGGCTTCACAGCTGAGCAGAGTCTCGGGGCCAGGAGGCTCAGCAAAGCACTCCAGGCAAAGGGAAACTGTATAGTTTTTTGCCTTGCATTTAGCCAGGACAGAGCAGCTTTATCCTCCTTCATTAAATGCCTCTCATCCCCACCCAGGGAGACCAGAAGCCAGATGGCAGCACCTCACTGCAGCACAACTCAGGGGGAAGATGTCCAAGACTTTTGTGCCTCAGTTTCCCTTGCCCACAGCACAAGCAGGAGTTTGCAAACATCTTAGAATATGTGATCTCTGCTGTGCAGGGTTTTCCAAGGAGCTCAGCAAATTGGAGCTCCCACTACTGTTCAGTGGAAAGCAAGTGCCCACCTCTTCACCAGATGCTTCCTTCTCTCCCACAGTAGTGGTAGAAGAAAGACCCTTTAACAGGGCTGACAACAGTGGATGAATTTTGCTAAGCAGGGATGATGTTCCCAGGGTAATGAGCCAACAGGTCCTAGTTCATCTGCACGAGGACTCACACAGCCCTGTGGTCAGTAACCCCCTCCTGAGGCACTCTCCACCACAATAGCAATGTCCAGTCTTCCCAAAAGATCCAAAACTTTGCTACATCCACACTAAACTGCTCACTGAAGGGCAAAACCTTGCAGCCCTCACATTGGTCAGCAAAGGGACCAAGAGAAAAAAAAGAAAATAAATCTATTAAAGCCAAATATCTCTCCCTTGCTTTTTATATATATATATTTATTTTTTTAAGGGCAAAACCAAGTCCCAAGCCTGCAACTTATTTTTAGACCCAGGCAATTGGGTGTCCCAGCCAGAGCACGGAGTGCACAAGCCAGCATTCTAAAAATGCCTTCCTCACAGATATAAAAAGGACACAAGATAATTTATTGGGGAAATTCTGTAATGTAATGATCATACATTAACTGCAAACAAAAAAAAAAAATCCAAGGCTGCCTCTGATCCCCAGCAAAGCTTTTGGGAGGCAACAGTCAAAAAGATGTAGCATCCTCATCCTTCCTAACGCTTCCAAAACAAGCCCTTTGCCTTGCACTGTCTTGGTGGGTTTGGGTGATGCTGGACTCATTCCCTCTCACCCCATCACCCTCTGAAAAAGGGCAATTTGATTTCCTAAATAACAGTCGTGGCTGGGCCAAGGAAAACTAAAAGCAGTATGTTCACTTAAGGACTCCAGTGGCCGCAGCTCAGCCTGCCAACCCAGCGCGGATTAAATCATCCCAGAGACCCCATGAACACCCAGCCAACACTGTCCCACCACACAGCCCAGCCACGATGGCTGCTGAGCTCCTGCCACTTTGGTTCCTGGGGTCTTGCCAGCCTGGCCAGGGGCTCAGCCAGAGTCCTCCACCCGCAGGAGGGTACAGTGGGATGAGCAGGAGTCCTGGGGAGGGCTGACAAAGAGCGACCCCTCCCAGCCATTGGACACACGCTGTTCCTTCACAATTGCCATCCCGATACAATCGGCCCCCCTCAAGTGAGCCCCCGAGCCAGTGGTGTTCGCTAGAACAATAGCCCACATCTGGGACAGCTGTTTTCCCCGAAAGCACCCAGGCTGCCTGCAGCCAGCGGGCAGGGGTCCGGTGCCCTCGCTCACACGCGGATTGTGTTCTCCCTCTCCCGTGGAGATGTGGTCACCCCTGGGGGGACCTGGCAGGTTCCTCGAGGAACACACTGCCAGGCAGCTCACGGGAAGGCTTGTGGGACTGAGTGAGGCTCATCCTCCTGCAGAGGCTTGTTGGAAATTAACCCCTGAGCCTTCTTACCTTGGCAAGGAAAGGAGTATATTATTGTGAATTTATTTCCTACTTTTAGCACCCAAAACAAGCAGGGAAGAACACTTGGGCACAAGAACAAGTTGCTTTGGCTAGAGCCGAAGCCAGAGACTAGGAATCACCCCTTGGACCTGGACACCTCTAGAACACCCATGGTGCTCTTGCAGCCCCTCTCCTCAGCTCCCAGGGCTGACAGAGCCCTGTCCCCACCAGAAGCCAATATGATATGGAGCCCTCTGCCTCTGAACACTGTTCCCAAGACCTTGCACAGTTCCTTGGATAGTGCTTAGTTCTTTACTCCTGGAAAGAAGTCACTCCCCGAGTCCTGCTGGCCTGATGTCACGATGGAGGGGCTGACTCAGACCCTGTTTTGCCACACATACCTTTAGATAGAATCTCCATGCTGGAGCCCCCATCGCCACATCCTCTGCCACAGCAATGCAGTGTCTCACCATCCCAAGCCTTCCCTCTTGGGAGCAAAATCCCACGGCTGGGACCTTTGCTCTTTGGGAACACCAGGACAATACTCAGGTAGAGGCCAGTAAAACCCCAGAAGGTGTCAGAGGGAGCTCAAAAGCAGTCAGAGCTCAGGCTCTGAGCAGGGGACTCCCCTAATCAGGCTTTCCTCATGGGACTATCATAGCTTCTTCTACTCCACACTTCACAGGCATGAAAATCCCTGAAAACACTCTCTCCATCCACCCGTCAAGTGACCAACCACCACAAGCAGCAGACACCTACCACTACAAGATGAATCTATGCTCTGCAAAGAGTTGGTGACCCCAGGTTGTACCCCAATCTTCAAATTTTAGAATAACATGACACATACCTGACCTCCTCCACAGCAAGAAAGGTTTCTTGTAGCAAGGGAAGAAGAAAGGGAAGCGAGCAGCTAATTTGAATGTTGCTTTACCAGCTGGTTGGGATTAAGGTGTGAGCAGGTCAGCTGTAGCCCTTAAAAATGCCATCATTGCCCCACCTGCTGTCAATTTGACACCCTTTATGCACTCAGTTCCAACCACTTTCAGCTGCACATCTCCTGACAGGAGGCTGCTGTAGTGCCAAGGAATAGCTCAGAGTGATTCTTTCATCCTCGGGGGTTGTCCACCAGAGACACGTAGTGAGGTTAGTCTGGATCGGCTTTTGAAGACAAGGCTTAAACAGCGGGAGGTTCCCAAGCAGCCTTAACCCAATTAAGCACCCTTCCCCTAGGACGGGAGGCCAGCTAAGCTTGCATTACAGCCCATCGAGTGTCTTGGTAATCAGGTACACTTTAACATCTCAGCCGTGGCCATCCCAGCGGAGACCACCAAGGATGGAGACACCTCGTCATTTTTCACCTCCTTTTGTCACTTTGGTTATTTCTGCCATTACTTTGGGCAGCGAGATGAAAGGCCCAGCAGCTCAGTCCTTTACCCACTTTGCTCTCCAGACTCCCCTCTGGTTTTCCTTTTCACATTAACTGTGTCACACCCCAGACTCTCATTGACTAACTGCCCGAGGGGGACCCTCGCTGAGTGTTAATTGCAGTTAATGAGCTGTTGCTGCTTTCCTTCCAACAGCACCAGTTACAGCAGCGCTCATGCTCTGCAAGAAGATGCGAGTCTGCAGGAAATCAAGGCAAATTTTACTCCAGCTCCTGACATTGCACTGCTAGAAGCTCCTGTAAAATGCTTCAGCTCGGGATGAGACTGGGGGAAGGATGACAGTCCTCCTGATGTTGCCTATCCCCTTGTTCCTCGTGTGGTGGGTCAGGGTGACTGACAAGTCCCTGACTTGCTTCCCAAGGGTCCTGTTGGGGTTCCTTGCAGGGATGTCTACACAAAGTTCTTCGCCTGAGTTCTTGCTCAAGCCTCCCACAAGTGCACAGTCCCACGGGTAGGTTTTACATGTGGGTTGTGGTCCAGCTGGCTCAGAGCACAGCAGGACTTGTCTTGTCCCATGTGCTACCAGAGGTGGTACACGAAGAACTTGACAAGATGCCTCCATGACCACTGCCATCATTTCAGCATCATCCCCTACCCCAGAGCTGGGAGCAGCTCCTGCCTTGGCCACAGTTGGCTCCATCCCCTCTAGAGATTTTATAGAATCTTAGAATGGTTTGGGTTGGAAGGGACCTTAAAGTTCATCTTGTTCCACTCCCCTGCCATGCGTAGGGACACCTTCCACTACTCAAAGCCCTGTCCCACCTGGCCTTGAACACTTCCAGGGATGGGGCAATCAAAGATTCTCTGGGTAACCAGTGCCAGGGCCTCACCACCCTCACAGGGAAGAACTTCTTCCTGATACCTAATCTAAACCTGTCCTCCTTCAGCTTAAAGCCATTTCCCCTTGTCCTGTCACTACATGTGCTTGTAACAAAATAAATAAAAAAAAATAATAATAATAATAATAATCCTTTCCAAAACTCATTTCTCTTCCCTGCTAAGCATGGGTGAGGGTAGGTGCCAGCACCAGGTGTGGCCCTGGAAGTGTACTGAGATGTCCACCAGCTAAGAAGCACTGGAGCCATCACTGCTCCTCAGCCTTTTCCCTCTGATTTGCCTCTCTCTAAGCTGCAGCCCAGGGGAAGGGGATTTTAAATGAGGGATGCGTTAAGATGGTAAAAGCTTTTGCATGAATGCTTAAGGTCGTTCAAGTCAAGACAAGGTATTGAGACCCTTCACAAAAATGGACTAAATCTGTCTACAGTGCTGGTAAGAAATTGCCCAGTGTCTCACTCTGACTTTCTCATTTTGATTATTTTTGGCCGTACTAAGGAACACTCAAATCCAAACCACTCTTTGTGAGAGCCTTGCAATGAAATAAAGCGGAGATGATTTAGTTCACGGAAAGAGATCCTAAGATTTTTGTCTTGCCACCTCAGTGTGAAAGGAGCTGCAGAGAGCACCTCCTGCAGCAGGGGTTCCCTCTCCCCCCTCTCTCCCAAAGCCACAGCTCCCTCCTGGGCTCTGGCACAGGTTTGAAAAGCAGAGACGTCTCGGGGAGCAGCAGCCAGCTCACTTGCTTGCTCTCCTCCAGTTACAGACCCAAAGCTGTTGTTCCCATCAAAGCACCTGGCTCCCATTGTGCCGCCTTTCCGCAGTTTGTTAAATCTTATTTCGCATTATTTCTCCCGTTTTGGCTTCCACTCTAAAAATCCTTCTGTAACTTCGCCAGCTGCCCCGCTCCTCATAAATGTTCATTTAAGTATAATACCTTACAGCAAACACAGCAGCACCCACTCAGCAGGAGCTCTGCCTCAACAAAACCCCTGGGGCTGTGGTCTCCTGCTCCTGTATCTTGGGGTTCATCCACCAGCTTTGAGGGAACACCGATGAGCCCGGCCACACTCTTGGGCAAGCTCAAGCTCACCTTGGTTTTTCCCAAACCCAGTTTCCCAGTGGTTTTTCCACAAATATATATATTCTTCCCCAGGAGGGATAACAAGGGTACCCTCAGCAGAGATGACCCCAGGGAGGGGGGATGTCCACCAGCATCACCACTTTGGGCGATGCTTTGAGCAACCTGGTCTAGTGGGAGGTGTCTCTGCCCATGGCAGGAGGGATGGAAAGAGATGGTCTTTAAGGTCCCTTCCTACCCAAACCATTTTATGACTCCTTTATTCTGTGATCCCTGAAGAAGCCGGCCCAAGGCAGCTCAGAAGAGTTCAGTGGCAGCAGAATTCAACTCATGCCCCCACATTTCCCAAATGCCAGGCACATCAGGTTTCATTTTTCAAAGCTTAGCCTACAAACAATCAATCTTGTCTTCTGCACAGACCAATGAGGTCTGCAGAAAGAAAATTGCAAAAGATTTGTTATTTCCCTAGTGTTCCCATTTTCCCATTCCTTTCCCACAGAAGCAAGGTTTTTGTTTTGTTTTGTTTTGTTTTCTTTCCCAACTTTCAGGGGAAAATCCTGACAAATGGAAGCCCTGATTCATACCAGCAAAAATTTGGCCTTTTTTAATTTAAGGTGGAGCCCTTTTTGTCTGAGGATGAAAACATTTCTCTAACTGTACACGGAGGGCAAGGACTGAGCTTTGGCCCTGCCAGAGCCAAGGCCCAGTGGTGTTGGGTGCTGATGGCCACCCTGAGTGGAGAGTTGTTGTGCAGGCTGAAGGGCTGTTCATCTCCATGCTCAGAAAAGCACTGCTGTGCTGGCTCACAGGATGGGAAACAAGGGGACAGGCAGGCACAAGGTGGCAGTCCCCAAACAGACTTCCAGAGGTGGAAAAACATCTTCTGGGGGTGTTGCTCAGGCAGGGGCACAGTGTGATGCGTCCCTCTGTGGCTGGAATGCATTGGAAGAAAGGATCCCCATCCTCCTATGTTTTCTCAGGCAACTGAAGGATGGGTGAAAAAGACTCAGAATGGGAGGAGTGGAAGCTCTGCTCCTCTCCATCACCACCACCCAAGCAGAGATACCTGCTTCCTTCCTTCCACCATGTCCTGCCCAGGAGGAAGCAGAGAGAAAAGCAGGTTTGGGAAAAAAAGGATTAATGGCCACAGCCTATCTGCTCCCACAGTGCAGGGAAAGAAAAGGGAAGGAGAAAGAAGATCAAAGGAACAATGTGTCCCTAAAACCGTCCCTTGCAGCTTTTCTCCATAGATGCTGCCATCTGCACTGCACCACTCCCGCTCCGGTGGGCACCTCCGCCCGGCACCGGGAGCCGGCAGCAGGGAATGAGCAATTTTCTCTGACACAGAGACAGAAAACGGCTTTAAAAAAAAACAAAAAAGGAAAAGCCATGACTTTTTTTTCCCTTCCCCGTCTCCGGCCAGAAAGTACATTTGGCAGAGCCCCGAGTGCTGGAAGCCATCAGCGGGGCTGTCGGCACTTCAGAGGCTCCGGCGAGGAGGGCAGGTGTGCACGAGCCACCAACCACACTGAGGACACTGTCCCCAACACCGCGGGGTCCTCCATCATGTGCGGGGGTTCCCCTCTCTATCCCACCCCAGCTGCTGCCTCCAAAGGGCCCTGAGGAGAGCAAGGGTCCCCTAACGCCACGTGTTGATGCTCCATGGGTTTTGCTCCATGTGGATTTTGCAATGTACTTTGCACCTGCAGCACGCAGTAAAGGCACGTGTCGTATTCTGACTATGGGAATCTCCCTGTGGGCATCACTCCCCAGAGTAAGATTTGGGGAGGCTCATATACACCCACCCACACCTTTCCAAATCCTGCACCTCACATCTAGCACCATGACCTCCTTCTCCCCTCTCCAGCATTCAGGGAAGGCATTTTGAATACAAATGAATAAATCAGACTTCAGGCACATCCAGGGAAGCTGGGGAAGGGGCAAACACCACTCCACTATACCCAGTGCAGGGGACCAGAGTAAGCAGTATCCTTTGCTCTGCCCACCCCCGGGATGCCCACAGTCCCACTGGCATGTAGACAGAGGCTGGTAGCTCTACACTGGGAATCCCACTGTGGGGGTTTTCTCCATGACTCCCGACTCATTTTAGGGGAGGGAAGGAAACACTTAATGACAGGGCTTCACAAAGGGGTCCCGTGTCACATTGTAGGATTTACTTCCTTTGATGACAAGCACACCTATCCCAGAGAAAAAAAACCCCTTTGCCTTCCCGCACTGGAAAGCCACTGGTCAGAAGCAATACCCAGGTGCAGAGCAGGTGCTGGGGAGAGGATCCATCCCATCCCATCCCTTGACATACCACCCCCCATAAGCCCCACACCTACCGGTGGGGCGAGTCAGGGTCGAAGCAGGTCCTGGCCACGTCGGTGGCCCATGGGTCACAGCAGTCGCCGTCATCGAAGTCGTCCAGCACGTTGTTGCACTCCATGTGGCAGACGCCGTCGCGGCGCTTCCAGGAGAAGCAGCGGCCGGGCCGCCGGCAGTCCCCGCCGTCGTAGCCAGTGAGGGGGTGCTCACACTCGGGGTCACACCGCTCGTTGCCCACCTTGCTGGGCTCACAGCCCAGGAGGACGGCACGGCGGCGCAGGGAGGAGTTGTGCACGTCCAGCAAGCTGAGCTGCCAGGAGATGTTGTAGGGTCGGAAAGCTTCGCTCAGCGCCTGGTGTTGCCGCCAGATCTGCTCCCAGCTGACCGTCGGCCGCCCGCCGTCATCCTCGGCCAGGTTCACCACGCGGTACCGCACCACCTTCCAGCTGCGCAGTGGCCAGTGCTGGTTGTAGTGGGAGACCAGCTCCACGTTATCGCAGGCAGTCTGCCCGCACGCAGGGGGGCCCAGCGGCCGCAGGACCGGGGGTGGCGGGGACAGCAGCACCCACTGCTGGGGGAAGGCGCCTTCCCGAAAGGGCACCCAGTGTTCCTCCGGGGCGGCAAAGCCCGCGGCCAGAGCCAGCCCCGCCGCTCCCTCTGCCACCTCCTCTAGGAAGGGACGCTGGAGGTGGGATTGGGACAGGGCACCACGCCACAGGGCCAGCCCGGCCAGGTGTCCCCGGAAAGTGTGTGCGGTTCCCCAGGCGTCCCCGCCCAGCAGCAGCGTGCGGCAGGAGGACATGAAGGTGCTGTGCAGGGGTCCCTCCTGCCCTCTGGCACGGCCGACCCGCACCCCGTCCACATAGAGGGCCATCCATCGCCCATCGTAGCTGGCAGCCAGGTGTGTCCATGCCTCGGGGCGGTAGCGGTGGTAGGAGGTCACCTCGGTGGCAGTGGCAGCCCGGTCCGTGCGGAGGGAGAAGAAGAAGCGGGCATCCTTCTTTCCACCGAGCTGCAGGGCACGGATGCCCAGGGCCCAGCCCTTATCGCTGGCCGTGTGCGAGCAGTTGTCGAAGACGCCTGTAGTGGGTCAGGGAGGGGAGTGGAGAGAGAGGAGAGCTGGTGAGGACTGGAGAGCATTGTCACTCCTCCTTGGAGCACGAGCTGTGTCCTTGGTGAACGGTAAATGAAGGTGGCCAGCGGCTGGGCTGGGGGTGCTGCACCAGGGGAATACTGTAGCCCCCCATTCAAAATCATTTGGCTGAGTAGGTAGAGTAGCCAGGAGAGATGGCAGAGCCAGAGAGTTGGGATGGAGAGGGGAGAAAGAGCATGCATGGGAGGAGAGGTTGAAGAGCAAGGTGTTTCTGAGCTGCTCTCCGGAGGAGTGCTCTGGCAGGATGGGATTAGAGGCTAAGCTTTTTATCTGCAAGCCAAAGCTTTTAAGAATTAGAGCACAGCAACCCAAAGCAAAACAGCCTCCTCCAGGGACTGCTTCCCCAACAGCTTCCAGGCAGATTTACAGCTCTCCTTTACGCTCCAGTTTCCCTCCCAGTCATGCATTCAGCGCGGGCAGGAGACGGTCACAGGGGGATGTGCTGCCTTCAACCTGGCAGGTACACTCCTCAGCCCCTAAGGTCACCTGAACATAAATCCATTCCCAGGAGTATCTCAGTCTCTCCCTGTGCACCCAAGCATGTTGTAAATCTGTTTTAGGCTGGGCAAGACCTGGAGCTGTGCTGACTTTGCCCCAAACTCAGGCTGCTGAGTATCAACAGCCAGGAGCCAGAGACTTGAAGGCACTGAGTGCCCTCAGGAACTGGTGGCCATAAGACACTTAAATACTGGCAAGGGCAAATGGACCACTCACTGCTTGAAATAAATGCTTCTGGGCTCCTAAACCACCACCACTAGTTCATACAAGTCATTGGCTAAGGTGAATTAGCTTGAAATCAGTCTTTGAGCCACAACAGTGGCATCTTCTGCAAGCGCCCTGCTCTCCCATTCATCACCCCAACAAACAGTGTCCCAGTGCTGACGAAACCTTCTGCCATGCCCCAGAGACCCCTTTTATATTCCTGCTGTGGTATTTCTTATTCTCCATCCTACTTTTCCTTGCTGCATGGGTTCTCCTGCCCCTCACTGTACCATTCCCATTGAATGCGCTGCCTGCCCACCTCCATGGCATCAAGGCATTGCGGGGCAAAACAAAGCACTCCTGTCCTGCCCCACTGTCTCACCTGTCCCTGAGGATGCTCAACACGACACTGTGGGGAAACTGTACCTGCTGCCAGGATTACAAAAAAGCCAGCAGAGAGAGGAAGAGGTGCAGAGGAGTAGGAGCTCCAGGAGGAGCAGGATCTCCTGGCTCTCCTCCAGGCGATGTGAGTGAAGCCAGGTTACCATGACCCCACATCTCCCCCGACAGCCCTCATAAACTTGGCTGGCAAAGGTCACATCAAGCCCCGCTGCACCCCAGGAAGCTGCACCCCTCCCTCCATCCATCACTTTCACTGAGGGCGAGATGGGTGGTGGCCTCTAAACCATCCCACGGTCGTAACCACCCCGGGCACAGATCCCTGCCACTGCTCACTACAAAGGCAGCCACGCACAAAGCCTCTGTGGGCGGATGGGCTTTGGCCAACTCTTGTTTTCCTGTGGATTGTGAAAGGGAAGCAGAAAGACCAGGGGAAGCTGAGACAGGGAGAAGCCAAAAAGCAGGAGGCAAGTAAAGGAGCCTTGCAGGAGTGAGAAGGCAATGCTTTTGGGCTGGGTGCTGGCTGAAGGGTGCTGAGACCTGCATGTTCCAAAACCATCTTTTGGTCCTCACTGGGGCTGAGAAAACAGGCCTTGGTACCTCCGCTCTTAGAAAAACTCCTGCATTTCACCTTGAAATGATTCAGAGTGCCCCAAATTTGATTAAACACTAAGGACAAAATGGGACAACCAGCATCAGGGGTGGAACAGCCTCTGGATTGAGTGTGAGCTATCATCCTCACAAACCAGTGCTGGAGTCAAGCCACACCTGGCAGTGCCTGGTGATTTCAACACTGGCCAAAAGAAACTTAAGTGAGCCTAAAACAAAGCATGAGGACTTCATCAGCATCCTCAAAGTGATTTCATCAAAGTGATGTAAGTAAGGCCAAGGTCAGTTCTACACAAGGGTCTGTAACGCCAGTACAGCAGCCGCTGATGCTTACTAGACATGGCCAGGGATGATTTCTCCACTGCAGCAGAGGCAAAGGTGCACCCACAGCTGGGAGCCACTGCAGAATATCACCATATCCTGATATTTCCCCGGAGCCTCCATGAGAAACCAACGGGGGGGTAGTTTCAAGACCCCAGAATTTGCCAAGGAGCTTGGTATTTTGTCCCGGGGCAAAGCACCAGGAAGGGAAAGAGCCATTTGTAGAGGAGGTGCGATGTATCTCCTCAGAACCTGTAAAAGCAACTCTGTCTCCAGTCGCTCGGGTGGGAAAGGGGAGCTCTAACCTGGTTTGTGCTGTTCACCAGTGCCTTAGGGTGATAACTTTGGTGTTTGAAACAAAAGTTGTTGGCAACAGCACAAAAAAAGTTGAAGAGAAACATATCTGTCAGAGAAGGCGTCCCGTGGAGAAAAAGCCTCCAAAGAGATCAAATGCGCTGCTTTGTAAGGACCACACTCCAAGCAGCCTCTCCCACTGGGGCCAGGAGCATTACAGCACAAGGGATAGCTTTCAGCTATGCTTCGAAACTCAGATACTGGATGAAATCGACTGCTAAAGGTCTGGAGAGTGTGACATAGATCAGGAGCCCCTGACAGTGGGGCCCTTGGGGCATGCAGTGGGAATCAGCTCAGAGACACAAGAAGGACATCTGGGTTTAAACACAGCAGAAGTTTAAGATCCCCTGGTGAGGGATTTTCTGACCCAACAAAACTATCTATGATCTGAGTGAAAACAAACCTCAGCTCAGCACAAAGGGAAATCCCTTGGCATTTGCCAGAAGCAGAGCAGGTGTGGATGGAGGGGAGACAAAAAAGGTGGGAAAAGAAACGGCATCACACAAAAGCCCTCTCAACTGCTGCCCAATATTAAAAGCACATGGAAGAAGGACCACCGTCCTTCCCTGACACTGTCTGTGGCAGGGTGCTGGGGTTATACCCCAGCAGAAATCCCCCCATGCAGGAGGGGCTAAGAGGAATGAACAGCCCCATCCAGGATGGCCCTGAGGCAAAATGTGGTACCTACAAAAAAACCACCAGCGCTGAACCTTCAGTCCAGGCAGCAGCCACAGCAGCTGACAGGACAGCTTGCTTTCCATAGTCAGAGCTGCTCAGCCTGGTCTTACTTCCCAGGCACTGATGCTGAGAGGTGCTCAGCTCTGCCCTGCTTTCCTCCCACCTTCCCTCACACATGGTCACCTGGAGCATCTCCAGCTCCTCCACAGCTTTGGACCACCTCACTCTCAGTCCCCTCTCTCCCAACAGAACAGGGACAGCAGATCAGAGGCAGACTCGGCACCTGCCGCAGGGCTGGCAGCTGCTTGCATCACCTGCTCACACAAAATGCCAGCAGCAGTGGCCTGTCCCCCTTGGCCACCGCACCCGGCCCCAGCTGCAGGGAGACAGTGGGAAGCGGACAGTGACTCAGACAGCCGGAGGTGCCTGGGGCTGACTCAAGCTCTGGAGCAAGGAAGCTGGGCGATATTACCCAAGTGAATACCAGGGCTCACGGGTGGTGCTTTCAGCGCTAACAACTGTCCCACCCTCCACAAGGAAATTAAAAAAAGAAAGAATAAAAAATAATGATCAAAAAATGAAAACGTAAAACCCAACACCTGCAGGACAGACCTCCAGATGCAAACATCTGTGCTGCTGATGCGATGGCTGGAAAGTGCAGAGTCTGCATCCCAAGCTGCTGCCTCGTGGCAGGGAGGCAGCAGACACCCAGGTGGGAAGGCAGACAGCAATGTGGACACATAGTTCGGTAGTTTCCTTGCACGCAGCTGATTTTCCCCTCTTCACCAGCCTTAAGCCCATCCCTCCTACCTGTTCCACATCACAGAGCCATTATCACCCTATAACCGAGGAGATACACCAATGAAAGGGGTCAGGCAAAGCAGAGGGAGATTCAGTGGAGTGATCACAAGTGAAGGGAGCCTTAGGATAGAGAGGGATTTCCCCAACCACTCAGTCTGGCTGAGGCAATAGAGCAGCCCCCTCTGTGGGGATCCCAGACATCCCATGGGACCAGCACATCTTGGAGGTGCCATCTGTTCTCAGCCCTTCCCAGCATCCCTGCACTGTCCTACCGTGCTTGTACCCAGCCACGAACACCCACCCTGGCACGCCGGCATGAAGGACCACTGCAGGAAGCGCTCCGTGCCTGTGTGCCAGCCTGTCTCCTCAGGCTCTCCATGGGATCCTTTAGGTTAGAAAAGCCCTTTAAGACCAAGTCCAACAGATAACCCAGCACTGTCAAGCCCGCAACTAAACCACATCCCTAAGCACCACATCTATACATTTCCTGAACACTTCCAGAGATGGCAATTCCATCAGTTCCCTGGGCAGCCTGTTCCAGTGCCTGACAACCCTTTCAGTGCAGAAATTTTTCCCAATGTCGAACCTAAACGTCCCCTGGCACAACTTGAGGTAATTTCCTCTTGTCCTATCGCCTGTTACTTGGGAGAAGAGACAGACAACCGCTACCACGTCCTTTCAAGGAGTTGTAGAGAGCGAGAAGGTTCCCCCCAGAGCCTCATTTTCTCCGGGCTGAGTCCCCGCAGCTCTCTCAGCCGCTCCTCACAGGACTCGCTCGTCACTTTGCCGTTTCTTAGTTTGTGGGGATGAGAGGGCAATCCCCGGTAGAAGGAGCCCCGGGGGCCGCCCCTCGCCCCACTCGGAGCCCTCCGGGGTCCGGTCCGTGCCGTGTGTGCGGTGCGGGTGCCACCGTGCGGCCACCGCCCCGGGACCCGCCGGGAGCCACGGACAGCCCCGGCGTGCCCCGAGCCCCGGCAGGGGACACTGGGCGGCTGGAGGGGCATCAGGGGGAGCGTGTCAGCCAAAGTGACTTGCCAGCTCCGGGCGAGGGGACAGGGAGAAACTAGATGGGAGCCGGGGCGGGGATGGGGTGGGGGGGGGCGGGCTGGGAGGACGGGGCGGGTGGGAACAGAGGGGAGGGGATGGTTTAGGGTTTGGTCTCAAGGGAAGGAGGAATATTCCACGCCCGCGGTGCTGAGGACATGGGCGTGGGCGCGGGGTGTCACCTGCCAGAGCGGGGAAGGCAGGGAGCCCCCCGTGGGGAGGCTGGAGCGGGGGTCGCGGGGTTGTCGGGTCCCCCATCCCTCCGTGCCGGGGTTTACCTGCGATGATGGCCGGGTTGCTCTGTCCGCCCTCCGCCTTCACCCAGAGCTCCAGGGTGAACTCGTCCCGCGGGACGGCGGGCAGCGCCTCCGCCCGCGCCGCCAGCTGCTCCCGGCCGCCCGAGAAGTACAGCGCGGGCAGCGCCCGCTCCCGGGGGGCGCCCGGCACCTGCGGCTCCCGGCCCCGCCGCCCGGCCCCCCGGCCCCGGCCCCGGCTCCCTGCGCCCGCCTCGCCCCCCGGCTG
>JAWWEE010000004.1:26977603-27004211 GCA_035221455.1 Xenops minutus | reverse complement strand
CCCTGCGCCCGCCTCGCCCCCCGGCTGCTCTCCGCCTGCCCCGGCTCCCCGCGCTCTGCGGCCCCGCGGGGGTGCAGCGCCGGGCGCCGCGGGACCCTGCGGGTACAGCCCGTAGGGGTGATGCGGGGGCGCGGCGCGGCGGCTCGGAGCCTCCATCCCGCACCCCGACACCGGCGGGGGGTCCCCGTGGGCCAGGCTGAGCGCCGCCAGCAGCAGCGCGGCCAGGGGGGCCCCGCCGCGCAGCATCCTCCTGGGGGACGAAGTTTGGGGGGCGGGAGGTGGGGGGCGAGTGGCTCCGGGGGAGATCGGGGCGCTCAGGGGGGCGGCGGGCGGCAGCGCCGGGGCATAATCCCCCGGCCCCCGCCGCAGCCGCTGCCCCCAACTTTTCCCCGGCACCGCTCTCCTCCCCTCTGCTCCTGCGGGAGGAGGAGGAGGAAGAGGAGGAGGAGAAGGAGGGCGAGAGCACCGCGGTGGGGACCCCCCTTCTGCCTGCAGCCGGGGTTCCCGGGGCACGGCGGACCCTGCGCGGCTCTCGGCGCTGGCCGGCTCTGCCTGCGGGAGCGGGGGATGCGTTAGTCGCCCTTATCTAGAAAGCCCCGAGGCGCTCCGCTCCCCCCCCACCCTAAGGAGGGGTGTGGAGGGGGGGGCTGCCCTTATTTAAAGATGATTATGTCCAATCTAATAAACCCCGAGCGAAGCATCGCCCTCCCTTCCCTCCGCCCTCCCGGGCGCTGCCCAGGATGCTGGCGGGGAGGGGATGCGGAGGGCACTCAATGCCCGGAGGGCATTGGGTCCCCTCCGCATTCCCTCCTCGCCCCCGGGGTTTTGGGACAGCACCTGCGCTGTCCCTGCTCGTGTTTTCTCCTCTTGTAGCTCCCACCTCGCCTCCATCCTCCATCTCCATCACCTAGAGGGCAAGAAAGGAAGGTGAAAGGAGGGGATGTCCTCCTTCAGCCCTCCCCCGGGTGAGTGGAGAGGTGGTCTTGGGCTCAGGGTCCCTCTCAGGCAGAGATTTTCCTGCTTTTTCTCTCTTTCGTTATTTTTTTTCTTTCCCAAACAACAATCCCATCTGTTTGACACGTGCAGAAAGGTGGGCTGGAGGTGCCTTATCCAAGCAAACAACACACAAAAGCCAAACCCCCTATGAATGCATCAAGGGAGTGGGCAGCAGGGTGAGAAGCATCTCACCCACCACGCTGCCAGAGGGTACGGTGCTGACACTGCTGGGGAGAGCTTCCCAAAGTATACGGGTGGGAAAACAAGCCCCCAAAGTTTCCTCCTGCTTCCCAGGACTCCCTCGCACTGGCACAGAGCATGGGAGACTAGGAAAACTTCAGCAAGGAGATTCGGCGAGAAGGGAATTTTTTTTATCCTTTCTTTAAATTATTATTGTTTTATATATTATTTTTTTTCACTCCCAAACACTATCTGTGGCGGTCAGTCTGAAGCAGGGTTGCCAGCGAAAGCTGGGAGGCCCCTTCCAGGGTACAGGCTTTCAAACCAGCGAGGCAGGAGGGAAGGGATTTAAGAACAAACAGCAGGAGCTGGCTGTGTGGGGTTGGGGTCAGGGGTTTTTTGTCCTCTCAAGGTGGGAGGGTGATGGGAGGAGGTTGGGGGTGCTGATGCTTTTGGTGGGGGGAGACAGAAAAATAGAGTGCTGGGAAAAGTTGAAGTTTAGGAGGGGTGAACACAGTGCTTCTCCAGCCCCCCAGGAAGAAGGGAGGTGGGTGTGAACACTCAGAAAGGTGAGGGCACAGCAAGACTGGGCTGGCGGTGTGTGGAGAGGAAGGGAGGACACGCAGGGAGCGAACAAGGCCAGGCAGAGCAGGGATGGCTCATGCGAAGTTGTTCAAGCAGCTCCCAAGGACATTTGGGGCGTGAACCACATCCAAGCACAACACCAACGCCCATTGCTCGCAGGGAGGTGATGAGAAGAGGTCTGCAGCTCTCCTGCCTTCTCCAACTGCACCGGTGCCCATCCAGGGGCAGTGGGGGTATGGAGACAGCCCAGCTCATTGGCAAGGTGGCCCAGCAAGGGTTGTCCTGGGGCCAACACCAGCAAGCTCTGCTTACAGTGCGTATTCATTCAGGAATGAAACAAACTCCTGATAGCCCTGTCTACCAGGGCCTGATAAGGGAGGATCCCACGGGATGGCTAATTTTTAATGGTGGTGACCTTATTAAGTGGTTATTAATCATCTTGTCACATAACACCCTGCCCCAGGTACTCCAAAGATGCAAGACCACAAGACCCTCAGCAGCATATGCTGCCATCCAAAGAGGTTCAGCAGCACTGTGTCCTCAGGGACAGCCTGGCTGAGATGAATCCAGTATCAGAGCAATAAAACCCTCAAAAATGCACACAGGCAAAGACTATATATAGGCTCTGGCCTGGGCTAAGCCACACTCTTGACACAATGACACCCACAAACAAGAAGCTCTGCTGTCTGCAGGGTTGGGATGCAGCAGTAGCTGCAAAGCCCACCAAGGAGCCCACTTGTTGGAGTGCAGATGGCTGACAGAAGAGGAAGGCTTCCTACCACACCAAGCCCCTGGCTTCTCCTGCTCTGCCTGCCCAAGCCTGAGTCCGGATTTAGGAACCATTAGAACAGGCAGCTGAGATTATGAATCATTACCCTGCTCTGGTTCCAGTGCACTCCATCCACACCCAGGCAGGTTCCCCTGGCAGCCTCTGCCAAGGTGGCACTTGGAAGAGGCTCGTGAGAATGAGGAGGGCAGGACCATGGAGGCATCTCCCTGGGCTGGCTTGGCATCTGGGCAGCAGAGATTCTGGGATGCTGTTCCCATCCCAGTACCACTGTGGGCTGCAGAGTAAATCCTTGTCATTTGGATAGGTAGGGTTTTTTTGCTTTCCAAAAAAAACCAAACAAACAAAAAAAAAACACAAAGGGCAATTAACTTGACCAATGTGATCATTTCACTGCCTGTGAGGCAAAAAGCAGTCCTGTGGATAAGGCAAGGGACTCCAGGATGGCAGAGCAATGCACCCTCAGCATGTTTTCTGTCTCTCAGGAAAGAAGGGAGATCCCAGGTTAGAGCCAGCCTGTCTTGGCTGGGGAATGCAGCAGCCCTGCATCTTCCAGAGATCCCTACATGCAGCATCTGGGTGCAGATGCTCCTCCCAGGCAGGATCGAGCTGCTGTTCAAATCTACTGATGACACTCAGGAGCAAAAAAAAGGATGCTGGGTGGGAGGAAGGAGGAGGGCAGAGTGGTGTCAGAGGGTAAGTTGGGCTGGATATTCCTCATCCCTTCCCTATGTGTTGTCCTTGCTGGCACATCCCTGCTCTTTAGGCCCTCTGGGCTGTCAGTCTCTGCAGAGAGGGTTATTTGGGATGGGGATTGAATGAGACAGGTTGCTGGCACTGGGCAGGAGCATGGGGCCAGGAGGCTTTGGAAGGAGGCAGAGGGAAGGGGGAGCCCCATCAAAGTGAGAAACTGAGTGGGGGTTCTGGGGTGAGCCCAACACAGGAGTGGGGTTCCCGGTGCCAGCTAGCCCACATTGGGGGAAGGTGAAGAGTAGCTCTGGGGCACACTGTAGGGGGGTTGAACAAGATGACCTTCAAAGGTCCCTTCCAATCCAAACTATTCTATGATTCGAGGATTTTAGCTTTTCCCCACGCCTGTCAAAAGCCATCAACAAAAGCCTTCCTCTCCCTCCACTCCTCCTCGGGAAACCACCAGCGATCTTGACATGGGAATAAAGGCTCTGGGAGAATCCAGCTTTTTTGTTCGTGGCCAGGCAGCCAAATCCCGCAAGCCCGAGACAGCAAGCCTCAGCAATCAAAGCCACGAGCGACAGCCGACCCTGCTCAGGGC
This sequence comes from Xenops minutus, assembly GCA_035221455.1. Lineage (NCBI taxonomy): Eukaryota > Metazoa > Chordata > Aves > Passeriformes > Furnariidae > Xenops > Xenops minutus. Next base: position 27,000,372 of record JAWWEE010000004.1, on the reverse strand, counting down.
ACAGCCCCAGCCCTCCCTCCTCTCCCTCGCCAGTTCTCCTGCTTTTCCCAAGCAGATTAGGAGCCTGTTCAAACGCTCAGGACCCCCGGAGGTCAGAGACGCTGGCCTCCTGCACCAGAGGTTTGCTTGGGAACTTGCTGAGTTTCCTGCTTCTGGTAGGTCTGGAGATAAGCCCTGGTGTGCGGCCGCTGTCGGTGCCAGTGCCAGCAGGAGTCCACAGTTGCACACCGAAAATGCAGCAGCCAGAGCTCCAGAGCCATAGAATCATAGAACCACAGAATGATTTGTGTTGGAAGGGTCCTTAAAGATCATTTAGTTCCTCCTACCACCACGGGCAGGGGCACCTTCCACTAGCCCAGGTGGCTCCAAGCCCTGTCCAGTTTGCCCTTGGACACTTCCAGGGATGGGGCAGCCACAGCTTCTCTGGGCAACCTGTGCCAGGGCCTTCCCACCCTCACAGGGAAGAATTTCTTCCTAATACCTAATCTAAACCTATTCTCTTGCAGTTTAAAGCCATCCCCCCTTGTCCTCTCACTACACGCCATTGTCAAAAGCCCTGTCCTTTGTATGTTTGTGCCTTGTAGCTGAGCACATCGTGTAAGGGATGAGAGACAATCAGCGAGCCCTCCCATGGGTGCTCCCCTGGATTCTCCAAGGCCTGATAGGAAGGCTTGGCTCCCCCACCCTGCAACACCCAGTAGGGTTTCCCTGTACTGTTCAGTCTCACAAGTTCGGTGACAACAATTTCTCTGCTGAATTCAGCTGTACCAGCCTCAAGAATTCAATAAGCCACATACACAACCTCAGCTCCTTTGTCAGTGGAGCCAAGGAATGAATTTTAAATAAAAGGAAAGAACATCCAGCCAAGGATATGTCTGTTCCATAATCCTTACACCTCACAGCTGTCTGCTCACCTGTACTCTGAGACACACAGCCTGCAGACAGTGGGTAGTACCTCCAGGGCAGCAGGGATGCAGGGAGCCCATGGAGGAAGCCAAGTAGCCAGGCACTGATCAGGACATCAGCTAAGGTGCTTTGAAGACGGTTTGGTGCATCACCATTAGCTGCAGCAATTTCAGAGCAGCCTTGGATGTCACACTAGAGCCCAGAGCTGCAGCACAGATGTGCTTTGAATGGTTCTTGCAAGCCTCCAACAAAAACCACTGACTTCCAGTTGGGAGGTGGGGATGATGCAGGTGCTCAGCACCTCGCTCACTTCTCTACATAGGGAAGATGTTCCCTACACAACAGCCTCCAAGACTCTTCCTGCCTCCCAAAGTTTTACACTTCACCAAGAACTTGCAGGTGCTAAATTAAGACCATCTAGAGAACAGGGCATGACCTTTACCAGACGGGGTGTCTCAGATATGGAAAATTATTCCAACTGCTGACAAAAGGCACGGACTTATCTGCCTTTACGTAATGTAGCTCTTCCAGCAGCCACAGAGGAAAAGCACACATGAAAAAGCAGGGGGGAAAATGGAATCAGCTTCTCACTTCCATTCTGCCACTGTCATTGGGGAGTTTCGGCCCCATTAAGTCAGGATTGTTGAAGTGCAGCTCTGCATCCCAGTTGGGTGGGAAGCGTTTGCCAAGGGAGAGGCATGATGCCACACAGCTCCTGTGTCAGCAGCAGAGGCAGGATCACAGAGGAGGATGTGAACTCTGCAGGCACTCTCAGGAGGAGCATATTGGTACAAACATAGCAGGAACCAGCACAGGTTTCCAAAATCCCACCCCAGCAGAGCCAAGTCTGCTGTCAGGAGCTCCAGGAGAGCACCACACTCATGGCAGCTCCAGCGGTAAATCTAGATGGAAAAGTTACACGACCTTGCTGCATTTCCATTGTCCCTGTGCCCACACCAACATCTGTTTGTTAGCCCTGGTTGGATGTGCTGCTCACACGATAGCATCTCTTCCCTAGTCAAGCACAACTTCCCTTGCAGCAGTGTCAGAGCAATTACTTGTACAAACACCCCTCATCATCTCCCGATAGCCTTCGCTCTGGTCCTGCATTTTTAGGCTCTTTCCATGTGTTACCCAGGCAGAAAAGTCATTTACTAAAGCCAGTCAATAAGACACGGAGGGAACATTTAATCTGGCACAGGTATCTGAAGGACAAGGGGAGGGGAAAGGGCTCGTGCCACCTCAGCGTGCAGCTTTGCATGTTGCAGCTCCTCAAAATTCCCATTGTAAGATCCCTCCATCTGACCTAAGCCAGGGAACAGCGGCAGCAAGAAGAAATGGAGCAGGAGCAGACCAGCACAGTGGCTGGGGTGAAGGCAAAGGGGCTGTATTTAGCCTTGCTGTCCTCAAGGTAAAGCAGGATTTGTGGCACTGGGAATTAGAGATGCCTTCTGGTTGCTGGCCCAACATTCACTGTCATTGGGACATCCTCTATCCTGGGGAGAACCTGCTTTGTCATTTGGCAGCGAGCAATAAAAAGAAGTTTGAATGAGTCGGACTCAGCTCTTAAAAGCTGGCCGGCAAGGGCTTAAGTATTTGGGGTTTGGACAAATTCATCACCACAAGGAAACACCTCTGCCCTCCTCATTCATTTTTAGAAGAGACAAATAAAAATAGATTTGCCAGGAGAGCCGCAGACAGGGAAGAAACAGGGAAGGAGCCACATGCCTGCTGTCAAGGAGGTTCAAAGCCTCCAGCTCACAACTGTGCTGTGGGCCTGCACCCCAAGGCCATTCATGTCCCACCTCGGGGCAGGTCAGAGCCCTGGTGAAAAGATGGAAGAAAGGATGAGCACACACACATGCTCATCTCAAGCAAGGGGAAGAAGTGGTTATTCCAGACTGGGGAAAAAACACCTCCTGGTTTTCACTGGACCAGAGAGGAGACCAAGAGATGAACGCTGGTACCACCTGTTATCCAGCAAGTTTCCAGTTGCTTCTTAAATTGATTGTTGGACATTGCCCACCTGACTCTGTAACCAGAATGGTTTTGCACCTGCATTTTAGGAGATGGCATCAGACCTAGGTGTGCAGCCCCAGGCCAGTGGCATCTGGTACCTGTGAGTCTACACACATAACAAGAGCTGAAGGCACCAAGAGCATTGGCTCCCTCCAGCCTTTGCAAACACAGTGGATGCCTCCATATCCTGTAGGAGTGGCACTGGGCTGTGTCCTGCCACACTGTACTTTCTGTGCTGGTTTGCTGAAGCCCTTGAGTCTTTGATTTCATGGCCCTGAGCCCTTAGCCTTTAGTGTCTCTATCAATGGTGTCATGATAATGGTCCACCCCTGTGGCCCGCCTCAAAGCACAGATACATCTTCTGAGGATGTTGGACACCTCAAATCCATCTCAGTCCAGAGTGCTCACCACGGCTGTTGAGCAGAAGAGGGCAAGGCATGGGTATGAAAGCCTTGGTCAGGAAAAGTCCTTGCTGGTAAGGACCACCCCTTCCAATTGAGTGCCTTCCTGGGTGCTAAAACCTATTGCATCTTTGTACCCTGCTCTTGCAGGGTTTGTCTCGGATCAGTCTGATTAATTAGCTGATTTAAGCTTTATCTCTTGGTCAGGTTTTCCCTTCAGCTGTTTCTGTGGCTCCTTTTGGAGCTGCAGATGCACGAGTGATCTCTGAGTTCCCTCCCGTGCTGCTAGCAGAGCTGGCTGGCAGCATTTGCAGCTTCTGACAGCCTCACTATGCTGGCAGGAAGAACAGGAGAAGATCAGGAGCCCTGGTCTGGGAAGAGCCAGTAAAATCAGTAATCCATCACTTTGGATGCAGAACCACCAGGCAAGGCTTTTCCAGTTAAGAATGGAGATGAGAGGGTGTTTGTGGCATGTCCTTCCCATGGAAGCCTCCAGCTCCTGAATCTCCTGCTGGAGAGTCTCCTGCAGCTCAGTATGCCTACCCAGAGACCCCACATTATCTCCTTCTTGCAGCCCACTCCACTGCACCCAACACCACAGCTCCACCAGCATCGCCCAGAGTAGTCCTTTCCCTCCTTGCCTTCACCCGGTCCCTGGAGAGTCTGTAAACACGCCATGTCCCACACTAGGGTTGGGGCCACTGGGCCAAGCTGGAGGAGCTCCAAGGAAGCAGGAGTCCCTTGAGCATCACCTATTGCCCAGTGGGGTCTGTGGGTGCCAATCCCAGCTGGAGCACAGCTCTCCACCATCGCCCCAGGACTGTGGAGGAACGTACTGCTCCTCAGACTGAAGGCAGCTGGGATGAAGAAAGATAAAGCTAAAGCTTCATTTTGCTGGGCTATCAGCATGCTGGCACTCATGTAACCCTCTTAGTTCAAGCTGGTTAGCCGGGCAGAAAACCTCAGGCCAAACTCATCCAGAAAAATCCCTGAGCAGAGAAGGAGTTGTCCTGATAAGGGGCTATTTGGCAGCATCACTATCCCACGCCAGTTTGAGGGATTAAAACAAAAAGACCCTTTTGCTGGTACAGAAGGTCCCCTGCGTTAGCTGTCTTTTTCCTGGCATTAAACCATGTGGGAAAAACGTGCTTGTCCACCTGCTGCTGCCCCTGGGCTGAGAGGGGATCCTAGCTAGATGGGTTTTTCGGGTAACCCCCTATGCTTGCACCACCGGTATCTCCTGCCGGGCTGCCGAAGCACCACGAGCAACCTGGAGGCTGAGACGTGTCCCCAGCCCACGGCGAGGCCACCGTGAGCCCCGTGGGAGCTGGTGAAACGCCGCATGGAGGGAAGCCTCGAGCAGCGGTCCCGGCGCATCGCCCGCACCGACCCGCGCAGCCAGCGCGGCGCGGACCTGGCACCCACCGCGCCCGGCGAAGGCGCTGCGGTTCTTGGTCTCCCCCCAGTGACCAGACCACATATAACAAAGCAGCAGGTCTGGCTCGTGCTCGGGGAGGTTTCCAGCCCCACGAGCAGAGCTCCTGGCTCGCAGAACGGGGTGTATGATTACCAGGTAATTATGCTAATAATTATTTCCCCGAATCCTGCCCACGAGTGAAGCCCTCTCGCTTGGCGTGCCGGCTTGCGTTGCAGTTTTTGGAAGCACGACCCCATTTCTTCCATATGCCAGCACTTGAAATGTATATATTCAATCATTAAGGAGCACCGACACCGCTGTGGCAAATGACCTGTCAACAGATTTACAGCAGGAAGTAAGTCACTGCCTCCGAGCCTGCACTCTTAATGTAATTAAAGTCCTCTGTTTGGAATTCGTTGTTAATTAATATTCATGCTCTGTTCCCCATCTGCCATTCCCACATTGCTGGTTCCTTCTGAGATTGATCAGAGGGTTATTAAGGCAACAAGCAGAGAGAAGGAGGGGGGTGGTTGGTGGGAAGGGGCTGGATCAGCTTTTGGTAAGGGAGAAGGATTACATCCAGGACCCCGACAGCTCCAGGAAGGAATGAGTGGCTGAAGCATCATCCTGGCTTTCCACATTGTTGGGGAGAAATTAAAGGGATGGTGAGAATGATGGATCAAGAGATAGACGCCATTGGCTGGCTGCTGGACTCTCTCAGGGCTTGCTTCAGCACTTAAAGGAGGAAGAGAAGCATCTCTGAAGCTGGGTCCCAAGGACAAGCTGGTGGTGTGAACAAAGCCTAATTAAAATGAGGCTAATTGCTGGCCCTTGTGTTTCACCTGAGGGAGCCACCATGGCAGCCCAGCACCATGAACCAGACCTAGCAGCACAGTTGTTTGGGGGTGGAGGCTCAGAGGGAGCTTCCAATGAAGCTGTACTCATCTAGGCGGATGTAAGGATGGCATGGATGTATGGAGTGTTAATGCACACCAACAACTTTCCCCAGCCTAGGGCAGGGCATGAGGGGACATCTGTGGGGACACTGTGGCCGACTTCTTTCATTCTGACAATGACAGCACACCAGGTGCTCCTGTTAAAGCAAGTTGTGGGCTGCCTCTGGCCATGGGTGAGCACTGAGAGCTTGCCCCCCTCCCTGTATAGGCTGAAGGTCTCCTCTCTGATCCACAGCCACTCTGGCATTCCCACAAGTGCTCAGCATGGATCCCAACAGGATCAGACACATATGGGAACAGCCACAACTCCTGCACCAAAAATGCTGAAACCAGGCACACACAGTCCACCGCTTTGGGTGAGAGAGATGTTCCCATACCACAGGCTGAAAGCCTAATGGGTGCCATCCTTCTGAGCACATGGGCTGCTGTAAATGCAACGCTCTGCAGCAGAAGAGACCAAGCTATAGAGGTGTCCCCAGTGGTGGCCCTGTATGAGCCCACCACCCCATCTCCATGTGCTGGAGATGTGTCCCTCATACTGACCCTGTATCACCCCACTGCACCATTCCCAGGTGCTGGAAATGCCAGAGCTGAGCACCCTTTGAAATTAATGGCACTGCATGCACTGCAAAGCCTCTTGAAGACCCTTCCTGGTCCCAGGATACAACACAGGATGACTGGGAGCGTGTGGTCGCTGCAGACAGGTAGGCAGCTGGAAGGCAGGTCTGGCAGTCAACCTCCCTCAGCAGGAGAGCACTGTCCCTCTCCCTTTCCTGGGCAACTCTTCTTCCCCAGGAAAGGTGTCACAGGGACATGGTATCTCAGGACAGAGGTTCTCAAGGGACCGTAGGGACTGGGGCTCTCAGCCAGGCCCCAAGCAACCCTGGCTCTGTCACAGGAGCACTGTGAGTGGGGTTTCCTCAATCAGCGAAGCCCATTTCAAATGGCTTTTAGATCCTTAAACACAATCGTAGGGTTTAAATTGGATACACCCCTCTCTGAAAACTGAGTCCTGCTGGCACCTCCTGTTTATACATGAACAATCAAAGTGATTTATTCATCTACCTAAAGCACAGTTGCTCTTTGACCATCCATCCATTATCCTTATCTATCTGTCCTGGTTAGGAGCCGAGCAATCCATCTTAGCCAACCTAATGTATGCCAAACAGCTCCGCACGCCGCCGCGCTCCGAGAGGGCTCTGCCGGAGCAGACGACACGGGCCTGGCTTTCAGCAGCACTAACGCAATTCCATTGACGTCAACCGGAGCTGCCCGTCATCACCCTCCCAGAAAATTAAAGCCTAGGATGGGCAGCCCCGAGGTGGGCACTGAAGGGATCTGCGGTTGTGATCAGGACTGGATCTGCCACCCAGCTCACCATGGAATGCATGGACACTGTGCCACCGGTGTGCAAAGAGCCTGGTTAACTGGGAGAACTTCTTGATTCTCCTGATTAAATTGCAAAAGGGTGGTGGTGTGGTCCCACAGCATCATCTTCTCATCTATGATGAAAAGACCATGTTACTCCTGTGCCATGTGGGTAACCAGCAGCGGCAGCTGCAGCCCAGGTCCCTGCTGTCCCTGCCTGGGATGTTGCAGAGGAGCTCAGGGAGTGTCACAGGTGATAGTAGGTTGCTGATCTCCTGCCTCCTGGGGAAGGAAGTTCCACACCTTGTAGAAAAGGGGTAAGTGAAACACCCATGGGGCTGCTCCATCCCTGGAAGTGTTCAAGACCAGGTTGGACAAGACTTTGAGCAACCAGATCTAGTGGAAGGTGTTCCTGCCCATGGCAGGGTGGTTGGAATTAGATGATCTTTAAGGTCCTTTCCAACCCAAACCATTCTATGATCTATGACCATTAGAAATTATCTCTGAAAAAGTGTTGCCACCTCTCTTCTCATCTTTCACTGGGGACAAGCGGTTGTGACAAACTGAAGCCTCTTGCCTGAAGCAGGCAGATGCCCAGAAGGGAGAAGCAGGATTTCTGCTCTCTGTTCCACAGTCTGTCCCCATCCTGGGCTCTGTGGGGACTGTTCAATCCCACAGCCATGGATGGGACAGTGACAAGGCTCAGTCATGCAGGGTCTCCACCTCATGGAAGGTCTCCACCCTGCAGAAGCCATGGCTTAGGGAGGATGGCACTGGAGTTGCCTACCACGCACCTCTTGGTCAGCAGCCTGAGTGGCCACTGCTGAAACTGTAACTAAGAAAAACAATCCTGCAAGCTTAAATAAGCTGCAAGGGACACTGTGTCCCTCTAAAGAAACTGGGCCAGTTTTGCAACTCCCCATCAAGAAGGTCCTCACTTGCCAAATGTCACCTCCCAGTTGAAGTACATGCTGTGACAACTTTCCCAAGGAGGTTTGGGAAGGGTGTGTGGCCACAGGCAAATCAAATGGTTTTCCCATGGCTTTTCTCTTGGAAAAAAAATGACCCAGTTTGGCTGAAATTTTCCAGAGAAGTTCAGGTTGGGGCAAATCCCTGGGAGACAATTTCTGCCTAAATGTCTGTGTTTTGGCATTGTTCTAAGCAATGGGAAGTACAGCTCTGTAAGGGGAAATATTGGGCAATCTCAGTACCAAGCAGTGTTATCTGCTCTGTCTGCAATAAAGCAATTAATTCTCTTTGCAATTTACTCTCTTTGCCTTTGAAGAGGATTTTCTAGACTGGGGGGAATAAAGTAAAAAAAAAAAAAAAAGAAAAGGAGAAGAAAGCAGCAGAATTTGCCAACCTCCTGCAGACTTGAATCACTCCAGCTCTGTGTGATGGCACCTGGCAGAGCAAGGAGGCAAGGAGAAGTGTGAAGGGCTGTGGTTTGGAGACCTCTGAGCTCATCTAATAGAGAGGGAAAAGGTTCCTGCCACTGCCATCTCTGAGCACAACCTTCAACAGTTGGGTAATATTAGAGAAATCTCCTGGGTCACTGAGGAAAAGCAGGAAGTGGTAGGAGCAGGTACCAGCACTTCCAAAAAACAGTCCTGTTTTTTGGACAAGCAGGTGTTTTCATGGTATTTGAGACCATTTCTGTCTGTGCAGAGTGGGCAAGCAATGCTCTTGCATGGGGATTCTCCACAGCATTGGTGAATGTAGTTTACAGCCTGTCTGAAGGCAGGACACAGCACATTTTTGTGACAGTGTTTACTCTGGAAAGTTTTCCAGCTTGAGAAAGTCTTGGTTTGGATTACCCAGAGAAGCTCCAGGCAAACATCTAAAATTTGGGCAATCAAAGCAGACCCAGACTCTCAAGGCCAGTGCCCACAGCTGGCTACCAGGATGAACAGCTTGAGCCCCTAGTTCTGCAGTCAGTGTGGTAGGGCAAGGTGAGGCAAGATGCCTTCCCCAGCCACACACCTTCTCCACCACTGCCCTGGGTGGATGGAGGCACAGGTACTGAGCATCGCTATGGCAGCACTTGTACAGTCCGACCCAGCAATGTTTGGAGCCATGACTGGTTGTCTTCTGGAAATTCTTGAGTAGATTGTGCCTAAAGATCACCCAGATTTGACAAATTTAGCTGTAGTGTCAGATGACTCTGTCCACAAGCCAGGTTGATTTCATTGCTGGTGTGAGAGCAGGGACAATAACCAAGTGCTTAGATAGAAACCCACAGGCCAAAGAGGTGTTTTTGTGCAGTGAAAGTATTTTCACCGAGCTTAAGTCAAGCAATGAAATATTCATAGGACACTAAAGCAGTGGGCTCCCTGGCTGCCTTCTTATGGGAATCCAATAATACTGGAGACAGCCTTAATTCAATATTCAAAAAGCCACTCTCTTTTCCCCTCTCTCTCCATCTTCCCGATGTCTCTTTGGGTTCAGAAACCTTTTCGGAAACCTCACTTTTATGTGCTGGATGCATTAGAGGAGAGAGAAGGGCAGAGATGAGTAACAGGAGGAGGAGGAGGAGTGGGAACAGCAATGATGGGGACCACATAAGGGACAGATGGGGATTTTTGGTCCCCAAGCTACCTGGTGATGCTTGGCTGAATGATCTGAGCATCTCTTCCCACAGATATGTCTCCATGGCTTTTTTGGGGCCACACAAGTGGCTGGTCTAGTCCAGGAGCTGTGTAACCATGGATGTGTGGTCCTGTGTTCCCACCGACAGACTCACAGACAGGCTGCCCGGCTCAGCTGCAGTGGGTGCCAGCAGGGCTGAAACCATTTTTGGCTCAGCATTTATCCTGTCTAAAAAAAACAGTGGAGATGGAGCCTTTGTCCACCAGTGTGGACCAAAAATTGGGACACTTGGACTCAGATGCTCACGAGCTGTAAAGCTCTATAGCTCCAACAACAGGGGTGCTGTTCATGTGGACATTCATCCTCACCCAGGTGAGGACATGGATGCTGGCAGGGCTTGAATGAGGTCTTTGGTGCTCCCAGCTTGCCCTGCTGATGGTACAACCCTTACTCCCTGACCTGGAATACCAATGCTGACCTTCTCCTCCCCGTTTCAGAAAGAGCAAGGCCAACCTGTGAACCTCTTCCCAGAGGTCATGTTTTGTGTGCAGTTTCACTGAGCTGACCCCCAGGAGTCAACACTGGCATGCAGTTATCCCATGCCAGAAGATGGGCGCTGCTTTGTGCTGTAGCTGGGTGGGAGGGACCTGGAGCTCTGCTGGCAGGACCTTTCTGCCCACTGTGGGGAGGGACAATACTCAGGGATGTGAACAAAGCCCTTCCTGCCATTGAGAGTCCAGGAGATTGCTTGCTGCCCCTCCAAATAAAAAAATGTAGGGCACCAAAAGATATGAGCAGCAGGACAAGATGGGGGCTGAATGTTGTAGCTTCACATAAAAACTCAGGGAAGAAAGTCCCCCACTTATCATCTGTAGCTTTGGATGATGGTGCTCTATACGTGTTGCAGCAAAGCAGAGATTAAGAAGAGCAACAGCTTTCCTAGCACTTAGCAGGGTATTTTTCCCTGCCTCATAGGATTCTTTCCCAGAGAGTACTTAAAATCCAATTATTTACTCCACAATGCACTGGTTATTTGGTTTCTTCTGGCATCACCCAGTCACGAACACCCTCAAGCAGATCAGTTTCAACCTTCAGAAAACCTTTCTATTAACATTTGATCTCGTCAGGCTTTTTTTATAGCCACTCTCAAAGCTAAGTGGAAGCCACTCAATTGCTATCTGCCACACTGGAGCATGTGGGCAGATGCCAGATAGCAAGGACAGGGGCAGTCCCCGTGCAGGAGACTCCAATGCACAAACAAGGCACAAAAATTGGGAGAAATGCAAAAAAAATTGGGTCCATGCTTACATGCTGGGGTGAGGATGGAGAGCTCTATACTGCTCTGAGATGCTCCCCATCTCCAAGAGGAGGTGAAAGGTCTCTGGGGAAAACCAAAATGCTCCATCCTGCTGGTGCCATCACCCTGGACTGGGGGCTGTGCTAGTACATCCTGCAGAAAGAGAGGGTAAGCAGGAAGCCTGCAAGCCCTTTCACACCTTGTGCCAGAGCCTGGCAATAGTGAGGCCCTGGGCAAACTCCAGCAGGAACCTGACATGCTGCCTCCCTTTCCTGCCCTTTCCATAGCAAAACAGATTTCTTCCTCCCTTCCTTGTTCTAGCATCTCCAGGCCTGATGCTGATGATGCAAACACAGTGAAGACACTTTTTCTCCTTGTTGATCTTTTATAGATTCTAGTTCCAGCTATACTTGGAATTATTTTAAGACTTTCTAGAAAATCACTAGTCCCACAGATGATTGTTTCAGAGCAGACTTCCCTGGGCATTTGGGGCCAGTGCAGGACTCCTGACAGGGTCTCAGAAAGCTCTCCTTGTCCCTTGCCTCTTTGCTGCTTCTCCACATGCACCCCATCCGTGTCTTTCCATAACACTCAATTCCCACTCCATCTGCCAAGACTTTTGGGCCACCCTCTCCCCTTTGAGCCTTGAAGTAAGGTGAAACAGCTGGACTACATCTCCCAAGGGGCACAAAGACCTCCTGCTTCTGAGGCACTCAACACTGCCTGGAGTGCAGTGGAGACAAGTGGAGATACACTGCATCCAAAGGATGTTCCTAAAAGACACTGCCAGTACACTGTCAAACAGGAATTTGATCGTGTCAGGCTCCAAGTCTTCCCTGTCTGATGTAGTGCCTCAGATACAGCATGGCAAACCACAGACACAGCTACAGCACCCCAGCATCAGTGTGCACCCTGGCTGGAGAGGTGAGGCAGGCATTTTATCCCATGGCAACATATCACCAAAGGCAGGTACTTCCTCTCAGAAAAGTAGTGGGTTTATGATGAACACAGATGATAAAGCTTGGTTTTCTCTTATTTTTGAGTCTTATACTTTAACTCACAGTTTTAGAAGTCCAAGCTAGGTATTCTCCAGTATACAGGGTGTTGACTGTTCCACTATGACTCCTGGTGAACTCCTGGTTTATGAATCTCACAGACTATGCTGGAACCTGTAAGCAGAGACCCACAATGATGATTCATGTGGAAAAGTAGGTTGTAAAGCACATCTAAACAAGGTTACATGTGAAACGTGGCAGAGCAAGGACAGGATATCAGGTCTACAGTAACACCCCACACACTCCACATCATTCCCTTTCTTCTCAAGGAAAACTGAAAAACCTGAAGGTCCCTCTTTGCCTAAGACACCATGGCTCTTGGACCACTGGTTGGTGAAGGACCAGTCCTGTCCCTGTGCAGCAATGGGTGCTGGGGCATCCCCATAATCCCAGCTGCTCCCAGCTTCTCCTTTAGTGAGCCCCCCCTCAGGTGGCCACCCACAGACTCATAAGCCTTCCAAGAAGGCCTCTGCGAGGAATAATGCTGCTGATGGATGTTGCCTGTCTGCGTGAATCGTCTGCCAGTAGGTCACGAATTACTCAGATGTGCCTGTTATCCCGAATTATTCCCTGATTCACGCGGCAGCTTACGCAGGCGCTCCTTGATTAGATTCCTCAATATCAAACACCCTGTCTTGTTGGCCTGACCTTCTTGTCCACGTAAGCCTCCAGGCCATAAACTGTTCTTATCCAAAATCTTGACCTCATGTTTAATTTTATCACCACTGACGTTAAGGGAGGTTAGTTAGGCTTGAGCACGCACTGGAAGTTGAGTTTTCCTGTACCAGGGCCTCTGTGCATTTCCCAGCGCTGACTGATGACCTGAATTCGAGGATGCCTTTTCCCTGGCTTCAACAGGCTTCAGCTTGGCACACGCATAATTCCTGGAATCAGTTCTCCACCACTGATGATGATGAATCAATCATTTGCTTTCTGAACGTGTTCCACAGAATTCCCTCAGCCTTCAACATGCTGGCAGGCTTTCCCACCACAAAATTAGTTGGCTCAACAGCTCTTGGGATATTGAGCACCCCGCGTATGGTTCCTGCCTGGAAACAAATGGATTGAAACATTCAAAGTGAACTTTTGTGGGAAGACCTTTTTCAGCAGGGCCCCAGACTTGGTGAGAACCAGTCTCAGCAAAAAAGGGTCGGTGGGCAGAGGGTGGTTGAGGAGAAGAAAGGGTGCTTGAGGGTTGGTGTATTGACATCAGACAGCCTGGTGCAGTCTAGAGAGGGCTTTTACAGGTTCAGCAGAGCCCTGGATACCTGACATCACCTGGGTGGTTCAGTGGAAAATCCCTGTGATGCTCAGGTTGAATACACATCACATCAGATATCTGTAAGGTTTTGCTTGGTTGTGTAAAGCCAGAAAGTGATCCAGGCTTCCTCTCTGGTGAGTGAAAAGACAAGCTAGAGTTCATTCCAGAGTCTGATTTATCCCAGGTATTTGGGACAAGATGGTATGAATAACTCTCAGACAGCTGTTCATTCCGTCCTTCAGTCATTGAGGGATATTGGATGGCAACTTCTGCTGCAACAAACTAGCTTTTGGATGGGTGAAGATAAAGTGAATGCTACCCCTTTGTTGGTGCCCACCTGCACCCCCTGCAGGTCTCTGTCACTGTCTGAATATCCCATTCTCCAGAGTTCACTTCCACACATTATCCTCCACAGCTGCTGCATGAGGAAGGGCCAGGCACCTTCAGCCAGCAGTGGGAGAGGAGCCAGCAGAGCACCCCAGTACACAGGGCAAACCTCAGTTAGCAACTCCCGCAGGGGCTGCTCAGCAGAAAGATTGGATCCTGCTGCCAGGAACATCATCTTTAAGGTCCATTCCAACACAAATCGTGTGATCCTCAGACCATGACTTGGGCTTTAGATAGATGCCCCTGCTTTCCTAAAGACACACAACTCCAAACTGGGTAGGGAAGCTCAGTGGGGCAGGGAATCCCCAGAGCCTCTGGCACTCACTTCACCACCTGCCTGAGTGCCAAAATGGGGCTGGGGAAAGCTGAAGTCCAAACACTGGGCCAGGTGTGGGTGTTTATATTTGGCATAATGGAGAGCACATTTGCAAAGAGGAATTAATCATTTTTGCCAATCAATTTAATTGTTGAACACTGCCTCTCTGCAAACTATTCATGAACAGACAACAACTTTCTCTAATTTAGTCATTAGTCCTAATTATTCACTCCATCTCTCCTATTAATAACATGCAGGCAGCAGATTGACAGTCAACAGCTCCATGCAATTATTTTGCTCAGTGAAGTTTGAAACACAAGCAGTGCCAGGTATTTCTGATGGGGCACAGATTGCCTGGTTCATCTCTGCCTACCCACCACGTGGCTATGAAATCCTAGAACCACATTTCTGATGTGAATGCCCCTGTTTGCAAAATGAACACGTGCCAAAAAGCTGCTGGTTCCCAGACTCAAAAGCGTTTGTTTGAATATCATTGAACAGTGAATACAAAGAAGGATCAAAGCAAATATATATATATATATATTTACACAGCTCAATAAATCCCTAATCTCAACTTCACAGAAAACAGCTTTCTCTAGGTCCATAGTATATCTGTATGTTGTCAGTGAGAGAATTTGCCACCTGAAACTAAGAGTGATTTATTGCAACGGTACATGAGGCATATCCAATAATTAATTACCGTGATGTCAATTAGCTACATCACATTGCTTTCCTGCACCCACACCATGCATCTAAGCATAGTCAGGCACCTGAGCAGTATTTCCAACTCTATGCCTTTCTTTCCCAGTTACCTGGGTAAGGACACTGGACAACACCAAACCATCAGTAAGTTACTTTGGGCTTAATGGTTTTTGGGGCATTTGAGGCTGTAGCCCTAGCAAGAAATAGAAATAGGAATCTCCTTTATGTACATAAAGACTAAATTTAAAGACTCAAAACGGGCAAAAATTGACTGCTCCCAAGCATGCCCTCATCCCCTGGAAGAGGCAGCTGCAGCATTAACTCCAGACAAAAACCCCTGCTAGAGGAAACATATCGACTTCTGGTGGGGAGAGCTCCTGTCTTGGTTTTAAATTCACTCAAGATGCAGAGTTTATTCAATTATCAGCCATCTAGAGACTGAAACATGGCTTCACTCCAAATATCAACCAGGCAGGGGAGATGATGACAAACAGGTTAACTCTTCATCTACCCTTCAGCTAGACAGAGGGTGAGCAGCAGGATGGCACTGAGCAATCCAACATACATGCAACATGAATCTCCAAGGTTAAAACTATTGGCTCAGTCCCTCACACGCAGAAAGGGCTTTGACACTGGCTATGCCTAGGAGGGCAGGTGGAAAAAAAAAATCCATGTGGTGTGGTACCCAATGGGAGGATGCTCTGTTCACAAGCCCCCTTTTGTAAGGGGACCCCATGCAGCACAAAGGGCTCTCTGTCCTCAGGGGAGACCCACGGCTGTAAAAACAAAGAAAGACACCGGGAAAGCGTCTGGTTCATTATTCCCTTCTGAAAAGCTCTCCAGCACAAGGCCTTTTAAAGGAAGACTCTGGCTATGAGGGGGGGGAGTGTGGATTAAGACTGAAATTCATTGGAAGAGGCAAAGGGGGGAGCTGGCAAGATGTAAATCCTCACCAAATGCCTTGGGAAGCATGGAGGGTCTTGTGCTGAGAGCCAGGCCCACATGCCAGCACATGGGGCTCCTGGGAGAGGTCAGAGCTACAGTAGTATAAAGCACTTTGCTCCTCTAAGATGCACCTGAAGCACTTGAGAGGCAGCACTCCCACAGATGTTACCTTAATGCCACTAGTTTTGCTGGGGCTGTTCAGCCACAGTCACTGGTGGCTCTGGAGAGCAGCAAGATGCTGGATAGAAAGCAAGCATCAACCAGCACAACTTTTCCACATGCTGCTCAAAGTCTGTTTCCAGCCATAAATACAACGCCCACTGGAGGAGGAAGGTTATAGAGTATTTGGGATGTCAAAGCCCAGACCTGCTGCTTTCTGGGAATCTCTTCTGTATTACACTGCTCTGACTCGGAGCTCACAGCATCATCCTTGCCAGGGTGTTCCTGCAAAGCGAGATTTGCTCTCGAGGGAACCGGGGAGCAGAGCCCTTCCCGGCAGCAGGCAGAGCTGGGAAGCTGGATCTGTCCCCTGCGAGAGGGATGGTAAATGGCCTCGTCTTTGTCATTACCTGGCAGAGATGAGTCTGGGAAGCTGCAGGCTGCACTAACCGGGTATGGAGCGTCTTCGACTGGGCTGAGCTTGCCCTCTGATGGCAAGCGGCGGTAGTGAGAAGAAGCAGCTCTCTCACGAAACCATCCCCTCCCTCCCCAGAGGGGTTTCCCTACTCCAGCTAATCGCCCTGGTGCTAAACCAGCAGTTTAGAGTGGTGCTACGTGAAGGCATCCTCAGCTCCCGGGGTGAAAATTGTCCAAGTGAGAACCGCTTCAGGCAGGGGAAACAGGCAAGAAGCTGCCCCATACAAGACAACAATCCAGGAGCCAAGGGTGACCACAGGACACTCAAAAAGAGGGGACTTTTACTGTCTATAACATAAAGCAGGGAGTTCTCAGGATATAGTAGCACATGCTAATGCTCAAAAAAACAATTGCAATCCACTAAATAGACCTGTTTGATACCATAATGGTACATAAACTACACCAAAGTCATCATATTTTGTGGGAGAGAAATCAGCCTAGACACAGACACCAAATTTATCAAAATGATTAGTACATTTGGACAAGGAATTAATTTGATCATGGTTGTATTTAGACATGGTGAATTAGCTCAGAGTGGAAGTGACAGCAGGGGCAGAGTGTGGCCAGATTTGGGAGTGTCAGTGGAGCAGGTAAGGGACAGCTGAGCCAGAGAGCTTAGCAGAGCTGCAGCATCCCAGGACAGACCTGGGGGTGCACAAACCAAGGCTCGGTCAAGCCTGTGTGAGAAACCATCTCTAGCCCTGCTCACACTGAGCAGAGTGCTTAGTTAATATTTGCCCAGAAAGCCCACTCAGTATAAGGTCAAAGACTCTCAGAACAGAAGGATGAGCCACAAGAGAACCTTCACTCTACTCCTGGGCACACACATTAGTGTGGTGCTTAATAACAAGATGGTATCTTTTTTCTTCTCCCTCTACAGGGAATTTGATAATCTTGAGCAGTGAATCAGGTTTTTCTCCAGCTGGAGGTCAGAAATGTAGTCTGGCTCCTCCATAGCGCTGCTTCAGAGCACAGACATTGAAACAGCAATTGCATGGACATTTCTCTTCAGGTCTCTGTAGGGCCTGGAAACTTTGAAGACACTATTTCAGTACTACAGAAGAATCACC
This sequence comes from Xenops minutus, assembly GCA_035221455.1. Taxonomy (NCBI): domain Eukaryota; kingdom Metazoa; phylum Chordata; class Aves; order Passeriformes; family Furnariidae; genus Xenops; species Xenops minutus. The sequence continues at coordinate 26,983,047 of JAWWEE010000004.1, read as the reverse complement.
AAAGTATTTTAACCTTGTTTGAGTTTAATCAAGTCAAATTCCTCTTCAGAAGATCTGAATGATTTAGCTGTTTGCAGCGTAAAGATGACACTTCTGCCAGATATCCCCCCTTTCTTTTTTTTGCTTTGAAAAATCAGAACTTTTTAAACACAGCAGTAAATGTTAATATTTTAGTTTCCCGATTCTTCATTTCTCAAAGTGGTTAAGCCATTTTTGCTTAAAATCTCTGTGCCAGCTTGGGGTTAGCCTGAGGCTAAGGAATAAAATTCCATATGCGAGTGGCAAAGGTATTGTTATAAGGCATTAAAAAATATACTTTTTTTTTAATAACTCTGTATAATCTTAATCACAATAGATGTCACTGAGCATCCTTCCTCTTAGCACTACTTGCTTCTGCCCTATTAAACTAGAAAAGAAATTAATAAAACCAACCAACCCAGTCCTCCACAGTTCCTGCTGTACTCATATCCCAAGCAGCCTCAGTTAACCTAAATAGTGTATTTTGATGACCAAATATGCTTTCACAGTCAAGTTTTGTGTGACGACCAGACGGGTACCTGAGTGTCTACATGAGCAATTAGTTCCTACCCCTCTGTCAAAACATCCTCTATTCCCTCGAGATCCTCGTGTCTCTGTGTCTGACTGCAGGGATTGAAATTCAGAGAGACATGTCCAGATTTCTCCCAGTATACTGGGTAGGAAGTGGGGCTCCTGGATAGCTTTGCTGCAGGGTTGCTTCAGGAGAAGTTGCTGACAGCCTAATTTTCAGATTTATAGAGCATTAAGAATTCCCATTGACTCTGTAACCAGGTGATGGATCTGTCTACGCTTCATTTTTCTCAGCTATAAAATGGGAGAAATGGCATTTCTGTCACTGGCTAGCTGGGAGGTTAATGCAATGAGTATTAATAAAGTTCTCTAATGACCTCTAGGGTGGCAGTTCCTAGCAGGGGTTGCTGTGCTCCTGAATGGACTAACAGATCCAGTGGAAATTAGGTGGTGGCAGTGGCTCAGAAATGGAAGCAGAAGTAATTTTCCTAATGAGTCATCATCAGTCAGGAATGGAGCCCAGAGCCCGAGAGGTGACTGTCACTTCCCCAAACACGTGGCCCTTGCGTGGCTCTGTGTGGAAGAAGTCTCAGTCTCCCTGCATGGTGATCCATGCAGAGCATCCTTAATGATTCCTGTGGCTGTGTTGCCAGTAGGCACCATGGCTGCAGCTGCCTGTTGCACAGGTAAATGGGGCTGCAGCCATAAAGGTCACAAACTAAGGGCTTATAATAAGTAGGATTTATGTACCCATAAGAGAAGAATCTTATATTGATATTAAGGTTCATCTATAGACAGTACTTGTCTGTTCCTTTCTTTAATGCCACAGGTAGTGTGTCCTCCCTCTTTGCACAGGACCAGAACTGGTACTTTGCTGGTTGGGACATGGTCAGTGACTGGCTTTGGAGGCTGGAAAATACAGACAAATAAGAGCAGAGTCCTACAGTACTCTTACAAAATGTATGTCTATCAGAAATACCAGTTTCTTTGTGTAAAATAATCACTAAGCACTGTGGCTGGACACAGCCTATCCCAGAGGAACCGGTTTGTTTGTAGCTTAAGTTTCAGGCTACTCAGGAATGGCTGATGTTTGCTGTCTGGGCAGGAGGTGCTTTCCTTGCTGTGCTCCATACACCTTTGAAGGCAGACAGACATATCTCCTTTAGGAGGACATACAAAATTCACAACCAGATTAAATGAGGAAACACAAGCAATACTCTGAGAACAGGACCCTAGGAAGGGTGTGTTACATGAGGGTGCAGGTGTCCCCACAACAGGGCTCTCCCCTCTCTCCTGAACCCATAAAAAGCTGTGCTTCAATGCAGAATTCCAGCTGGAGGCAGTGCAAGGGCACACTGCTGGCTGGAGGAAACAGAGAGAAGCCTCTTACAGCTGATCTATCCTGTTTGACTCTTGCACCCCTGCCATCAAGATTAATAACAGTGTTGTCAATACTTGGGCAGTGAAAAGATCTTCACTTAGAGGGTCTCCAAGAGCTCATCATGATATCCTATATCTCAGGAATTAAGGAGTTGTTCCTTAGGTGCTGAAGGTGATGGCTGACACACTCACTGTCAGGGCTGTGAGTGTAGGGGATTATATGTAGGCATAAGTGGGCATATATTTAATCTTTAACAGCTTTTGCCTGTGTCATTTTTCCCTCCCTGGAGCACAGACAGTAGTGGCATGGGCAAGACTTTTCAAGGATCAGCCAGTATGTCAGTTCGTGTGAAGCATGTGGTTGTGCTATTGCCAATACTACTGCTTATTACTACTTTGTTCTTCCCTTGGAAACCAGAAAGTCCATTGCAGACACTCATCCATAAAGCTTTTGATCCCTTTGGAAGACAAGGAAATGAGGCTTTCCTTTCTCTCAGCAATAGGAAACACAATGCACACAGACACCAACAGTCGGGCTCAAAGAAAGGTCTAAATAACAGTAATTCTCTTTTGTTGAAAACAGGGGGAATCGCTGCATTTCAATGACTTTATGGGGTTAGTCCTGAGACCTACCAGTCAGAAAGCTGTTTACAGAGAGCAGGGGAACCCAAAGGATAAAAGAAAAATCGCAAGCCAGACCAGAACACCAATAAGAAACCCCAAAAGTATATTAAAGAAAGCCTTTTAGTAACAGCAACAAAGAGTTAAATCATGGGAGTGGCTCTGATGGCAGATGACAGCCTGTAAAGGTAAGACTGCTGACCTGGATCTCACAGGGAAGCTGTCTCTGAATTTCCTGGCTTGAACGGAATTCCTCAGAGACACTGAGGTTTGCTGACTCTCTTGGGGTTTTTTCCCAACATGAGGGGTAAAAATAAAGAGGCAAATACCCAAAGATATCTGAGCACCATTGAGAGGGAGGTCAGGAGGAGCAATCCACAGCTCTCCCCCTTCAGCAGCACCTCCAGAGTAAATCCAGAGCTGTGTTTTGCTGTGTTCCCTTTGGGACGTTCGCCATCCAGGATCCCTGCCACCCTGCTGCATGCCTGGGAGCTCTCCTGACCAACACTGCCTACCTGGAGCCACCTTTTTTTTCTCTCAGACCAGTTTTACCAGCTCTCATACTGGTTTTACAGCCAACCCAGGGCTCACTCTGATGTCCCTACTGGGAGGATTGCTGCAGAGCTGATCTCTTTGGGCGTTTTCCCATACCTGGGTTTAGGATTACCCTCCTCAGGGAATGCCCTAATGTTTCACCAGCTGCCTCTTTAACCCTAGACAGGTAAAGCTGACTGCAGACAACACAGTTACTCAGTGCAAAGCATGCAATACGTTTCCATAGGTTGCTGGAAAAGAAATGAAAAGGAAGAGCAGGGTATCTCTCCACAGCACTTTGAGCCAAGCCAAGAAGTTGACAAGTGCTGTGCTTCATGGACTTTTCAGTTTGGCTTGCAAAAGGTTTGGTCTGAGGGCAATATTTCCTTCAATACCCAAAACACCTTTGGGTATTCATCAATACTTTATCCATTAACTCGTGCAGAAAGTGGTCTGCCCTTGCTTCTGTAAAACTCTGGGCTGCTGTAAGGAAACAGGAACACCCTGGGGGCCTTGCTATTGGGATTCCCACCTGCTCAGGCAGCAGAGAGCTGGCTCAAGCTTGGCAAAATCTGTTCACTCATTACCAGATACCTTTCACAGAAGCACGGAATCATTAAGGTTGGAAAAGGCCTCCAAGACCATCGAGTCCAACCTTTGACCAATCACCATCTTGTTAATTAGATCAGAGCACTGAGTGCCATGTCCAGTTGTTCTTTGAGCCCCTCCAGGGATGGGAACTCCACCACCTCCCTGGGCAGCCCATTTCAATCCCTCACAACCTGTTCCATGAATAAATTCCTCCTGATATCCAACCCGAACCTCCCCTGGCCAGGTTGAGGCTTTGTCCTCTTGTCCTGCCACTTGTTCCCTGGGAGCAGAGCCCGACTCCCCCCTCTCCCAGCTCCCTCCTCATCAGCGAGGTGCAGAGAGCCAGAAGGTCCCCCCTGAGGCTGAGCCCCCCCAGCTCCCTCACCTGCTCGTCCATCAGACTGGTGCTCCAGCTCCTTCCCCAGCTCTGTTGCCTTTCTCTGGACTCGCTTCAGCACCTCAATGTCTTCCTTGCAGTGAGTGGTCAGAACTGGACACAGAACTCGGGGTGCATCTGCTGTTGGCCAGCACCCCCAGGTCCTTTCCTGCTGGGCAGCTTCCCAGCCACTCTTCCCCCAGCCTGTAGCACTGCAGGGGTGGTGTTGTGACTCAGGTGCAGGACCTGGCGCTTGGCCTTGTTGAACCTCACACAATTGGCCTTAGCCCATGGACTCAGTTTTTCTGTGGGGCTGAACAATGTTCGACACATTCTGGGTAAAGCTCAGCAGGTGTAGAGCTGCCTTTTGGGGTACACATCGAAGGTGTAACTGCAGGTTAAACACCCTGCATGAGACAGATCACTCCTGGCCCTTCGTGGGACCCTTCTGTGGGACCCTTCTGTGGTGCCGGGGGCTTGGAGAGGGCAGGGGGTTGGTTCTCTGAAGGACCTCCGAGAGAGAGCCCAGCCTGGCCACTTCAGCACTCAGGGAGATCAGAGAATCACAGGATCAATTAGGCTGGAAAAGACCTCTGAGGTCATCGAGTCCAACCTATGGCCCATCACCACCTTGGCACCAGCCCAGAGCACTGAGTGCCAAGTCCAGACTTTCCTCAAACACCTCCAGGGACGGTGACTCCACCACCTCCCTGGGCAGTCCATTCCAGTGTCTAATCACCCTTTCTGTGAAGAAATTATTCCTAATGTCCAGCCTAAACCTCCCCTGGTGCAAGTTAAGACCATGTCCTCTTGTCCTGTCACTTGTTGCCTGGGTCCACCTTACTGTCAGGGAGGTGCAGAGAGCAAGAAGGTCCCCCCGAGCCTCCTCTTCTCCAGGCTGAGCCCTCCTGGCTCCCTCAGCCGCTCCTCACGGGACTGGTGCTCTGGGATTTGCACAGATGGGGTGCCAGGAGAGCAGCTTTGCCATGTGCGGGCAGTGCTGGTGGCAAGTGCTGCTGGCCGGCTCCCTGCCCTCGGCTCCCTGCCCTCGGCTCCCTGCCCTCGGCTCCATGGCTGCTCCCTGCCCTCGGCTCCCTGCCCTCAGCTCCCTGCCCTCGGCTCCATGGCTGCTCCCTGCCCTCAGCTCCCTGCCCTTGGCTCCCTGCCCTCGGCTCCATGGCTGCTCCCTGCCCTCAGCTCCCTGCCCGTCCCTGCCAGGGGGTTCCTGCAGACCCTCCTCCCCACTGGCTCCTGCCCGGGGGCCTTCCTGCGTCAAGTTCCTGGACATGCCCTAGAAAAGCAAGAGAGGAGACTATCTCCCTTAAAGTCAAGGGATACTTCATGGCCCCCAAACCACAGCCCAGGGGCCAGGAAGCTCTGTGCCACCATCCTG